>CM022554.1:9522594-10101718 GCA_012273795.1 Dendrolimus punctatus | reverse complement strand
CTGCCAGGGTCGCTCCTAAGTCCCGCATCCCGCCCGACGCCTAATTGCTAATCGTGCCCTCTGAGGGCGCCGGCGGTATGCGGGGCGCGGAGAGTAGGTGTGCTCCGGCGGGCGGGTCAGGGGGTGCTCTCTGTCTGCAACATTGTTACTTTGCTTAATATAGCTTCGAAGTGGTTGTAATATGTACGTTTCAGTAAAGTTCAAACTGTTTTGTATATTTTTTTATATTCAAACCATGCGCAAATAGAATATTAAAATCTTTTGTCCTCCAGCCATCGATATTGCTTTGTTTGGAATTGTAAAACCATCTCACATGACAAATAAAACATTAAAATAATGTGCATTTGTTTATTTTTACTGCATTCTACTTGAGTATTGCTTTACGAATATTTATTATGTGGTTTTTCTTTGGAATAAAAATGCAATCTATACCGGATTTTATTTCAAGGGATTTTTTTTGTTAAATTGTAAGTTCTATATACTTACTAGCTGTTCCGACAGACGTCATCCTGCCCGGAAATAAAAAATAGGGGTGGACTACCCCTAACATTTAGGGGGATGAAAATAGATGTTGCCGATTCTCAGACCTACCCAATGTGCACACAAAATTTCATGAGAATCGGTCCAGTCGTTTCGGAGGAGTATGGCAACGAAAACTGTGACACGAGAATTTTATATATTAGACTAGCTGTCCCGGCAGACGACGTCCTGCCCGGTAAAAAAAAAACAAATTTAGGGGTGGACTACCTCTAACATTTAGGGGGATGAAAAATAGATGTTGTCCTATTCTCAGACCTACTCAATATGCACACAAAGTTTCGTGAGAATCAGTCAAGCCGTTTCGGAGGAGTATGGCAACGAAAACTGTGACACGAGAATTTTATATATTAGAGATATACTCACTCCGTTGACTCAGCGACTCAAAGTGGGTCTTGGCCTTCGAAACCAGAGCATGCCATCTTTCTTTGTCCTGCGCAGTTTCTTGCCAAGTACTGGCTCGTAGCTCCGACAGGTCAGCCTGCACTCTGTCCTTCCAGTGATATTTGGGACGGCCGACCGGACGCCGAACTACAGGCCGTCCCAAATACGCTTTACTCACGCTGCTCTGCCATCCGTTCTACGTGACCGAGCCAGCGGAGGAGGTGAACTTTTATGTCTCCTATTATGTTAAGCTCGGCTATGAGATTCTCAATTTCGAGGTTGGTTCGGAGCCTCCAGCTACCATCCTCTCTCTTTGTTGGACCCAGAATCTTACGGAGAACCTTCCTTTTTGCTACTAAAAGCTCCTTGAGGGTGAGGGTCCAAGCAACGCACTTCGGCTAGCGCTGGGGGTTAGGGTTAGAGAGGAGGAGCCTGCCTACCGCTGTCGTATGCGTGAGAGAAAGGGAAGCCAGATAGACTCATGGATAAATTCGGTTGATTCATCATCGCCGTAACAAACTTGAGTTGTGTTCCGGCATTAGTGACCAGGTTCCAGGCTCCCTAAAGAGAGCAGCAGCGCATTCGTAGCACCTTTGGTGTTGCAAATGTCCATAGACGATGGTAACCGCTGTCCATCAAGTGAGCCCTCTGCCTGTCTGCTGATCTCCTGCAATAAAAAAAAACAAAATTGAAAGACAGACATGAAAACAATATCGGCTTAAGTCAAACATTCTAGTGTAATATTTCCTTTTCAAAATGGCGTCTGAACGTTCCATAAGACATAACGGTTTCGTATTTATTATTCAGTGCTGGCCGCTTTTGCAACGCTTAAAAGGATTGAGTAACACATTACCTGCCATATGAAGTGTGGGTAACACAGTAACCTATTGGGACTTCTGGGTTCATAGGACTCGTGACCTTGCTCTCATTTAATCAAGGCATTGGTGGACTGTAACCTGGCTGGAGACGCAATTAGGCAATCTCTTTTATCCGTTAAATTAAATTTCAGATGGCAGAGTTTAGTATTCAATGTCCAGTGCTGATGTGAACTGATTTATTTTGCAAACGGTAACCCTAAGTTCAAATATTAACAAGTCATACAGCTAGAACAATATATAGCACAGTGTGTGAGCGGGATAGAGCAACTATTAATATGTCTTGTAACTATTTCTAACAGACTTCGAAAAAAAGAGGAGGTTCTCAATTCGTCGGGATCTTTTTTTTCTTTTTTTTATGTATGTTCACCGATTACTCCGTGATTTATGATCCGATTTACATGATTCTTTTTTTGTTCGACGCAGAATAGCTGTCGTGTGGTCACCTAAATATTTGACATAGTTTAGCCCAGTAGTTTTCATTTTACGAACATTCTTTTGTTCCCGTTTCTTGGGACCTATATTTTTTAAGAAGCACGGCACCATTCGTTGGTCCATCCATACATAGCTAGACACTAAAAAGTAACAAATAAAACGGAACATAAAAAGAATATAATTTCCTGCGGCCGGGCGGCCTGTCGTAATAGTCGTCGTCAGCCATTCACAGTCCACTGCTGGATGTAGGCCTCCCCAAGACGGCGCCACTCATACTTGTTCGCTGCCTTTCTCATCCAGCGCCTCCCGCCGACCTGACGTAGGTCGTTGGTCCATCGGGCTGGAGGGCGTCCAACACTACATTTACCGAGACGCGGTCTCCACTCTAGGACTCGTCTGCTCCAACGGCCATCGGTCCTGCGGCAGACGTGACCGGCCCACTGCTACTTCAACTTGCCAATTTTGCGAGCTATGTCGGTTACTTTCGTTCTCTTACGGATATTCTCATTTCTAATTTTATCCATAAAAGAAACACCCAACATAGCTCGCTCCATAGCCCGTTGAGCGACTTGGAACTTGTGGACCAATCCTGCCGTCAGTGTCCACGTCTCGGCCCCGTAGGTCAGGACGGGGAGGACGCACTGCTCGAAGACTTTTGTCTTCAAGCATTGCGGAATGGTCGACGAGAATACTTGACTATTACTGTCGTAATAGGCGACAAAACAACCCACAGCCAGGTGGTAGATTCTGGTCTAGAGTATGCCGCCATAACAAATTTGAGTTGTGTTCCGGTATTTGTGACCAGGTTCCAGTATCCCTTAAGAGAGCAGCAGCACACTTGTAGCACCTTTTGTGGTGCAAGTGTCCATAGGCGATGGTAACCACTTTCTATCAATAAAAAATCTCCTCGGGTATGTATGTACTCAATATATGGCCATCCCTTTTTCCCCAATTAAAAACTTGTGCCCGGTGAGTACAGATTCTAGCACTTACCTCGCAGTCAGTCACCAGCCCAAGACAGCGCTGATAATCACGTGTCGAGACACAAAAGGTGGCAAGGTCCTTCTACACGAGCGCCGGGGCGCAAGTGACGCAGAAACACTGACACTTCAGTTCATATATCAGATTAGGCGAATGTCCTAGTAATTAACAGGACGCGGAAAACTTTGATAGCTTAATTTTTATGAGTGGTTACAAAGGCGGGTGCGATACTACGTCGCGTGCGTCGCGGTAGCGTTGCTTTTGGCTGACACACGCGCAGAGGGGCGGCGGCAACATGCGGGGGTTGCAAGACGCTATATACCCAAGGCACAATTGGGATTGTTCACTTTTTTTCAATCTAGCTATTTGAAAAACCATTTCGAGGAATATTGTCCCTAATCATTTCTGTCTAGTTAAAATTCCAAAACACGTACGATCTTCTTGTATTTTGTAAGAAATGCGTTTGACTTTTATTTGACCGTACTAAATCCAATCAGGTGGGCTCTGGGTGGGTCTGCCTGTTTGCCTGCTTCAGGTGTAAAAAAAATCTAGCTGTACATTATTCAGATTCCAGTTCTGTAACATGGATTTTCCCTAAAGACCACTTTAAAAAATTTTACGATAACTATAGAAAATAATAATGGTTGAATACGAAAAATTATAAGCCTAGCGACAAAAAACACTAAAATGATCACGATGTGTAATGAGTAATGACAGTGACATTTAAATAGTAGCAAAGATTACTATATAGATAAAACTTACTTTTATTATTTTTGTTTTCTAGGCAAAGAAATCAATGTAAACTTGTCCCTTATGACGTCATCGGAGAAATAATTTTAAAGTCGAATTATAAAAAAACTAACTCTTCAATTCAAATTAGTATCTTAAAATACCCTATTTTACGTAATAAAAATATAAAATCAGAGGGTAACTTTTTGTGAACATACCCCATTGCTAATTGGGAAATAGGTGGTGCCAACACTGGCCATTACGTCTAGAACAGGAATTTCCAAAGTGGTCAATATCGACCCCCTAGGGTCGAACTCGGTTTTCCAGGATTCTCATTCATTCTCAGGACATTGTTTTTAAAGCGACCCCTATTAATGAACAAATTCTTATTTAAAACTTTTGAGATTTTCTATAAATTGTGTTACGTTTATAAGTGGTTTGTTTTTCAAAAAATAATATCCTACTTAAGTATTGTTACGTAATTTGTTTTAATAATTATTAATTACACTTGATATTTACTGAATTTTATGTCGATTTATTTTTTTGAATTTTGATGAGAAAATGATTTCAAGTTTACTCAAACCAACCTTTACGTTTTTAAAGTAATTTGCCTATGGGACCCTGAGGTATTAAATCGTTTAGGAAAAGGGGTCTCTTGCCCAAAATAGTTTAGGAATATCTGGTCTAGAACATGTTTTTTTTTCCTGGCAATATTCTATCTATAGTCAATGTCAGTGAATTATACACTAAGCTTTATGCAAATTATGTATTTGATTTATTTAAGAAAAACGTACAATAATTAATATTCTTAATTATGAAACACAATATTAATTATGTGGAAGTGGCGAAAGAATTTAAAACGTTCCTTAAAGTACTGGGGACTACTGGGAGTAAACAATCTATATATATATATATATATATATATATATATATATATATAAATCTGGTGCTGTTCGTTATGCTAAAACTGCTATGCTAAAACGATTGGACTAATGTGGCTAATTTTGGTTTTGAATTATTTGTGGAAGTCCACGGGAGGTTTAAAAGGTGAGAATATATGAAAAAAATATTTTGAATATAGTAAAAACAACAATTTCGCTTTCCCTTTGAAATTATTCCTACCTGTCAAACATGTGATGTTCGTCTCGTCGTTTAGAAATCAATTAAATTTAAAAGTCGTTCAGAAATGAAATTAAATTTAAAATTGAAGTTTTTTTTTTCATTTTTTTTGAATGTGAATAGTGTGATGTTCGTCCGGCTCAGAAATCAACATTTTTATTTATTGATTTGAGGCGGTACGCAGTCTGCCAGGTTAGCTAGTCGTTTATAATAATCCAGCAGTTTTGGAGTATGAACTCTAACTAATAATATAAATGCGAATTTTAGTTTGTTTCTGACGTTTTCTCGGTCTAACACGCAACAGATGGTAAAGAAATTTCGCGTACACCATTTCAAAAGTTATGTTTTGAGATTATCAAAGCACTGAAGATTTTCAGAAGAGTATTTTTCCCGTCCCGTTGTTCAGAAGTCAACTTTTTTTATTTATAGATAAGGAGAGTGAGAATGTGAGTATTCTGACGAAAATTAACAGGAAGGAAGGAATTCGGAAACATGGTCATATTTCCCTATGAGATTTTAGTTCTTACCAAAATGTCGTCGGTCTAACTTTACCCAACCCAACCAACTTTACCATTTAAGGGTGACTCCATATCTAACTGTACAATCGTGAAAACAAAGCTTTGAATAATAATAAATTAGTTTTGCAAATGTCCGTCTGTCTACTCTACTGTAACCAAATCACGTCAAACAGACGTCTGTCATATTATATAACTGTACAGTTACGTGCTATGGTTATTATTTATGGTTCTATAGAACTTACGTTATGACCATAGAGTTCGGTTATGGAATGCTGGGTGTTAGCCGTGGGTGTGTGTGCAATGACCGTGCATTTAAGATAAAGGAAGAAATAGAAAGACTTTATTATCTACTACCTTTATTATCTACCGGCAAACGTTGTTTTGCCACATAAACGATAACTTCTGCCTGCGCCTTTGCCCGCGTGGTGCGGTTTTTTTGACTATCCCACGGGAACTCTTTAATTTTTCGGGATCAAAAGTATCCTATATGTTGACCAGGGATATAAGCTACCACCATACAAAATTTCATGTAAATCGGTCCAGTCGTTTCGGAGATTAGTCGGTTCAAACAGACAGACAAAGAGAGAAACAAGAAATTAAAAAAAAAAAAAATTAGTTCTTTTTCACTTCTTCCCTGACTCGGTTTTAGCATCTTTTTTCATTGTACAGAAATATGACCTCTACAATTTTATTATATATATAGATAATATTTTATGTTGTGTGGTGCGTCGATGATGATTATCCCGTTGGATGGGGTGACGCACCAGTTGCTCCCTACCGTGGTTTGCACCATTGCCGGGAGCCAACTAGGATGGGACGCTGTCTCCTCCTTATGCAAGCGCGTCATGCTTACGAAGGAGGAGGCGAAGCGGGTGCGATTGCGGACTTTCTTGCTCCACTCCCGCCAAAGGAGGACGCGCTGACGCTTGGAGGGCGGGCTTTGACCTTCAGCCGCCGTAAGCAGCCCCTAGGGGTGTAGGGGTTCACATTCACCCGCATATGCCGTCAATATGAGAGTGTTCCGCGCGCCCTTCCTTCTCCTCCCGCGGGGCGTGTTACAAACCGCCCCACGCCCCGGATTTGACATGAAAGATGCCGGGGAATGAAACAAGTCCCCCGGCACTGGATGTTGCCTGCAGGCCCTCGCCTGCCAGGGCACGCGGAGTTGGTTAAGCTTTCGCATCCCCATGGTCCTGGAATAAGGCTCAAGTCGGAACACTCAGGGGTTTTAGTGGGTATCCCTAACTGGCCAGTGGCAATAGCTTGGCACCAATTCTGACTGAGCATGCTAGTACCACCCCGACCTGGTGAATCCCATACACGAGTCACGAACTATGCCCCCAAGCTTCTGTGCTTGTCAGGGCTTCTGGTCTTTAATAGGACTGCATATGACGACATGAGCTGGCTTATATCCCGAATCAACACTTAGGATACTTTTTATCCCAACAAATTACGTCGTTTTTTAAAATAGACTGCTTGACAAAATAGATGTCCAATATGAATTATTTCATTGAACGACTAAGGAATGGTAAGAATCTATGTATTCACAGTGAAAGTAGGCGACGAAGCGTATTACGCTCTTGCGCATGTCGCGTGTGATTTATTGTGTTTTGTCATATCACGGTTATACAATGGCAAGGGCTCATTGAATAAAATTACATTTTACTTCAACATATATAATCCCAGCTAATTTTATAATATCCCTTAGCCTTCGAAAGACTGGGACTGTTCCTAGGAACTGTTTGATCTGGTGACAACGCCTCACTTTTACCACCGCACCGCTCGCCATCGAAGGGATGTTCACCCCCATTTTCTTGAGCTCCTACACTCAACTATGCAACAGTTCTCTGGAATATTTATTTCGAGTCTAACAATGATCTGGAGGGATGAACTTCTCGCCGAGGGTATTCCCTTTGCGCTACGACATGGGGTTCTTTAAGAAGGGCGTTATAAAAATTCTTAGAGTAAACTAACCACTTTTCACTAGGCGGGCCGTCTGCCTGTTTGCCGGCTTCAAGCTATAAAAAAAAAACCAACAGCCAGATGGTAGGCTTTTAGCCCGTCTCGATCGCTACCATCCCTGGTATGGCATTAGTGACCAGGTTCCACTATCCCATAAGATAGCAGCAGCAAATTTGTAACGCCTTTGATGTTGGTTAATAAACCAGTATTCATGGCATCTCTAGTCCTAAGTATCGCTGGAAATATAGAGTGGGGGATGACCTGACCGCACTACACGCCTATAATGGCAAGAGACAAGAGATGAAAGTTACGTGTTCTCGTTTAGGAGGCCAAGACTTACTTTAGATGGTTGAGCCAACGGAGGTAATTAGTTGAGCTCTAGCACGTCATGATGTATATGTACGTACGTTTGAACTGCTTGACCATCCACCTTACTCGCCAGATCTATCCCAAGCGACTTCTTTTTGTTCCTTCATCTAAAATTGCACTCGGAGGACAGAGGCTTTCGTCAAATGAAGAGGCAATCACCTTCGTGAACAATTATATTGCAGAGAAAAACTCCGGGTACTATTTGGACCGGTTACAGAGATGGGAGCATCGCTGGGAGAAGTATGTGGAGTTACAAGGAGACTATGTTGATATAAAAAAAATCCGAAAAAATGTCTTGTACCTTCGTTAGGTCGGAAACTTTTCAGACCACATTACTTGTACTTCTTATATATGCTTTGCTTAACGAGATTATACATACATACATAACTTCACGCCAGGTCCTTTGCGGGGTAGGCATTAACAACAGAGCGCCTTTCAGGCTTATTCTTACACACCTCACTTGCTTCTTTGACATTCATAGCTCTTGCACGCTCGTCTGTTCTGAAATTGTAGGAATTAATAATAATAATAACCGTCGTCTAATGAGGCTTTTGCTGGGAAGCTGGGAATATAGAACGCAGCACTCTTGGACACGGCACGAATTGTGAAGAGGGTGTCCTGTCTCTGGAGCCCTAACCACCGATAGTGTGGACCCCAGGCCCCGTCGGCGGTGAATTGCAAGATTATATATTTCTCTATTGAATATGTATTTTATTTTTGATATATTTTTGTAAAAGAATAATGTCTATTATATATGTTATATTTTTTATATATACAAAGATATTAGGTTATTAATCATGAAACCATTAATAGTGGAGTGTGAAAGTATTTCATATATTTATACTAGCAATAAATTTTAAAAGTAATTTAAATTATTTCTATTGTAACATACTTGCAAATAAAACCTTAAAATATATAAACTAACTATACTATAAAGCTATACTTACAAAATGACATAAATCTATTTTTTTATAAAAATATATCTTTATATATGAAAAAAAGTAAAATTTTTGAAAAAAAAAATACATTTCTTTGTTCCACATTTGTTATGTTGGCGAGATAATCTACAAACCATATTTAATCCTTCCTCTTCCTTTCGCTGATACACTAAATTTGATAGTCAGAGGTCCCTTAGTGCTTTTTTAAAATTAGATGATAGCATCTTCATCACAATAGAGCTTCAACAATATTTTGAATGAAAAATGTTTTAGAACAGAATAAATACATAATAATATAATACACCCTGTTTTTTTTATTGAATATGTATTTTATTTTTGATATATTTTTATAAAAGAATAATGTGATCTATTTTTTTTTGTAAAAACATAACTTTATATATTTCTCTACAAAAAATGTAAAATTCTTAAAACAAATAAATACATGTATAATAATAATAATCGGCAGACAGACACACATTGTATATCCCCAAATTAAGCAAGTTACGCTTGTGTTATGGTATAACATACAATGCACTACACTGGGGCTGATCCCAGACACCCAGACCATAATATAACGGAGAAAATACGTTTTTCGAAATTTACTATACCAGGAATCGAATCCGGAGCCTCTGCGTTGCCGTGAGGTAGGCCAGCAAAAGCTTAGCCCGTTCAACCACAGAGGCCGTCTGATTCTTTATTAGCTATATACCCTAAAAACTGAAGTAAGACGTTGTTCAAAGTAAATAAAATGGTAAAAGTAAGTGCGCAAGGACGGTCGGCGCACGTTTAGGGTTAACGGCCTCCCGCAGGCACTGCACTCCGCTCATGGCGCAGCGTGTACGGGTTTCTAAAACACTCCTTTGTTCGGAGAGTTAATATTGATTCTTCAACAGGAAACTCGTACGAATGGAATTATTTTTTATTTATTTACAAAAGCATTATTTGTATTGTATGTTATCTTCTTTTTTATTAAATCTTCTATTACACTCGCGGACCGCGTTCGTAATACCGAAGTAAGAAAGAGAGTTGGTCTGAAAGAGAGTGTCGGGGTGAAGATAAGGAAAGGAATGCTCCGGTGGTTCGGGCATGTGGAAAGAATGTATGATGAAAGAATAACTAAACAGATATACAATGCAAAAGTGGATGGATGCAGAAGTCGCGGAAGGCCACGACACATCTTCCATGATCAAATTGATCGTGTACTAGCAGAAGGTGATTTCAGGAGCCTTAAGAACAGACGAGCGTGCATGACAAGAGCTATGAATGTCAAGAAGCAAGTGAGGTATGTAAGAATAAGCCTGAATGGCGCTCTGTTGCTCGTGCCTACACCGCTAGGGACCTGGCGTGAAGTTGTGTATGTATGTATCTATGTATGTTCTTTTTTAATGCACGAGTTTAGCAGGCAGGCAGATGATTGATCTGATGGTAAGTGCTTACCATCGCCTAGTGCTGCCGCTCTCTAAAGGGAGAATGAAATCTGGCCATTGATGCCGGAACATAACTCAATGTTGTTATGGCGGTATTCTCTAGACCACAGGTGGGTAGCCATCCAGATAGACAAATACCCTATTACCTGGCTGTGGGATGTTATGTCGCCTTTTACGACAGGCCGCCCGGCCGCAGGAAATTGTATGCTTTCTCTATTCATGCACGGATAAGATATTGAAATGGCAGAATTGAACCCCAGGAAAGAAATAACTCAACTGTCCATTTATATCTTCAAAATTATAGTCATTCACGGGCGATTTTAGGTAGGGAGCGGGGGGGGGGGGGGGTAAGGGTCATTAATCAGCAGAAATTCCTTAGAATCTTCGTAATTAGGACAATCGGTCTTAAAGAGGTACGGTTTTATTCATATTGAGTTAGAGCAATGATCCCCAAACTATCGTCTCGTTGACCCCTTACCAATTTTTACTGCATTCGGTAGACCCCCATATCATTAAACCCAACTTTAAAAAGGAAGAGTTTCTCAATTTGTAGATAATTTTTTTTAAATATATGTTCACGCTTTTTTATTTCTGAACTGATTTTGACAATTATTTTTGCTTTAGATTTAGTACATTTTCTAGTTGGTCCTAAATAAATTTTATAGCTTGTAATTAAAACACCATCATAAGTATTTTATTATTTTATTCATATTTGAATGGATCTTGACTAGCACGGACATGGTTTTTTTTGTGAGAGTTCCAGACTCAGGACATTGTCTGCGAAGCAATATTCAAAATATTTTGTTTGTTTGTCCACAGGTCATAGTGGCACGATGAAACGGGCTCGACACAGATGGCTGGGGTTCAGTTTGTTCTGTAAGTACCTAACGAATTTTCTTCTTCAATACTAGGCTATCGTAGGTCTTTAGGTAAGGTCTTTAAACAGAAAAAAATAGGTCTGCCATGATATATGTCTCTTTTCCCTGTTTTATCTGAATTAAGATGGTTTTTTTTAAGTTTGAAACCTTTTAGATTTTTAAGTGATCTAACTTATATTTTTGTTTGATTGTAAAACTTAAGGAAGCATAAGGTTCCAAACTCAAAAATGAGATATCTCAAAATTAATCTTGCTTGACAAGTTCATCATTTTCCCTGGGGTCTTCATAAAGAAAAATGGAACACGTCAATAGAATAAAGAATAAAAATTGGTGGTCATCAAAAAGTTCGTCTAGCTCCGAGATTCCCAAATGGTCGATATTGATGCTCTCGGGTCCAAATGGTTTCCCAGGGGTTGACATAAATGAAAACTGATTTTGGGGGTCGACGAGGTCTAAAAATCGACAATAATTAATTAACACAAGTTCTTATTTGAAACTTTCAAGATACTCTATAAGTTGTGTTATAATATCTGGTAAATTTTGTGTTATTTTTTTAATAATTACCTACTTAAGTATTTTTAATTACACTCTTTATTTACTGAATTTTGTATCTATTTATTTTGTTAAATTTTGATGAGAAAACGATATTAAGTTTACTCACATATCCAATCGCAAAGATTTTTAATTTGGCTATGGGGGTCTGAGATATCAGTTCATTTTGGAAAAGGGGCCTCTTGCCCAAAATAGTTTGGGAATCCCTGGTTTAGGTAATATACTTTCACACATAGATACATAGCACTTTTTAAAGCGAGCGAAGCTGCACGCAAAAAATAGTAGACATATATACATACCATTATATCATAGTATTTTCAAAAGTTTTCGTGACAAGTACTCGTAATAAAACTACGTTTTAACAGTTTTTATTCGATTTTTATAATTCCGACATTTCAGCCTGTTGTGAGTACCTCCCCCCACCCATTTTGATATGTTATATAAAACTAACTTCTGTCCGCGACTTCGTCCGGGTGGCGTGGTTTTTTTACTATCCCATCATAAATCAAAAGTGTCCTACATATTGACCAGGGATATAAGCTACCATCATACAAAATTTCTTTTAAATCAGTACAGTCGTGTCGGAGATTGGCCGGTACAAACAGACAGACAAACAGGGAAACAAAAAATTTGAAAAAAAAAACTAAATTAGTTCTATTTCACTTCTTACGTCCCTCTGATCATTTTTTTTATTTTATAAATTTTTCTCTTGTCTTCAATTCACAACATGGTGCGAAGTGGTGGTAAATTAGATTAGGCTCCCACAGAGCAACTAATAAACATACTCAGAAATTAAAACTAAATAAAATCAACAAGTTGGTTAACAATACTTATTGGCACGTGACATCTTTGTCTTCGGCGATCACGGCTACTGAAAACTGGCCGAAACGTCGGAATAATAGAATCGAAAAAATGACCGCGCTTCAAATCGTTAAAACGTAACTTTAATACGAGCACATAATTTTTCTCCACATAACTAGAAGTTTTCCGTATATTTTAATAACACCCAGACCAGTTCTAATAGTCCAATATTACTCAATAAACCTTGATAGCATCGACTGACATAAAAAATGTCTAAGAAACAAAGAAGTTGATTTCAATCCAAATCGATTCAGTAATTTCCTGCTTTGGTTCACCTTGAAATTAGCTAAAAGTCATATATGTAAATTATATTGCTCGTTTTGTGTGTTCTCATACATTTTTGACTAAATCTAGCCTATTATAGATTTTTGTTACTAAGCTGATATTACACGGTTCATTTAAAGAAAGAAAGAAACAAGAAAGATAAAATATTGTTACATACCATACAAAGACCGCACATCTGGCATGTTGTAAAAACGAATTCTTTTATTTACATACATACATACATAAATAACTTCACGCCAGGTCCCTTGCGGGGTAGGCACGAACAACAGAGCTCCATTTAGGCTTATTCTTACACACCTCACTTGCTTCTTTGACATTCATAGTTCTTGTCATGCACGCTCGTCTGTTCTTAAGGCTCCTGACATCACCTTCTGCTAGTACACGATTTCTTTTATTTACTTCGTGATTTTAACTTTAAAAACATCTATTGATACCGTACTTATTTTATGGCTGTAATTAGTGTCGAACGAATTAATCCTTGTTTTTATTGCATTGCGTCAAAGCTTAACAGATGTGCGTGAACCCTTTGTCGGTATTATACAGTTTAGTATAAAACAATGCCCGAACGGAGGGGTGAGGCAGTCATTCGATGATTACGATACGATTAAGACGTGTAGTACTTTCGATTAGCGACATAGTGACGGACTTTGCGCGTGTCGAGTTGCATTGAATCTTGCAGTGTGAACTGGTTGCATCCAGTTTTATTTTGTACTTGTTTTATAAGCGTTTTTTACAGTTCTAATAAAGTCTATAGTAATTCCAACGGCATTAATTTAATTCGAGTCCTGTAACAATGATATATAATTAATATTCGAAACGCACGTAATGTATTTATACCCCATTAAATCAAATCAGTCTATGGGTAAACATTGATTGGGTTCAAATGAGATCAGGTCAAATGACTGGCGTAACTTGATGTTTAATAAATATATGAAAAATGGATATTCTGTTTGAAAAAACCAACCATTTCCATTGGTTTGCCGTTTGACATTCTTTCACAGGAATTAACCCTTACAAGCTACACTTTTGTCCATTCTCTCTACAAGTCTAAACCACCCAAACATTCCTGTTTTCAACTCTTGTTATTACATCTTATTATTATATTATCTATTATATTATTATACTAGCTGTGCCCGCGACGCCCTCTGCGTGGAATTTGTTTTCAAAGCCCTCCGATTTTGAAACATTTTTCATTGCTGCTCCCCTCCTATTGGTCTTAGCGTGATGATATATAGCCTATAGCCTTCCTCAACAAATGGGCTATCTAACACTAAATGAATTTTTCAAATCAGACCAATGGTTCCTGAGATTAGCGCGTTTAAATAAACAAACATACTATAAGATAGAAAGAAAGGAAGAAAAAATATATATCTATTACATCATTTATCCGTGCAGGAACGGAGAAAGAATACAATTTCCTGCGGCCGGGCGGCCTGTCGTAAAAGGCGAAAAACAACCCACAGCCAGGTGGTAGGGCATTTGCTCGACTGGATAGCGACAATCCCTGGTCTAGAGTATGCCGCCATAACAACCTGGAGTAGTGTGTTGTTGGACATAAGTGACCATGTTCCAGTACCCCTTAAGAGAGCAGTAGCGCATTTATAGCACCTTTGGTGTTGCAAATGTCCTTAGGCGATGGTAACCGCTTTCCATCAAGTGGGCCGTCTGCCTGTCTGCTGAACTCCTGCAATATACATCTTCTTTCAGTCCATAACATTCCCTTGTCATATCATTCAAGCTAACCGCACATATACTTCTCAAAGCTCTCATTTCATCTTCGTTTATCCTACTTTCATGCTTTTTGCCATACATATTGTGGCGAATGATGGTGGAACCATCTATTTAGTTGTAGAACTTATAGAAAAAACTAGAACGTTCTAGAACTAAAAAAAAACAAGGAGGGATAAATTTAGAAAGGGATAGACGATGAACGAAAGACAGAGATAGATAGATGGGTTCTAGAAAATTCTTCCGGGTATATAAACAGCGTAAGGCGCACCTACCGGGCAGTTTTAGAGTTTAATTCAGTCTAAGACGGTGAAGCGACAAGTGCGATACTAAAGAGTTGGAAGAGAAGGTTAATAGAAGGCAGAGACGAATTAAGTGGTGAATTTAGTGGCTAGTTTGGTGGACAGATATGTGAAGGAGGTGTGTAGCGTAGTTCGAGAGAGGAACCAGAAGCGAGCTACACGCGATAATATCGGAGGTGGTCTACGCAATATCGGCAACGGTATTGAGGGTGTGACAACTTATCGTCGGGACTGTGCATCGTTGGTCGTGCAGGGCCACCCTGCAGACAGGTACTACGTACGGCTGTGTAAGTCAATAAAAGCTCTTAGTCAAAAACTCGTGTTTTCTTCCAATCCATAAGTGCGTACCCCCGCTCGCACGTAACCATATTCTCACCAAATTAGCTGTAAGAGGATTTCCTAACCTACTAACTTTAAAATCGTGACATTATTAAAATAGTTACAAAGTCAAACTTAGTATCCTCTCCACAATATCCTTGACTTTTAAGAAATGAGTTATTTGTGTTACAAAATCTATTTAGGACAGATTTATTCTTATTAACCTTGTGCATGTTTTTTTGCGGAAAGTTTTAAATATAGAATTTTATGTTGACGTCCGTTTGGTTCATGAATTTTGATAAGTTATTATTGCTGCGAACCGATACTGATTCATCTTTTGCAGGTGCTTTATTACCCCTTCGAATTTGCGTGATGTATACAACCAGCCTTAACTCTCTAGCTTAAGGCGATCAGGACGCGGAAAATCGTGAACATTTTTGGGGGGAAATGCATTTCGCACACTACCGGGTCGTTTGCTAGGGATTGGATCAAAGCGACGAAGGTGAGACCACTAATGGGCCCCAGAGTCAAATCGCCGGCTTATGTGGAGACTCGACTACTCAATACTCGACTTCATCCTCCCATGTGCCCCGCGCTTATGGCAGGAAGAGCGTGAGACTTAGAAAGTAGTTACGTCCACGCTGATCCGAGCGCATCAGTGCTTGAGAATGCCCCGGGAAGCAGTGCAAACTCACTTTGTCAGCAGGGATGAAGACTCCTCCGCTCGCTAGCGTCCACGCTGATCCTAGCGCATCAGTGCTTAAGAATGCCCCGGGAAGCAGTGCAAACTCACTTTGTCAGCAGGGATGAAGACTCCTCCGCTCGCTAGCGACCACGCTGATACTAGCGCATCAGTGCTTGAGAATGCCCCGGGAAGCAGTGCAAACTCACTTTGTCAGCAGGGATGAAGACACCTCCGCTCGCTAGATGCTGAAGGGCCCCTGCAGCGGTATTTACGGGAGAAGATCTTGCCCATATCTGCGTCCTGGCCAATAATGCCGTGACAAAACTGAAGGTTTTTATAGTGACATACTCTAGACCAGGGGTGGTAGCCATCCAGTTGGGTAAAAACCCTACCACTTGGCTGTGGGTTGTTTTGTCGCCTCTTACAACAACTCCCCGGCTGTAGAAAATTGTATTCTTTCTCGTTCCTGCATGGATGAAAATAAGTAAAAAAAAATTTGTTAATGTCTCAAACGTCTCACAATTTATTTCTTCTCCAGGTGTGATCCTAGTCATCTTATCTTCGGAGCTCCCAACCACATCAGCTGTAAAGGCCACCTCCCTGATCTTCTCGAAGACGTCCAGCACCACAGCAGCGCCGGAGGAAGTTCCTTCAGCCCCTGAAGATGGAGCCGAGGTATACCACTTTGATACCATCCTACTCATGTATTACTACTGGAAATTAATGATTATCAAGTCTTTAGCGATTTTGACAAAAACGCAACCTTTGTAATCGTTATGTTCGTCAGTCTGTCAGTGTGTCAGTCTGTCTGTTAGTCAGTCTGTCTGTCAGTCAGTCATCATTTTGAATAATGTAAAACCGAAATTATTAGAATAGAATAGAATATACTTCATTGTATTGTATTGTATTGCTCAAAGGTTAAGCGTTGCTGGCAACGCCGCCAGCATTTTGGGAACATTCCCGGTAAGCGACAGTGGTTTGGGACCAATAACTTATCTTTAGGTATTTTTCGTTGCTATTTCAGTTTTAAGTTTATATTTATTGTAATTTTCTGTATTTTGCATTAATTAAATAATAATTTAAAAGAAATTAATTAAATAAAGACACACAATTATGCATGCAGGAACGGAGAAAGCATACAATTTCTTGTGGCCGGGCGGCCTGTCCTAAGAGCGGACAAAATAACCCACAACCAGGTGATAGGGTAGGTAGGACTGGTTGGCCACTACCTAGTACTGGCCGCCCTTTGTTTCTGCCTTGACACGAAATTACTGTAAATGATTTACTTTATGTGTATGTGGTGAACAATAAAGTATTTTCTATTCTATTCTATTCTAGTATGCCGTCATAGCAACCTTGAGTTGTTTCAGTTGTGTTCTGGCATTATCGACCAGGTTTCAGTCTCCCTTAAGAAAGCTTGTTGCCAATGTCCATAGGCGATGGTAGCCGCTTTCCATCAATTGGGCTGTTTGTCTCTCTGCTGAACTCATGCAATAAAAAAAACAATTTAGAATTAAGTACAAATAGTGGCCTTATCGCTGGCAGCTATCTCTTCCAGGTAATTGTCAATATAATATTAATGTATGACATAAATTCAAACTATAATAGACCCCCGTCGTGAAGTAGAGATGGTGATTATTTAAGAAACTAAATAGCTGTTTCATTAACTAGCCGCGGCTAAGTTGTCCATTAACTCGCCAGCTGGTTACTGGTTGTCAAATAATGACCGGTTCTATATCTTACTATTCATTCACTTGCCTTACCGTCGGTTGATTTGTTGAACATAAAACTGGCAAGTTTTATGTTCATCTTCATGTTTTATGTCCGTCTTCTATATGGGTCAACATTTACAATAAGCTCCATACAAGTAATGTCAAAATTCAGATGGTAGGGCAAGTGTGTATAGTAAGATATGTGAACTGGCCGTTAGCCGCCAGCCGTTGACAATAGGCTAACAACTCCCGTGAAGTCAATCCATTAGACAAATAGCCATCAGCTGGTTTTTTATCTAGCTGTTATAGCAGCATTAGCCGGTTGGAAAACATTTTTAAATTATGGTTGGTTACCCATCGCTAGTGAAAATGATTCTCTTAACTATGTTTTTTTATTAAATATAATAACCTTTGACATTCGATCTATATGTTCAATAACTATACTTTCCCTATACTTTCCATTATGTATAATGTGTTGACTATCGTTTCTTTTAACATAAATTCAGTCACATTAAAGTATAATTTAATGAATAGAGGTGATTTATTACAAAGTAGCCACGGCAGAGAGGTAATGTTGGTTAAGTGCCACATTTTTATGTTTTGTTCATATTGTTAATCTAGATCATAGGTCCCCAAAGTAGGCATATGGACCCCATAAAATCCGTATTAATTTTCAAGGGGTCCGCGGGTTACAAAAGGAGTGCACAATAATAAATCCCATTTTTACAAGTCATGACGAAATTTTTAAGTTTCTATCAATAGAATAATCAAATATGCGCAAGATCTCCTCCCGTAGTACCACTGCAGGTGTCTTCCAGGATCTTGGGAGGAAATGAAGTGAGTTTGCCCCTCCCGGGGCATTCTGAAGCACTAATGCGCAGGAATAGTGTGGGCGTCACTACGTTTTACGTCTCACGCTTTTGCTACCATGAACACTGAGCACATGGGACGAAGGGGGTTTTAGTGAAACATTAGCATATGGGTTACCTCTTTAATAGGGGTATCTTGCTGAGTCTCCACACAAGCCGGCAATGGACTCTGTTATCTGCGCCATCTTCAGTGGATAACTCTAATTGCTTTGGTCTAATCCCAGTAAAGGACCTGGTAGTATACGAAATGCATTCCCCTGCCTCAAAAACCAAAGATAACTTAGTCTGCCTACCGCTGCCGTATGCTTGAGAGAAAGGGAAATCAGACAGACTGACGCCGTAACGCGTTACGTAACGAAGCGGTTTACCCTCCCATATAAAGTTATCATTTCATGAACGCTTTTTCAATAAGGTTCATAATGAAACGTAAAACCTGGCTTTCACTAAATTTTAAACGAAATTAAAAAGTATACACTATTCAAGAATATTTAAATGACAAAACTTCATTTATATTCAGTACTATCTTCTGTATAACGTTTTTAACTTGCCAAACATGTAAAGAATTAATGGAGGTATGGTGTAATATACATTTTAGTACGTCTTCTCATTATTATAACTATAATTTTCTTTCCATTTACTATGTCTTGATGTTACTGAGTATGTACTGTTTGCTACAATTCCGTCAATTCTTTGCAAAGTAATTATGTAACATGCCTTGTATAATAATTATAAAGAAAGTTTGAGTTGGATAAATTAGAAGAAAAACAATTATTAGGTAGTTGCTGGGGAGTTTCTTGCCTTTTATTTTTTTCAACAGCAAATAATACGTTGCGAAGTGGTGTACATAGGAAATATATTATATTTATGACTTAAATATATGACCTTCAAAAGTGTTCTTCAGTGGAAATTATTTTGAATAAGAACTTTTGAATTTGAATTTAAACAATATTTCTTGCGATGGTATCAAATGAGTGTAGTTCAGCAAATGCCAAACACAAGTGTTTGACTTTGGTATAGCTAGTTGATGATAAAATAAAATTAAGAAATCCGACACATAACTCATTTTACTCACCCGCCGTGTATAATAGGAAATGAAAAGTAAACCTCCTTGGGCTAGCCGCGGCTCGGTGGCGCAAAATGTCATATTTAACCTGTATTTATGAACATTAAATTCCAGCGTTCCGTAGTTATTTTCACAATACCTAAATCCTTATAAAATCGATATATAAAATGTGTTTTACTTTTGATATATAAATTAAAAAACCAATGGTTGCTCTAAGAAGAGAAACAACATTTAAAGCTACTAATTCACAATTTCAATGACTATTATCTTTTAACTATTTTAAAATAGCACTTCATTTGTTTATATCTTCTAACTGCTGAAATTCTGACAAGTGTGTTGTACAAGTGACATAACACTGACACTTGACGTATACAATGACCATGCGCGCCAAATTCAAACTAAATTAAGTTACTCTTCATTTACATATATATTTTTTTTTAAATTTATTTGCAATAAAAATAAAGTTACAAGATTATACATAAAGTTACTTTGCCAAACTGCAGCGCAGTTTGTCGGCAGCGTTCTCGCGGATCGCATTACATTATTATTATACCTTATAACTTTCGTGTAATGAAGTACTTATACTATTTTAATCTAAATTATAATATAAACTAATTTAATGGATTAAGCAATATTATTATCACCGTTATCTAAAGTACATACACACAAAGTCCATTGTAAAATCGTTTCAAACGTTTCCATTGCTTCCTTAATGATAGTACCATATCCCACCGCGTACATGTATCATGACTATCCATACATATGCATATATATGCATACATACATATATACACATATATGCACACATACAAAACAATCAATCGTACATACACGCAACGAGACATGGCACCATCATCAAGGACACAATGCTAAATAATGCCTTCGTAATATTCCTTTTAAAAATTGTTTTGACACATTTTTCGTTAGTACGTCTTGGGGTATCTCATTATAAATCTTAGGACATATCCATCTCCTGGTCCGTAGTCCATAATAATATTCCAATTATATATATATATATATATATATATATATATATATATATATATATATATATATATATATATATATATATATCAAGGGCTTCATATCATATAGGGGTATAAACAAAAAAGCATTTTTTGTTGTTTACTAAAAATTATGCATGTTACAATTCGGAACGTCTTACCAATATGCAAGTTGTACCTAAAAAGAAGGTCCAAATTTTAGCCTCATACAATCAACTAGTTTTGTTTAATTGACAATTTTGTCCCTTGTGTAAAAATGCACTTTTGCTTGTACGCCCATTAGTTATGAAGCCCTCGATATATACATATATATCACACACATGTGTGTACATTTAAGCTTTAAAAAAAAAACTGGGAGAGATTATATAAACGAAGGAGCATACGGTGTTTTTTGTATATTTTGTCTGTTTGTCGATTTGTTTGTTGGTTCGTGATTGAAGTAAAATCTACTGGGCTGATATTGATGTGATTTTCGCTGATCGACAGCTGATTCTGAGACTTACAATTTGTGCGAGTTCAACAGACAAGAAGACTGCCTACGTGATAGAAAGCGGCTACCATCGCCTATGAACATTTGTAACACTGAAGGTACTAACTATGTGCTGCTGCTAAAGAGATCTGACCACTAATGCCGGAATACAACTCAAGCTTGTGTAAACAGCCTTGCAGATATTTGGGTAAGAAAGTACCGAAGATACCAAATATTAACTATTTGGGCAGAGTTTCCCCTTTATTGTCCAGCCTTTGGTGTGACTATTCACACCACACAGTAAGCAATGAACACCGTCTACACGCCTCACCGCCTTTTTATACGAAAATACTACGAAATTACCCTACAAAATAATAATGTTACAATATTGCTAAAAATACAAATTATATCATAGTGTTGCCAGTATCATATTATTATCTATGACGATTGTCTATGTTATATTAATATACTCTATGGTTCTAATAACTGCTGTGATGAACATCACGTAACACTTGTTATGGTGGCATACCTACTCTAGACCAGCGGTAGTAACCATCCAGAGGGGCCTACCACCCTACCACCTGGCTGTGGGTTGTTTTGTCTCCAGAAATTCAGAAGAAATTGTATTCTTTCTCCGTTCTTGCACGGATAAAATCGTTACTTCATACTAAAATGCACCTCATTTATTTTCCACAGCCCGAAACAACAGCAGAGGGAGCAGAGCTACCATCCAACGCCACCAAGTTCACAGGGATCCCCCAAATCGACTATATCCTCGACCCCAACCTTCCGAGGGAGCTGAATGGGTACAACTTATCAGAGTACCCCTTCTATGAGGCAGTACCACCCCCCGAAACCATGGACTTCAAGTGCGACGGACTGCACGACGGATTCTACGCCTCTGTGCCGCATAAGTGTCAGGTATTCATCACTATAATCTATCTATATTATCCCCTGACTTCTGACTAGAGACAGTTGGCCCCTAGTACACGGCGCACAATTCAAAACGCGCAGACGACGCGTTTCAGGAACGCGCGTCGTCTGCGCCGTAGATGCCGATTTTTGCGTTTTGTTAGGATGGCGCTCCGTGGATTTTAAAGGATAAAAAAAAACGAATTTATTAACTGTAAGAGTTTAATCAAAAACACGTCTGAACTATACAATGGTTAATAATGCTCTCACTTATTACAGAAAATCAAAATGGTTTTATACAAATTACAATTGCACGCGTAAGCAATTAGTTCATACAATATAATGTCATAACAGTTAGAATAGAATAGAATAGAATATACTTTATTGCATAACATTCAGATACAATTTAAGAATTTTAACTACAGAAGACAATAGGCGGTCTTATCACTAAAAGCAATTTTTTCCAGACAACCTTAGGATGGATTAGAGAAAATTGTGTGACATGTGGGTTTTGCAATATAAATTGAATGAAAAAGTATATATATAAGATTTTGAGATGGTAAGTATAAATAGACATGGAAATAAGACAAAAACATACATAAATTAATAGACATAAATATACAATAAACATAGAAATAATGTATAGAGCTATGTAAGTAAATATGGGGGGGAATGAAGATGTTATTATGGACTAGACTATTAGAGCCCGAGGTAATGTTCCTTCACGAGTCCGTTGAACGGCAACGACAACAATTAAAAGATATAAACACGCGATACAAACGCGGGTGTGAAGCGCGTTTGCTACTCGTTTGAAGTGCGTACGAAGGGGCGCAGGAGGGGTAGAGGGGCGCGGGCGGGCGCGCATGATCTGATCAAAACGTAGGAGCTGTGAGCGACTACAACGCGACTGTATCGCTGTATCTGTCAGTAGACGCGTGTTTCACGATCACCGCGTGTGCTTAGTGTTACAAGGTTCGTTCGAATCTCGTTCGAAGTGCGTATACGCGCGTCGACTGCGCGTTTAAAATACGCCGTGTGCTATGGGCCTTAAGCGCGAATGGGATATTATATTTTGGGGGAATCCCCGATCGAATAACAGTGTGTACACTGAAAAAATATTTTGATTGTGCTCGTGGCACCTATTTGAGCTCACTGTGAAACATGGTCCTGAAGAAAACTGACTAGGCAAGTTGGCATATGTACATAACTATTGTTATCTATATAGATTATTTTATTTGTGACAGTTATGGTAACAGCCAGTTTTACGATTTTTTTAAATGACACTAACTGATGTTCACGGTCGGGTATCACCCTCATCAGGTGTGGGCCGCCCCTCCCCCCTAGCCACGCCACTTTCCTAATAATATAAAGAGGTAGACTTTGTAAGTTTATTTGTAAGAAGTAATCTCTTGAACCACTGAATCGATTTTGAAGATTCTTTGACCATTTGAAAGCTACATTATTCCACGTTCATTTTAATTATTTTCAAAATCATTTTCATCAAAATATAATAATTCAAATGAACATGGTGGCTAAATAAAACTTTAACAATACACTTTATTGTACACCATTACAGAAAACTTACAAACTAGTAATAATCTAATTGGGTACAAAGGGCGGCCTTATCACTAAAAAGCGATCTCTTCCAGATAACCCGTGGCAAGAATATTCTGATTATTTAATTATTAGAAAAATATTTGTCCTACAAAATGTGTTGTTTGATCAAAGGGATTCTTTGTAATAAATTTTTAAGAATTATCAAATCAACATTTTTTTATCACTGCTACCTCTTTTACCTACCACAGTCCAGAGTTTTCGTACACGATTGTGGGGCGTCTCATTAAAAGGAAGTCACTCACGAAAATTAGCTTGATGGTGATCAGGTGCAAAAATGGTCCCTGGACTATGCAGTTCATTATTGTTAAAAGCGACACCAAACGTAAAAAATCTATAATAAACTTCATTCAACAGTTTAAATAGAATGTTCGAGGTAACTAGCGCCTGCTAAAAAATTAACGCAATATCACCTGCATGTTGTATGCTCTTAAAAGTAACTAGGGTTAAGATGATAGATTTTCTAACTTCAAAATAGAAATTAGTAATCCATTTTCCAAAAATTTTAGAACCCAACTGCATACTGACCCAAATTAAATTAAAACTTCATATGTGTTAGAGCAAACATTGCAAACCATGCTGGGATGTAAAGTTTTAGTAGCGCCATCTGTTTGTACAACTTACTATTAACCTAAATCGTTTGTTAATAATACAGACCAACAGTGTTTTTGTTGTCTTGATATTGAAATGGTTTCGAATAATTATGCTAACTATATATTAATTAATACGTGAAATAAAGACTTTGTACATTTTTTATAAAAATTGCGCGCACGGAGGAGTATGAAATTTCGCACGCATATCTAATATATAAAATTCTCGTGTCACAGTTTTCGTTGCCATACTCCTCCGAAACGGCTTGACCGATTTTGATGAAATTTTTTGTGCTTATCCGGTATCTATGAGAATCGGCCAACATCTATTTTTCATCCCCCTAAATGTTAGGGGTAGTCCACCCCTAAATTTTTTTATTTATTTTTTAGACAAAATTTTAAATTTCTATTTTTTATGATACAACATACAAAAATACATACAACCCTAGATTTTCAACCCTCTACGATCAACCCCGATTTTTTACCGGGCAGGACGAGGTCTGCCGGGACAGCTAGTAGTTTATATAGAGAAGGAGTGACGAAAACAAATACTTTTAATCAATTAAAAAAATTACCAACAATACCATGTAATTGCCACACACACGCATATATACTCTTTCGATTATTGTTAAAGTCAAATTAACAGTGTAGCCTTGGCGTAATCTGTGATTATAGAAGTATATAGTCTTTGACAAAAGAACCTTAATAATTATCAATGTTATAATTTAAAATTAATTATAATGGTCGAATTTTGACCACGGACGTCTAGTTAGTCATAAAAACTATTACTGTTAAACCATTAACCATTTGTAATTAAATTAATTTCATTGTTAGAGGAAACTGCAAACCACGGTGCGATGTAAAGTTATACTGGCGCCATCTATTTGTACAACTTAATATTTATGAATTTGAACAGAATTATTAAACACACTTATAAATAAAGTTTTTGCTATATACTAGTGGTCGCCCGTGGTTGAAATTCGACAATAATAATTTAAGTTATTCGAAGAGCCTTGACCGCCACCTTGAAAGGCTCTCGCTTGGTATCTGGTTGAAGGGTCGGATGCAGAAGGCAGCCTTGTTGGACACGGCCCGTATTGTGAGGAGATTCCTGTCTGGAGCCTAGGCCCCACTACCGGCGAAGATCAGTTTTTTATATTTTTTTATATATATATATATATATGTCGCAGAACGGCCTCATTCTCACGACATCATCTTTAGTTATTGCAGGTTTAGTGGGCGTCATCAGGATAAAATGCGAGCATAAAACACAATAGCCACGATTTATACACTTTTAATTTAGATTTAAGAGACATTTTAACATAGTTTAGACCGAGCAGCGGGTTCAGGGCACCCGCTCATACTTCTAACTTAAAACACTTTCTTTCAAAATACTCTAAGGTTCAACTAGACCTGCTGCCATCAACCCAATGTGCCAAAAAAACTCCCCAGTCTACCCAAGTAGATATTACTCAAAGTATAGAGGGCACTGACCCCGCTCTGCCATATGCTCTGCTCCGATTGGTCGTTTATTAAATTACAATATTCATAACTTTTATTAGGTTAGAACGATCTTGAAGTTATAGAAACATTTAACAAATCTAATTAAATTACAATAAGAATTTTAGAAGTAATTATAATGTAAACAAATGACATGTGCGTTATACATCCAGTCAACAATACAACGTCATATCGTCATAGTCATAGCGTCCCTCCGACATATATATATATATATATATATATATATATATATATATATATATATATATATATATATATATATATATATATATTATAAGATATTTATAAAAAAAAATTAAAAGATTTGGATATTAAATATATATGTGAATATTTAAGTTATAAGTTTAAACATTATTGAAGTTCTGTTCTCAAAGACTATACTTCTACATATTACATACATATATATTCTTATACATAGATTTCGCGAAGAGTACGTTGTTAATTTGACTTTAAAAATAAACAAAAGAGTATATACTATACTAGCTTCTGCCCGCGGCTTCGTCCGCGTGTAAAACAAAAAGAAGGTAAGCTAAAAGAACCCGATTTTGAAACATTCTTCATTGGTACTCCGCTCCTATTGATCTTATCGCGATGGTATATAGCTAATGGGTTATTTACCACTGAAAGAATTTTCAAATCAGAAAGTGGTTCCTGAGATTAGCGCGTTCAAGCATACATTCAGGCTCTTCTGCTTTATATGTTAAGACTATAGTTGTTTCTAACATAGAGGTTATGTTAAATCATGTTCCTCTTCTATGAGCTAGGAAACAAATGAACCAAGGATAAATGCCTGTCTTTTGTTTTATGGGAGCAAATAAATTAATAAACATCTACGTTTAATTCCGCGTCGAATGGTTGTGGTTTCATGCTGATCGGTCCAGTAGTTTTCGAGTTTACCTCGGACCAAGAAAACAAACTTTGCTTATATATATATAGAAGATAGATATGCGTGTGTGTCTAATACATGGTAGTATGTGTAATGTTTTTATAAATTGATTAATGTATTTTTTATGGTATAATGAAAAAATAGCATTCTGCACTCCTTCCCTTTATAAATTATAAGGGTGCGAAATTACATACACCTCCGTCCGCGCAATTTCAGTAAAAACGGTCACAAAGTTTTTGCTGTGTTTTTGCTTCACATATTAATATGTAGAATAACATGGTTTTGAATAATTTTGTACAAGTATTGAATGAAACGATGAATGATTTTAAAATATCGTAAGAGGCCATAATGTCTTCTTCTTGTTTCCAGGTGTACCACCACTGTCTGTTTGGCACTCGTTACGACTTCCTCTGCGCCAACTACACAGCGTTCGACCAGAAGACCTTCATTTGTCATTTTGTGTCTGAAGTAGACTGCAAGAATTCTCCAAAGTATTTCAACAGGTAAAGTATTCATTTCTTTTATAATTTTGGATTCTGACGGCTTCTGTGGTTAAGCGAGCCAAGCCTTCGCCGTGTCACCTTGCTTCTACTCGGAGGCCTCGGGTTCGATAACTGGTACGTTGAAATTCGGAAACAAATTTTCTCCGTTATTTACTATGGTCTGGGTGTCCGCGATCGCCCCTAGAGTAGTCCGTTGTATAATATTACACGCAAGACCAGCGTAACTTGCTTAATTGGCATTTGTGGTTGTATTTAAAATGAAACTATTTATTGTTGTTGTCTCACTGTTTATATAGGATCTGTATGAAATGGGTATATACTTATGGGTATTTAAACGAATTTAATAAACGACGTTATGATTCGCGACCTGGAGTTTCCCTCCGTCAAAGATTACCTATTCTGCCTCTCACGCAGATTCTTTGACCGTGGCCCCCATCACCCGAACCCTCTGGTTACGGAAATGGTCAACTACAATCCCACCCCGAACGCTCCCACGAGAAAGCTTCCTTGCAATGTGCTCATTTACGAGCCAGATAAAATCACCCGACTCCTCGCGATAATGAACCCCCCGAGTCTCAGAACATCAGCCTGGCATTACAGACGCCGACAAAACAGACGTCGGAGAGCCCCCGGCTCGTATCCTCTCCCACTAATCGCACCCACTCATTAGAGACACAAGTAGCCATACATAATTAGCTGAGGCGTGTTGCTGGAGAGTTTATTCCGCCGCTTCTTCTCCTCTAGCTGTAACACGTTGCGAAGCGGTAGTGAAGATAGGTTAGTATCGGCTCCGCCGGCGGAGTCAGTGAGGAGTCCCCATTATACAAACACTTCCGGCTGTTGGCTTAGTTCGGTCAGCCTCTCACGGCTTAATCCTATAGAGTCAATCCTCCTGCAGCGGTTGAGCCGAGGTCGAACCTCACAGGAGGTGCCTCCTCGAGCCTGCTGCTCCCGGGTTGAACGCCCCCATGGAGTCGGGAAGCTTCTCAAGTCGGGTATCGCTGAAACAGCCATCTGAGATTATTCAGCTGGTTCCTTTTATTAAATAATCACGTTTTTATTTCGTTTCTTCTTCTGTTTCTTTAAAAGGCTGATAAATTATTTCAGGAACGAAGCCCTGTACAAGCAGGATTCGACTACGACCCCTGCACCGCCGTCCACCACTTCGACTACAACCACTACCACCGAGAGGCCAACCAGACCGCCTCGTCGGCGACCGTACTATAGATACGACTACTACGATGAAGACTACTATTATCCACGAGACGACTACGATTATGAGGATCGGTGAGTAGACTAGCTTAATTTTGATCCGTGCAAGAAAGGAGAAAGAATATAATTTCTTGCGGCCCGGCGGCCTATCTTAGTAGGTGACATAACAAACCACAGCTAGTTAGTAGGGTATTTACCAGCCTGCGTGGCTATCACTCCTGCTCTTGGGCATGCCATCATAACAATCTTGAGTCATGTTCCGGCATTAGTGGCCAGATTCCATTCTCCTTTTAGAAAGTGGCAGCATATTGGAACACCTTTGGTGTTACAAATGTCCTTAGGTGGAGGCGGAGGAGCTGTATGGTTTGGTACTTACGTCGCCTTTTTACCACTATACTGCTCGCTGGCGACTGGGAGGCCATCCACACTTACTTGACACCTGGAAGTAATCCAATGTACGTGGCGATCGCTCCTTTATGCTATACGTGAGCAAGTTATGGGATGAGTGCTACAATATGGGACTCTTCAAAAGGGACGTCTCAACGAGGTAGGCAACGTATCGGCTCCCTTAGTGTTGCAGATGTCGTAGGTGACGGTAACCACTTTCCGTCAGGTGGGCCGTCTATTTGTCAGCTGAACTAATGCAATAAAAACATTGCACTCCAAGCAGGATTTTAAACCGTGATTTAGGAGTGTGGGACGAGTGTGTTAAACACTGAGCTACCAAGCCTTATAATTTTGTGATGTTTTAAATATATTTGAAGACCAAATAGACTTGGTAGTATAAATCAATTATAATTAATTCTACTGTAAATTGCAGAAGGAGGCCAAGACCTGCCCGTCCAGGGAGACCAGGAAAGAAGAAGCGGCCAATGGACGACTATGAAGACGATAGGTAATGTCATACTGTATAATTTCACGGTAAAGCAACTCTTGTTGACAGCTCTTAGTGTGATACCACGCCCTTACAGAATATCTGCGTGAAACGGTTAGCCCTAAGTTAATGGTGTTTCGTACTATGACTAAGTTCAGTGTCCCTGTTACCCTATGCAAGAAAGAAAGAAAGAAATTTATTTAGGACAAAAACTAAATTTATAGAAGTAAAAATAGGAAGACGATAGAAACAAAATAAGTCCTAAAATGGTTCCAGTCTCAGAGTAATGCTAGCCAACAAGGACTAACGCTGTTCTTCCGTCTGGGACCATAAAGCGAAGTCATGGTGGACAACACAACACAAACAACAACAATATATACAGCATAATGCAGTAAATGATAATGGTAAATGAATTGCAGATTAAAAAGCAATATATGAAGCAATAATTTAAATAGCACATATATATTAGGGTGCTTTTTTTTTATTTAAATTTTTTATCGAAAATCATGTCAAATAAAAAAAATAAAAAATATATTTTTTATAATTTGACATGATTTTCGACAAAAATTTTAAATTACAAAAACTTTATCATTAAATATCTCCGGAAATATTGATTTTAGCGACTTGGTGCTTAGGACCTTTTTTGTAGGAAATTAAATTTCCTACAAGTTTGTTGTTTGCATTTTTTTTTGTAGCTCTTGTTATTCACGAGATAACTGCGAAAAAACGCGAATTTCATGGAAAAATCAAAGTTTAGAGGCCTGTACTACCTCGCCGGTTCGAGTTACAAGTCGTAATGGACACTTTTGTAGAGCATTCAATCCTAAAAAAAACTCGCCCATAGTCAAAGCGATGCTATGAAATGCCACTGAGCTATAGAAATTTAAACATGAAAAAGCCAAAGTTTCTGTGTTTTTTTAAGGGGAAATCTTCAAACGCCTGGGTCGAGGTCTTAATATTAATATTAAGGGCCCAAACTTTCAGGGTATTTTTTTTGGGTACTTGCAACAAAATTTCACGATGGAACCGAAAAAAAAATTATTTAAAAAAAAGCACCCTAATATATATATACATATATTATATGCAGGATATATAAAATCATTGTAGTAATACACACAACGAAACAAATAACCTATGAAATAAGAAATGTCAGTCTTAAATTTCGAGATAAGAAGTAATTACAACTTTACCTACAATGGAGTCACTTGTTTCACATAACAAGATTGATGAGTACAAATGTAAGGTAGACCAAAAAAGAGATGGATGGATAATGTGAAGAATGATATGATAATTTGTGATGTGACAGAAGGACATTTATCAGAACAGAGGAGTATGGAATGAAAAGCTTTCCTCACGATGTATTCTTTTATCGTTAGTACGTAATCAACAGTATTGATGTAATAACGACGAATTTTTTTCGCTTTCTAGATACGAGCGCCGCCCAGAGCCAAGAGAGAAAATACCCGAAGATTACGAAGACCGTGACAGGCGACCTTACGATCGCAGACCTGCTAAACGTCCAAGACCGTACGAGGATGAGGAACGAAGACCTTACCGGCCTAACAGAAGACCTAGACCCAGAGATGAGGAAGAGGTCAGATACAGACCTGATGATGAGGAGAGGCCTCGTGGTCAACGCGATGAGAGGCCAAAAAGACCACGGGATGAAATAAAACCTCGTGAAGAAGTTAGGCCTAGAGACGAAATAAGACCACGCGATTCAATAAGACCTAGAGATCAAACTAGATCCACAGAAGACTCTGCAAGAGATGATACAAGACCACGTGATGAAATAAGACCACGTGATGATATAAGACCACGTGACGAAACAAGACCACGTGATGAAATAAAACCACGTGACGAAATTAGACCGCGTGATGAAATTAGACCGCGTGATGAAGTTAGACCACGTGACGAAGTTAGACCACGTGATGAAGTTAAACCACGTGATGAAGATAGACCACGTGATGAAATTAGGCAACGTGATGAAGCACGACCTGTAGATGAAGACAGACGAGCTGGTACTAGATCTCGTGAGGAGAGACGTCCTTCACGTGATGATGACAAAAGGGATGTCAGACCCAGAGGAGATAGATATCAGAATCAAGGTAGAAGATACACAGATGATAGGCCTTACAGAAATAGAGATGAGAGACCTTATGCAAAACCTGATAGGAGTTACGATGAAGATGAGCCTATAGATGAGAAAAAGGAGGTTCCATCAGCTCCTGAAAGTCAAAGTTTAGTCAAACCTAATGGTCATGGTCTGTTCAGTCAGCCAAGAGCGCCACCGAAGATCAGTCGCCCAGTGCCAGCTAATGAAAAACAAAAATATCAATATGTAACTGTTACTACGACAAAGCCACCACCAAAAATCCAAGATGATGATTATTATGATTATGAAGAAGACTATAACAGTAAACCTTCGTCTTCTGGGAAAAGTAGTACTGTACAGCGTTCAGCACCAAAATCAGACATTGTAGAGAAAGAAAAGTTTAAACCTACCCGCCCACATTTCAGTGGTCAGAAAAACAGAAAGACCAAACGACCGATAGATTACGATGATGAATACTATTACGAAAAGACTGAAAAACCTCAAAGACTCAAAACTAACGATCGAAAAAAGTTGAATGATGATTATTATTATGATTATGAGGATAATAAAGAAGAGAAACCTAAACAGAGAGAAGTCGAACAGAAGAAAGAGAGGCCTGCTTTTGTAGTTGTTAACAAACGTCCTTTTTTACCGTCTAGGGGTGGAAGCCCATACTTGCCGCGCGGGTTGCAGCCCGTCGCCGGTAAGGATGTGACTGCACCTATAAATACCACCCCTAAGCCTACTACTACCACAACTCCTATCCCCACCACGACTTCTATCCCCACCACGACTTCTAGCACTACTACATCTACTACTACCACTACCACCACAACAACCCCTAAACCCACAACTCCTAAGCCCACAATTTCAGTTTCAACTATAAAACCAACAATCATCACAGGTGTAACTGCTGAAGAAGAAGAATATGAATATTACGATGAAGACGATATTGAGGATGGCAAGAAAAAAGATACTACAACAGAAACACATACTACATCCAGATTAGCACCAACAAAACAGCCTGAAACCACACCATTCCAATTTACAACACCAGATCAAAGAATAAAATTAGTTACTAAAGTTTTAAAACTTTACAACGATCACTATGAGGCTATTCGCGATAAATTAGATTCAACATTATCACCTGGTGATTATATTAAACCATATCTGGCTACAGCAGCTCCAGCTGTGAAGACCGAAGCCAATCCTTTCACGAATAAAATCAATCCAGAAATATCAAAACCATACACAGCTACAAGCAAACCTGTGATACCTGATAACATTTCAATCAAGCAAAATTTAGCTGACTCTATAGAAAACGAATATGATGTTAGGCTCAACGAAGCTTTATCACCAAGTATACCACTAAGCAGAGTGCCAACTGGTTTCGCAGTACCAACAGACAGAGATTACACGTTCTCAAGGTTTAGAAGTAATCTGCAATCGGAACCAGTTTTTGCTGCTTCTGATAACAAATATCAAGCAAGAAAACATCCTCAAGTGAATATTAGAACACCGTCATCATACTATCTGCAGCCTCAAAGGCTGGTTTATCAAGAGAATTCGAATAGATTCCCAAGGCATTTAGTGTTAAGACAAGTCGGAGATTATTATTAGTTCATTTAAGTTGTCATGCTAGGTTAAATCAATGCATATCTTTTTTATGGTTGTCATTTTGATATGAATGGAATCATTATGAAACATATCAGTCTGTGCGTCTTTGGTCTTTGCGTGAATTTTACTTGGAAACTTTTGGTTCTATACGAATAAAATTTGGTGGTAATATATTATCTACAAGCTGCTACACAAACCCGAGGCCCAATTATGCTATTACCATCTCGTCAAAGTCTCAGTTGTAAGTTTGCCTGGTTTTGTTATTCTGGTAATTTCAATGGCATGCCCGTGGCACGCCAACCATCTTTATAAATGTTTATAGGAGAAAACTCGCGAAATATACGTTTAATATTTTTAGAGTGACTATTGGAACTAACATGTGATTTCAAGATGTGTTCGCAATTTGATAGATTTGCATGCAGAAAATTTTCTAGATATTCGTCAGATGAGATTCGAATTGACCCATCCCCCCAAAAACACCTAAGTAATTAATGCGTGCTGGCATGGACAGGAAGTGATTCACTCCGTGACAGCTAGGAATGATTTACATAAAGACCTAATACCGCTGATAGACTACACGGCATTTCGTAGATCACGTGACTTTCACTCGTTGACCACGCGAGGTCCACTGGTTGACAACGCGGCGTCGGAGTATCTCCAATGATCTATGACTCCAAGAGTTCTGTTCTTGCTAGAATGGGGAACCCCAAAATCAATTCCAACATCAAAAAAATGATAAACTTTTAATATTTAACAACTTAAGCATGACAACTATTCTATATTGTGATCATACTCGTGGCACGTTTCTATATCTTACCGACCGTTCATTTGCCTTACTATTGGGTGAAATTTGACACAACCTTTATTGTCAAAATTGACAAAATTCAACCGATGCTAAGGTAAGTGTATAAATAGTAAGATACTAGAAACTGCCATTAAATAAGTAGAAAAAGATTACTAACATGACAATCGCGTAACGAAGTATCCTAAATTATGTATCTTGATGGCATCGCAGGCATTGCCAACGCTATTAAGGGCCGATTTTTCAATTATCAGATAAATTTCTCAGTGGAATAAATTACAACCTGACTGAATTTAAAAGTGACACAAATCAACTATTTTATACTATTCACAGTCATTTTTAATTTTCAGAATAACATGTTTTATTAGGCTATTGTTGTTCTTAGTAATCCACTTCTACGTTTATTACTATACCATAGTATATAAAAGTTTGGTTGTAACTATGAAAACCTGTGGGAATACATTTTCTCTGATTTTGAAGTCAGGTTACAGCTTTCAAGGGTTGCTCGATCGGTATGAAAACACGCAACACGCAGAATATTGGCGTGAGACGACCAACTTTAAGTTAAAGGTTCACATCATCCTGTCATTTCGTTCTCCTATCCCATCCGCCAAAGCCCTCCGCCCCCTTATAAAATGCCTCATGTAATAAATAGACACCCCCTTAGAAAGATGCAACGCCGCTGACAGCACGTGGTCCACTCCGTGATAACCTACTGCTAGGAATGACTCTCGTGTAATGGAACACTTATAAGCCAATAGATGGCGCTGTTCAATAATTGAGGTCGCAAGCGATTACCGAAACGTTCAAAGAATATATACAATTTTCCAACAATAACAGATGAGCGCGGCTAGGACGGCGGACACCGACAGACAGACACAGACGGCGCCGTCTCAGACACCGACAGACAGACACAGACGGCGCCGTCTCAGACACCAATCACGATTTCTCCACGTCCCTACGAGGTACTCCAAGAGACATAGCCCCTCCATAGTATAGACTAAGCGCGTTGCTGGGAAGTTTCCTTCGCCGTTTCTTCTCTCCCAGCCATAACACGTTGCGAAACAGCAGTAAGATAGCGTAGGCCGCCGCAGTCCGCTGGGATCCTTCCCCTCGGGCTTCATATTACCCGTCGCCCGCTCTCAATTAGTACATTGTGTCGCCCTGTAATCGGCATCGTTAGCTTGATTCCCCTCTCATGGCAACAGTCCAGCCGAGTACAGACCCCTGGGGAGCTCCTTTGAGCAAGTTGCCCCCGGGCTAACCCCGGTAAAGTTGTGAGATCTTCGGACCAACAACATACAATCAAGAGGAATAAAAAAAACAGATGGGCCTCGGCCTGCGGGGCAAAACAGTAGCCTTGCTGGAAGATCTTTTGAGACGGAGTAGTATTCCATCTCGTTCCTCCACTTAATCGGGTCATCCCTAAACTCATATAGACCTAATACCGCTAATAGACCGCCATAACAACCAAGAGTTGTGCTGCGGCATTAGTGGCCAGATTCCAGTCCCCCTTAAGAGAGCAGAAGCGCTTTTGTAGCATATTTGGTATTGCAAATATCCATAGACGATGGTAACAGCTTTCTGCCTGTCTGCTGAACTCTAGCAAAAGAATTTTTTATTAAAAACTATGCGATACCTCCTGTCTGATCCCCTGATCCTTCTGTCCCACCTCTCCTATCCCTATCTCCTATATGCCATCCCTCCGATCCCTTCCCAAAAGTTGACAACGCGTTCGCAATACAAAAAAAAAGTATTTTTAGCGTGTAAGCGTCATAAATAAACAAATTCTGATTCATAATATTTTACTATTTCCAAGCGTTCATTTTACTTCAGATGTTTGCACGTCTATCAAGTTGCATATTTCTTAACGGTAAAGCCCACATGGAACGAATGACATAATTGTCGTACTTTATTATTGTGAGTGACGTAATATATATTGGTAGCCTTTGGTGTTACAAATGTACATAGGCGATGGTAACCGCTTTCCATCAGGTGGGCAAGTCTGCCTGTCTGTTATAGTCAGGTCAAAATAATAAGCATTTAATAATAAGAGCGTTTTTTCTTCTTCATTTATATGTCAATTTTGCCACATAGGCATGTCAGCCCCATCATTCACTAAACATACAACAATTTTATATTAAATTTTAAATAATAAGCTGGCTAACAAACTAGCCTACTTTGAGACTGGCTCTTCCAGAATTTATATAAAAATACCTACATCGAAACGATTCAGTCCCAACTCCTTTATCAGTTGTTTTTTATTGCAGGAGTTCAGCAGACACAGACGGCCCACTTGATGGAAAGCGGATACTATCGCCTATGGATATTTGCAACACCAAAGGTGCTACAAATGCGCTGCTGCTCTCTTAAGGTTGACTGGAACCTGGTCACTAATTCCGAAACACAACTCAAAGTTCTTATGGCGACATACTTTAGACCAAGGGTGGTAGCCATCCAGTCGGGCAATTGCCCTACCACCTGGATGTGAGTTGTTTTGTCGCCTCTTACGACAGGTTGTCCCAACGCAGGAAATTGTATTCTTTCTCCGTTCCTGCACGGATCTCTGCCATCTTTATTGTTGTTGCATTCCATTAACAGATGTTGCACATCCTCACCAGTTCCACACAGTAGGCAGTTGGGTGAACTTTGTCGATGAGGTGGCCAAAACTTCTTGTCTATTTAGTAGATTTATATGACCTGAGTATTCCCACAGAAAACCATGGAATTCGGGTGGTTGAGAAGTTCCTTGACTATATGACGGTCACCCCCATCGCTAGCCAATTCCTCCTTTGTGATCCTGCTATCCCTGCTCCCAATATGTAACCTACAGGTTTTCGTATAAAAATACTTATATATAAAAGAAATGAATTTCTATTTGTAATTTTTTTATATTATTATAATTAGTACTTATTATCACTGTAGAAACAATCTCAAAAAGTCACTGCCAATATTTTATTATTAATTATTTAAATTATTTTTTCAGCCTATTTAATTACTGAAAAATACATACATTTTTGTATAGTAATTTTTCCAATAATACCCATTTTTATATTTGTAAAAATCTATTTTTTTTAGTCTTATTTGAATTAAAATACTCTTAGTTACCTTATTATTTAAGTGAAAACCAATTTGTATAAAATCAATATTAAAACGATTTTTTTACTTTAATCTGAGACATTTAGCGCCACCTCCTGACAAGAATTTATTATTGTGTAAAAATACTTTTATATTTAATTTTATAGTGAATTAATGTAAAATAAATATTAAATAAGAAAAAGATGATAATTTTTATTTAATTAATCAATTGAAATCTTCGGATATCTCAAGGTAAGTCATACGTCGACTTATTTACTGATTTTTTACTTACTGCGTTATTTACTATGGTCTGGGTGTCTGGGATGGACCACAGATTAGTCCGGTGTATATTACCGTAATTACATAAGCGTAATTTGCTTAATTTAGGAATATACAATGTGTGTTTATCTGCTGATTTATTTATTTAGAACATTATTTACACACTTATATAGTCATATCAGTTCGATGGATGCTGCCACTGAAAATTAGTGTTGACAGTTTTTGAGACGACATAATTCTGAGTAACCAGCCTTTTGATGTGAATATTATGTACAGTCGCGGTATGAAAACATTCGTCACATTGAAGTCGACTTTTTCTTGCACGAGCAGAAGAAACAGTACTGCCACATTGACAGAAACAGTATTGTCATTTTACAATTGAGTAAGTTTCACGTTTACAAATAGGTATAGAAAAGTGAAAAAAGAAATTTGCAATGTTGATAATGACAGACACTGAGATTAACAATAGGTAACAAACAGGTATAATCACTACGCTATAATATATCATAAATATTAAAACCAATAAACAGGTTTTACATCTCTAAACAATCTTCTTAGACAACATAGAGAATCAAACAACTTTGATCTAAATAATTTTATGCTTTATTGTCAAATAGTTAGAAATAATTTTCTGTGGTTCAGTCTGTTCTGTGATTTAGTTTGAAAAGGAACGTTAAATACATCAATTTGAAAACCGGTGAACCTTATCATATCACGACTGTACATTTCTTTTAAATATTTAATAGACAATGAATTCAAAATACCGCGGCGCTTCATAAGGTGTTGATATTCATGCTTCGCAGCCGTAAGACCCAGATACGTATATATGAAACTGTCATACGTCCAATATTGATGGACGGCTGTAAGGCTTGGACGCTGACGCTAAAGAGAACAAGGTGTTATTAACTGAAAGAAAGATCCTGGGTCCAACACAGGGAAGCGATGGCAACTGGAGGATCCGTAAAAATGCCGATTTTTTTTTATTTATTTTTTATTGCAGGAGTTCAGCAGACAGGCAGACGGCCCACTTGATGGAAAGCGGTTACCATCGCCTACAGACATTTGCAAAATAAAAGGTGCTACAAATGCGCTGCTGCTCTCTTAATGGATACTGGAACCTGGTCACTAATGTCGGAACACAACTCAAGGTTATTATGGAGACATACTTTAGACCAGGGGTGGTAGCCATACAGTCGGGTAAATGCCCTACCACTTGGCTGTGGGTTGTTTTGTCGCTTCTTACGACAGGCCGCCCGGCCGCAGGAAATTGTATTCTTTCTCCGTTCCTGCATGGATAACATTGAATATCATAATAAAATTGAAGAACTGGTGGATGAGCCCAATATAATAGGCGAGAGCAAGGCATATCGCTTGCTCTGGTTTAGTCACCTACATAGACTGTAGGAGGAACGCGTGGTGAAAAGAGCCTATCTGGGCAGATCAGCGAGACGGCGACCAGTTGGCCCAGATATCGCTGGAGGGACGTAGTGGAGGCTGACCTCCGCGAGCTTCATGCCGATGACTGGCAAGAGACAGTAAACAGTATTCTGTTTTCGGAGGCCAGGACTCATTTTGGATCGGTGAGCCGCAGCAGTTTGTTAGTTAATTTAGCATATTATGGTTAGTTTAGTATACAGAATATAAAAAATATTAATTTCTGTCAATACAGTGATAAAGTAAATCGCAAGTAAATTATATTGATGTAAAACAGCGAACGGAAAACATGTACATCTGACTGGGTAGTAGCTAAGATTTTATTATTTATTTATGTGTATACGCTAAGTATACGTCTGCCGCGAACAATATAAGTTTTTAAGACTAAAATAAACAAAATATATCAATGGCAGATCTGGTCAATTACTTTCAAATTTTTTTAGTATATTCAAAATTATCTGCCATAAAGTAAAACCGCGCAATAATGGTGTGCCATTGCTATTTTCCGATAATAATAAGCCTATATTTACAAATATCAAAACGGCAGCCCTGGTCAGATTTAAAATTCGTCAAAAATCAATACCTGTCTTACCTCAGCGCTCGTCGCGTCCACCACTTTGAGCTTAGTGAGTCCCCGTACCATGCATGGTAGGTACAGGGGTTTCAATGTATAAAACCTCAGGTCTGGTCAAATACATACAAGATCACTGGCTCTTAAAGTATAATGTATGTATGTATTCACTCTCGAAAATAAATAGGTTGCTTCATTTCCAGTTCGAGAAATTACTAAGACAATAATATGTATTTATTGAAAAAATTAATTCCTATTTACACTTTTTATTTACTTAAAAATAAAATCACTCGTAACAAGACAACTGTAGTTACAATAATGAAATTTACAACATTTATCCCCTTATATACTACATTATATAAATAACATTAGGCTCCTTATAAAACAGGGATATCTTTTAATTTAATTGTTTTAAAAATTATTTAATAATTTTATTTATAAAACAGGTGCAGTTCAGCATATGCCACGCAACGGGTGCTTGATGCTACTTTTCAACTAGCTCCCGGGGCGCATAAATATTGCACTGTTATTTATTTTATAATAAATAGTCATTTATTTATATATGTGTCAATAACGTCTGCCGTCCCTTTAGTACATAATAAATAAATACGTTATAAACGAAATAGTGTGTCATAGAATTAGAAGTATAGATATCTTACATGCAATATTCTTGTGTCACAATGTTAGTTACCATACTCCTCCGAAACGGCTTGACCGATTCTCATGAAATTTTGTGTGCATATTGGGTAGGTCTGAGAATCGGACATCTATTTTTCATCCCCCTAAATGTCAAGGGCAGTCCATCCCTAATTTTTTTTTAGATATTTTTTTTATGATACAGCATTAAAAATACATACAACCCTAAATTTTCAACCCTCTACGATGAACCCCTATTTTTAATAGCGATATTAGTGTTTTCATAATTTTCTACTGGGATGATTTAGATTTTAATTTGAACCAGGTAGATGGCGCTGCAATCGGGTACCAGAATTTAGGTGTTCTTTTTGTTGTTGTATGTGTTGAAGTTTGTCCCGGAATGGTTTAAATAAACGATTGGACCCAGTAGGTGGCGCCGCGATACTCCTCCTAAACGCTGGGCTTGATTTCGATGAAATTTTTTGTTTGTTCAAGTGGATTTCAAAATAGTTTAGATTAAGATTTGGTCCCGGTAGATGGCGCTGGAATCGGGATCTAGATTTTATCTTTAAAGGCTAGACAACGTCTGCCGGGTACAGCTAGTAATATATTTGACATAGATGTTTTCTGACTTCTGATATAGAGGTTTTCTGGATTTTGGAGTGTTTATTTGAGTGGGTTTCTCGGTTGTTTAAAGCAACAATTTGACCCAGCAGGTGGCTAGGCGATCAGAATCTAGTTTTTTTATTTTTCAGAGCAGGACAACGTCTTTTGGGGCCGCTAGTATCACTATAAAATACTGTCCCGAAACCTTTTTATTGTTTTGGAAAATTAATTTCAAGTTTCCTTAATTAATTATTCACAAAGCAGAATTTTCCACATGTTTTCCATTCCTAAAGTTTAAATTCCAGTCATTGGTTTTTCCATTCCTGCCTGCAACTTGATATGTCCGGATTTTCTCTTTGTTTTCAAACTCTAAGCTCTCCTTATGGAACAGTCTGTTTATAGGGAACTGGATGAAATAGAAGAAGAAGCAGGATATCCAGATCAGGATTTGGAAGAGGCAGACTTGCCACCAGGTCATCACTCCGAAGACGCCGTATAACCACCGATTTGTCACGAAGTAGACTGTGTAGTATCTGAAATTTTTATTTATGTATTTAGTTCATATTTCTTGTTTGTTTGTAATCTTCACCAAAATAATGAGTGAATGACTGAGTCAGTGTCTGACTGCATGAGTGACTGACTGACTGAGTAACTGACTGACTGATTAAGTGTGTGAGTGACTGAGTGACTGGCTGGCTGACAGACTGACTGAATGAATAAGTGAGTGAGTGAGTGAGTGAAAAAAGAAATTTAATAAATAAAAATTGTTATATCATCTGTTTTTTTAACGTGTCTAAAGTATTACTTTTTATAATAAACAACACATCTAGAAATATATTGTAATTTCTGTGTGAAAGCTGGAATTTGAAAGTGTGATAGTTTCTTAGTGAAGTATATCACAAAAATGCATATATTGTGGTATAGTGTAAGGCTTGATGTATTTGAATTATATTTAGTTATGAATAAAAGATTTCTGATTATATGTCATCCTCGCTGACTCCAACTCTGTTATTGCAAACGTCTATAAGCAACAGTAACTACTTTCCATCAGGTGGGCCGTCTGTCTAATTCCCAGGTTCGCACTGTAAAACTACCCATGCAGTAACGGAGAAAGAATACAATTTCCTGCATTGGGGCGGCCTGTCGTAAGAGGCGACAAAACAACCCACAGTCAGTTGGTAGGGTATTTGCCCATCTGGATGGCTACCGTCCTTATTCTAGATGCCGCCATAAAGTGGGCCGTCTGCACACACACATAAACAAATGTGTGTGTGCAGTTCACACACAGCAGTGAAACTTCAGAGAATATACTCACAGATAATAAATGCTTCTCTAAATTTTATTAATATAAATCTAGTTCTTTTAAACTACATCCGTCAGTATATTATAATTCAAAATATACTTCCTAAGTATCAAGTAAAATTTTTCACTATCTTAGTCCAAAAAATATATTATCAGTTTTATTTAGGTCCAAATTGGACCTATGTTTAATCATCGATCTTATTGAGTCTCCAACCTGTGCTGCACAATGTAAAACACGTATCTCATTCTCTCGCATATTTGCTCCTATAGATTTATGTGTCTCTTTTTAGTGTCGCTTTTTCGTTTCATCGAGCTGCAAGTCACAAGATTTCTAAAGAAGTTTCCAGAAGAAACCATATTTGAGAAAGGAAAAGAACTTACACTACAGCATATAGAAAGGTGATGAATCCATTTCCGATGACTTCCAGCTTGAAGTGGGTTGGATATCTTCTTGGCTGCAGGAGAGTTTCTACCACAATCACCACCACGATGTTGGTATGAACGCAGTGATTGAACCACCAAGGGACAACCTGGTCGTAAACTTGCGGAAAGACCAATTCTCGGTCTATCCAGAAGATGGTCCAGAACATCGATGATATAAACTGGAAAGAACAGAATATATTTTGAGGGGGGGCTTCATATTGTTACGACTTACGCAGGACTCAAATTAAAATAGAAGAATTACTATAGAATTTATTAGAACTATACAAACACGTATGACATAGGTACATATATAACTGGACATTACTAGTACAAACTGCACGATTCAATAACACGCGTAAAGTGTGTCACTACACCGCTAATCGATTACTCGTATCGTAATCCTCGCTTGACTGCCCCCCCCCCCCTCCGTTCGGGCATAGTTTTATACTAACTATACAATACAAAAAATCGACCGCGTGGACTGGGGTTTTGCGTGAAACCGTAATCTGCACACCTGGTTAATTATTCCTGCGAACGGCCAACAATGTCGGAAACAAAAACAATAGGCTATTGTCTAGTTGCAAATTTTAAACACGAAATAAACAAAAGTACTCCGAATGCGGGAAGGGTAATAAACCAGGTGCGCATTTCTTTGTCGGTATGTAACAATATAGGTGAAGCCAGCATAGATAAATAAGTAAAGTTGAAGCAGCTGCTTGTAATGTCAAAGTAAAAATTTGCAATATATAAGAATTTTGTCTCTCTGGATGTTCCGACTAATCTCTGAAACGGCTGGACCGATTTTGACGGGACTTTCACTGGCAGATAGCTGATGTTACAGAGAGTAATTTAGGTTACTTTTAAAATTAGGATTCCGCGAAAAAGAACCCTACGCGAACGAAGTCACGGACTCTTTTTGTTTTAATTGTTGTATGTTCACTTCGTATTTTTGTCTAATTTCCCTGTGTTTGTGTATGCCACTAATAACCCTTGCGGAATATCAGATCTTAACCGGTAATGGGGATTGTTCACAAAAAAATACCCTCTGATTTTATATTTTTGTTACGTAAGATAGGGTATTTTAAGATACTAATTTGAGTATTTTTGTATTTTAAGCGTTAGTTTTTTTATAATTCGATTTTAAAGTTATTTATCCGATGACGTCATAAGGGACAAGTTTACATTGATTTCTTTGCCTAGAAAACAAAAATAATAAAATTAAGTTTTATCTTTAGATGACCGATCGTGGACCCAAGCTTCCTTACCGATACGGCTAGGTGGCTTGGGCATACGCAAAATTTCTGACGTAGCACTACCTGCCTTTCTGTCCTCAGTCTATAGTACTGTGGACCTCATCGGTAATATAATAAATCCATCACTCAGTGATTTTGAGGTCCCATATTTGACTGAGGCCAGAAATGCCTGGTCTTTGGCTTGCCCGAATGAAAATTTTCCTTTAGATCCAAAGATGCAGAGGCTGTGGGATGGGCCGCTCAGTAAGTCGGTGTATGACAATCTCATGTCATCTTGCACCGGCGAAACTGACCGTGCTCGCCTCCTAGCTGTTTCAAAATGGGAGTCTGGTCTGTGGCTTCAGTGTCTGCCCTCGGCGAATCTAGGTACACCCCTGGATGATACTACATTCAGGATTGCTGCCTGCATTCGCCTGGGGGCAGACATCGTGGTCCCACATCGTTGTCGGTGTGGAGATAAGGTTGATAGACTGGGTCACCATGGCTTATCTTGTTTGAGGAGTGCTGGTAGAACTTCACGACATGCGGCTATCAACGACATCATCCGCCGGTCTCTTGTGAGCGTTGGGGTTCCAGCTGTTCTTGAACCGAACGGACTGTGCCGCGACGATGGCAAGCGACCGGATGGAATGTCGTTGGTACCTTGGAAGATGGGACGCCCCTTAGTATGGGACGCAACGTGTGTCGATACGTTGGCGGCTTCCCATCTTCCAAATACAGCCGTCACTGCCGGGGGAGCTGCCGCACTTCAAGAGACCCTGAAACGCCGCAAATATGCATCCATCGGTGACGGATACATATTTGTAGCTTTCGGGGTTGAGACTTTGGGGCCATGGGGACGTGAGGCTTATCAACTTTATCGAGACCTTTCAAGACGATTGAAAGAAGTCTCGCGTGACCAAAGGGCTGGCCTATATTTAGGGCAACGAATAAGCGTTGCCATACAACGAGGGAATGCGGCCAGCATTTTGGGAACGATCCCCACCGACAGCGATTTGGACTACATTTTTTACTTGTAAATATGTTTATAGTAGTATTTAATTGTATAGTTTAGTTTTTTTTATTTTTAATTTAAATTTATTTTTGTATTTATTTTTTCAAAGAATCAGTTTTATCTATATATAATCATAGTAATCTGTGCTACTATTTAAATGTCACTGTCATTACTCATTACGTATCGTGATCATTTTAGTGTTTTTTGTCGCTAGGCTTATAATTTTTCGTGTTCAACCATTATTATTTTCTATAGTTATCGTTAAATTTTTTACAGTGGTCTTTAGGGAAAATCCATGTTACAGAACTTAAATGACATAATGTACAGCTAGATTTTTTTTTACACCTGAAGCAGGCGAACAGGCAGACCCACCCAGATCCCACCTGATTGGATTTAGTAAGGTCAAATAAAAGTGAAACGCATTTCTTACAAAATACAAGAAGATCTTACGTTTTTTGGAATTTTAACTAGACAGAAATGATTAGGGACACTATTCCTCGCAATGGTTTTTTAAAAAGCTAAATTGAAAAAAGTGAACAATACCAATTTGGCCCGATAGCACCAATTTAGAATTCCATTTACTATTTTTTTTAATACGAGCGTGCATGACAAGAGCTATGAATGTCAAAGAAGCAAGTGAGGTGTGTAAGAATGGGCCTGTGTGGCGCTCTGTTGTTCGTGCCTACCCCGCAAGGGACCTGCCGTGAAGTTATGTATGTATGTATGTATGTATTTTTTTAATAAGTGATTTTACATTGTAGTTTTAAATAAATGTTTTCCTATCTCTTTCTTTCTTTCATATCAATATTACCCTATCGCCCTAACACTCGTAATGGCTAGCGCACGCGTCCCAAACTCAAAGGACGCGGGTTCGATCCTGGCTGGAACGCATGCATCACTTAGTCAGTTTCCTGATCTAATCTGCATATTGTTACAATTACCATGTGCTAACAACGGTGAAGGAAAACATCGTGATGCAACCTGCACATCGAGATAACCAATATGTCAAACCTGCCAGGCCGCCTTGGACAAGCGTGGCGGGTATACTGTGCGTACCCTCCTATAATGGGAGGCCCAAGCCCAGCAGTGGGACATTTGTGGGCTGATATAATATACCCTATCACCCGAAGAGTCAATGAGTTTTGTTAGCTATTTGCAGAGGCTCCGGTAGTCATGGCCTCAGAATGGGGTCCAAACGATTTAATAGCAAACAGCATTAACATATCACTTCACCGAATTCCATCATTACGCTTTCCACCGCCACGTGCAAAACGGACAAACGTTTAAATAAAACAATAATACTTACCAGGGTCAAAGGTAGCACCCAACTGCAGAAGAGCACGTCTCTGATGAACTTTAATTTTCTTCCAAAGTTGGTGTCGTTCTTATCCAGCCATTCCAGGATATCGTATAGTAAAGAAAGAGAAATAAATATCGTCTGGAACATCTGGAAATAAGACAGAACGGGTATTTAATTTTTGGTTCCTATATTCTTTATACATTCGCTTTACTATCGGTTGAATTTTGACATTACCTCTAAAGAGCTTTTGCCAAATTTGAACCGATTGTAAGCCAAATGAACGGTCGTAAGCAACGTTCCATATTAAATTATCAGTTAGCGTCAAACAGACGAGCAGCACTTTGGATATCTTTGTCCAAAGGTACTGAGGTTGGTGGTGATGATGATATGGTTGTTTGGTTGTGGCCGTTGAGCGGTGCACGGGTCAATGAAAGATATTGTTTGCGACGTACACTTTTAATCACACACACACTCTCTCAATGTTACAATATTATAGTTCAGAAGGATTTTGGTATGAAGGCAAGCAGCGAGCGCGAAAACTAACGTTTGTACACGAGCACGTATGTCGTGCGGTCGCGTTGAAGACGTAAGTCGGACTGTGTCGAATTGTCCCGAAATAACTTCGGTTCTCGACTGTTTCGCGGCAGAGAATTGCCGCGAAAAACTGGGCGCGCGCTTGTTATAAACGGTGCGATGTTTTGCTTGCCACAGATAAATATTGGTTCCGCGCTTGCGTGCTTGTTTTTATGTTGGCACTAATGTCGCCACAGTACCAAAGCCAAGGTTTGTAAATGAAACACCCCAAAAGACTACACCATTTATTCGATAAACATTAGAAGTAATACGATTGCGAACCATACCTTGATGAAATTCGACGGTGGCGCCACCTAGTCTCATTGTAATAAAACTCATAATTAACGCTTGTAGTTAGAAACTGGACAATTTAGTTAACATTATTTTTATAAATAATATGGGGACCGAGGGTAGAACTTTCCGGCAACGTGAACCGGTTGAAGACTTTTGAAAAAAGAACGAAGATTCTGGAAGGAAAAGACAAGGACGGGTATATTTCAGAAAGGGATAGACGATGAACGAATATTCTAGTACAGAGTTCGGGAAGGAAAAGAAAGAGATAGATAGATGTTAAAAAGGGAAAGATAGTAAATAAAAGAATAAAGAAAATATGGGTGCTAGAAGATTCTTCCGGGTATATAAGCAGCGTAAAGCGCGCCTACCAGGCAGTTGAGAGTTCAGATCAAGACAGTGAAACGACAAGTGCGATACGAAAGAGTTGGAAGAAGAGTTTAATAGAAGACACTGACGATTTTAGTGGTGAATTTAGTAAAAAGTTAAGTGTACAGTAAGTGAAGGAGGAGTGTAGCGTAGTTTGAGAGACGAACCAGAAGCGAGCTACACTCGGTAATATCGGAGGTGAGCACTGCAGTAGCAGGAGGTAGTCTACCCAATATCGGCGACGGTATTGTGAGTGCGACAATTTATCGTCGGAACAGTGCATCGTTAGTCGTGCGTATAGGGCAACCCTGTGGAGAGGTATTGCTTGTGGCTGTGTAAGTCAATAAAAGCGTTTAATTAAAAACCGGTGTTTTCTTCCATCCTAAGTGCGTTCCCCGCTCGCACGTAACAATAACTAGCTGTTACCGCGACTTCGTCAGCGTGGATTTTTTTTTTTCGCGGTACCCTCAAAAGAGTCAAGGGGCCTCTGCGTGTTGGACTTCCCATGGCTCCACGCAAGCATTCAAAAATCATGGGCATTTTTATGGCCCGTGGTATTCAAAGACATACAATAATCCCTTAATTTCTTAGGACTGGTATACTTCATCAGCAACCGGTCCTGCTTGAGACATGACTGTTAAAGTACTACTTCAGCTGCCAAACTGAACGAGACCACTTTAACACAAATTATACAATATTTAATACAAGCTGGTCAATGACATTACACTTGATGAAGCGTAGTATCACCTGATAAGGTATTTTTTATGTTTACTTTTTATATAGTAAGGAAACAATGATCTATGGTCCGATAATAAATATTGTGGCGTGGCCGCACTGTGATAGCAATGTGACCTCTCCATAAGGGCGGGGTGCCAGACGCAACGAGTGGCGATGAAATAATCTATCTTCACATTATTACGTAACTATGAGGATTACATCCATACTACACATATATAATTACAGTAACTAATATATCTATTATGAAAAAGAAAATCTTCTATATCTATATATATATTCTATATCGCTTCTTTGCTTCAATAACGTGGTATCTTGAAAAACCCAAATTTACAATACGCCCCTTTTAAATGTTCAAAAAAAGATTTTACCTAAACTTATTTTACACTTTTTTGTATACTTTTTACAAATAAATTTAGTATCAATTTACTAAGCTTTTTGAAATATATGAGAAAGTTGTGATAATATGATAAATTTAGCAAAATATAGCGAGTGAAATAAGTGAGTATTGGGATATGTCACGTTATTGAAGCAAAGAAGCGATATATAAGAGATATTGCTACCAGTCTTCTAGGTACAATGCCCAGCGACAGAGGTCTGGTGGGACTCGACGGGCTTTAATATATGGTTGTTTTTTTTACAGTTGTATTTTTTTATACGATAGTTTAATTCTTATAGATTGTGTAAACAGTGTAAATCCGCTACGCTCTCCGCTTAAACTGGCACTACCGTCAAATGGTGTGATCACGTAATATATAGAGTGCCCTCGGTATATCCCAGGCGATATGTTAATTGCTAATTAGGTATGTCAATGACAGTATTATTAATTATCGGACTTTAATATCGTTCAGATAGTATAACATCATTATATAATATAGATAATATTGTATTATTTAAATTATCTATTATAGCTGATGCCTGCGACTTAATCCGCGTCACAACTGTTTTTGCTATCCCACGGGAACTTTCAATTTTTTCGGGATCAAACGTATCCTATATGTTGATCAGGGATATTATAAGATTTATAAGCTACCACTATACAAAAATTCATTAAAATCGGTCCAGTCGTTTCAGAGATAAACCCGTACAGAGAAAGAAAATTTAGAAAAAAAAACATGTAGACTCGCTTTTTAGTATTTTATTCATTGTACAGAAATTCGACCTCCACTTTCACTATATGCATAGATATATAATTATTATAATTTAGTATCATCTTAGATTTAGAAACAGTTGAGGCTTTCTAAACAGTTATAGTATAATATCAGCCCATAAATGTCCATCCCACTGCTGCGCTCGGGCCTCCCATTATAGGGGAACGGACAATATACCCGCTACGCTTGTCCAAGGTCGGTTGGCAGGTTTGACACATCGGCTATCTCGATGTGCAGGTTGCATCACGATGTTTTCCTTCACCGTTATTAGCACGTGGTAACTGTAACAATATGAACATTAGGCCAGCTACTACAGAAAAATTAATCAATCCTGTTTAATATTGTTACGTATTTGTGGGATTCCATTTAATATGCCGTTGGAAATATCATAAGTTTTATTAAAAATACAACAGATAAGGGACTTACAATAGACGGCAGTTTTAACTTCACCAATGACAGTGATTAATGAAAGCAAAAAAAGGATTTCGTTCTCTCAGAACTTTAGTGATAGAACTATTATAAAGTGTAAATTGGTTTGTGAATATTTCACGCATTAAATAAGTCACGAAATTTTACGCACGCAGAGAATAGGACATTTTCTAGATGAAAGTACTCTGTCTTTCATCTGCAAGAAGTTGTGGCTTGAAGAGAAGAATGAATGAAGAGTAATCACGGTTACTGTAAAGTGGCCGAAACATATAAATAAAATCAAATAAATACCGCGCTTAAAACCATTAAAACGTAGTTTTAATTCGTTGTACACTAAATGCAAAATGTCAAAGAAGCAAGTGAGGTGTGTAAGAATATGCCTGAATGGCGCACTGTTGTTCGTGCCTACCCCGCAAAGGACGTGGCGTGAAGTTATGTATGTATGTATGTACCATAAATGTGAAATACTTACGAAATTCCAACCAGTCAAATATCCAGAATGAAATCTATACAAGTTATCCAAATCAACGTGTTCACTCCTTTCCAAGTTAAGACCACAAGCAGATATACCCACATAGAAATGGTGATACCACACAAAAGCATGAAAAACCGTTTTCCAATACAATCTCGCATCACTCCGATCAAATAGTTTCTCGTTTTCAGTTATTAAAAAACACAGAACATTATAAAATATATTATTTTTTTGCCAAAATGCATCCATGATAGAATCTTGGATTATTATATTATTATTATTTATTATTCACTAAATTCAAAGTGCGCGCCTTTTGTTAAACGCCAGTGCGTTATTTTTGCACTCACTCAGACTCACTCACTAGAAGAACTTGTTTTGAATTAAGAACGTTTTTATTTTTTTTAATCGCCTACTCCACCGTCTTAGTTCAGGACAGTCTTTTCTCTTCTTGTCTTGTTTTATTTACCTAATTTTAATACACTTTTATACATCTCTGATTTTCTTAAACATCTTAGTTAATATCTATTTAGTTTATTGTATCTATTATACGTTTGGTTATTTATCTATCTATTTCTTACTAGTTTTTTTTTTGCATTTTCTATTTTGTTTTCTTTGAATTTAGAACGTTAGTTACCAGGTTTAATAAAATGTTTTTTTTTTTTAAATTTAGAACGCTCAGCATTTCTAATTTGATTGGCTAAGTCAATTTTAAAATTTCGTTTAAATTTAAATTTAGTACTTTAGAGACTATGTAATAAAATATAACAAGGGAAAATTAAAAACGTGACTTGCATGAATAATAAATAAAATTAATTTACTCACTCAAGTTTTTTTAAATTTAGAATGTTCAGAGTTTTTAAATTGATTGGCTAAGTCAATTTTACTCACTCCCTGATCAAAATGTTTTTTATTAATTAATAACACATTATGGGGATATTTAATACGCACGAATGAATTGCGTGAATAAAAGAGTTGAATTATTTCACTTTTGAATTTAATCAAGTTATAACTTATTAGACTGATAACTTTTATTTGATGATTATAAATCGGCCTTAAGAGCTTCTAATTTTATTGCCAACTTAATTTGATGACTTAGTGAAAAACGTTTTGAATACAAAACACTGCGAATTAGTATTTTTATATTATTTCTGTGAGTGTAAAGTGAATTTAACTTATTGAGTGTAATTTTGCTCATTTACTAAAAAAAACATTTTGAACATTCGGAATTAAGTTTATAATTAATATTATATACAATTTAACTCACTCAGTAAATCAAAAGTATTTGGGATTTATAACAGATATTCGGCTTCTGCAAAATTTGGTAATTATAGTTTATTTTCGAAGTTATACTTCTTTAGGCGCGTTAGGGAAAAATGATGAGAGTAAATTTTTACGATGCGCGCGCACACCGTCACACGAAAAACCTACACCATGAAGTTAGCTAAAGTCAACCAACACCCTGAACTTAGCTATAGTCAACATTTTAGTTTTGAAGTTATACTTTTACAATGCGCGCGCACACTGTCACGAAAAACCGACACCCTGAAGATAGTTATAGTCAACCGACACCTTGAAGTTAGCTATAGTCAACCAACACCCTGAAGTTAGCTATAGTCAACCAACACCCTGAAGTTAGCTATAGTCAACATTTTAGTTATACTTTTACGATGCGCGCGCACGCTGTCACGAAAAACCGACACCCTGAAGATAGCTATAGTCAACCGACACCTTGAAGTTAGCTATAGTCAACCAACACCCTGAAGTTAGCTATAGTCAACCAACACCCTGAAGTTAGCTATAGTCAACATTTTAGTTATACTTTTACGATGCGCGCGCACGCTGTCACGAAAAACCGACACCCTGAAGATAGCTATAGTCAACCGACACCTTGAAGTTAGCTATAGTCAACCAACACCCTGAAGTTAGCTATAGTCAACCAACACCCTGAAGTTAGCTATAGTCAACATTTTAGTTATACTTTTACGATGCGCGCGCACGCTGTCACGAAAAACCGACACCCTGAAGATAGCTATAGTCAACCGACACCTTGAAGTTAGCTATAGTCAACCAACACCCTGAAGTTAGCTATAGTCAACCAACACCCTGAAGTTAGCTATAGTCAACATTTTAGTTATACTTTTACGATGCGCGCGCACGCTGTCACGAAAAACCGACACCCTGAAGATAGCTATAGTCAACCGACACCTTGAAGTTAGCTATAATCAACATTTTAGTTTTTCTATTGTTAGTGTGGTTTTTCTACAAACGTAGAGAACAGCACGTAAACGTAAAGCAAAAGATAAAATTTTTGAAAAGATTTTTATCTTGATACACCAAAGAAGTATATTTTCTAACGCGTGTACATAAGTACACACACACACACACACACAATTTTGTTTGTGTTTAATTTTAATTTATGTACAACGGTTTATTTTCGATTACGTATTACTTAATTTTAAATTAAACTACACCAATATTATACTGTTATTAAGAATTATGTAATCTATAAGGCACGTCAACGTGTAATAATTTCTGGAGATTATTATGACCTTAATAATTATAAAACGTTATAATAATTACGGAATGTACTCCGTCATTAATTAATGTTGCCATTATGAAGGAAAAAATATTAGATTATTAGATAATCGTCCAGAAGAAATAAAATTCGGAACAAAGTTGTATTTTATAAATGAGTCTTGATTTATGTATGTATTAAATTTATAAATTAGTGTAAGTATGTATATTTAAATTGTAGAGTCATTGCTAGCAAATTTTGAGTTCGGATGATATAGAAAGTTACCCTAGAAATAAGGCTGAAATGTGATTTTTTTGCGGTTTTACAACTATATCTATTTTGTTTCTGAACCAATTTTGGTCATTCCTTTTGTGTTCGATTCACTGTAGTGTCAAAATGATCCAATGATTTTATTTTATTTAGGTTTATGGCTTAGCAGCTAGGCCTTTAAGCCAGATCTTAGTTTACAATATAGTTTCTTCATTTTCTTAAGCCTATGTGTAGCACAGCTGAACTGTAGGTAATCAGCTAGTGCCATTCAACGGAGTTCTTGTGACAACTCAAAAGGCCACATTCGACTATACAGTTCACATTTCTCACAAAACACATAATCACTACTCGAAACTGTCAATATCCTACAACTATTGTTGATTTTAGAGTAATTTTACACATTTTTAGGAAATAAAACTGCACGGCAAAACATCTCCTTTCAGCTCCCGCCAAAAACTCCTGATCCCATAATACATTTTATTGGTGTTAGATCTTGAGTCCAGAACATACAGCAAAATCCATAAAATCAAGTAGAAAACGTTTTGATTGACGTCTGCAACTTTTTTGTTTCTGAACCAATTTCGATGATTTCTTTTGCGTTGGATTCAGAGTATTTTCCTAGAGTAGTCTGTTAGAAATTTATATGTATATTATAGATTTATCGAAAAATTCGTTAAAATTGGCTTATGTAGTTTTTCTGTATGTTATTCCTAACTTTTTTTGCTGCACTGATTTTAATATTTTTTTTGCATTGGATTTATTTTATAGCTTCAGAATAATACCATATAAATTTCATTCCGACGATATAGCAGAAAACTAAAAAACTACAAAGTTCCACCCTTTCTTTGATTAATAGTATGTGAACCTTAATTCATTATTATAGGTATCAATATAATGAATCGTAGACATGTATGTACTATGTACGCACAAAACTTGAGAACGACTTTACTGATTTTGATGACATTTTTGGGTGTATTTGACTGGGTCCCCTATATGGTTTAGATTCAGAACTGGAACCGCTAGTAGGCACTAGAATCGAGTCCTAGATTTTTATATTTTCAGAGTAGGATAACGTTTGCCGCGACTGGGAGTAGATTATAGATATTGCTACGAGTTGCAGGACTCGAATTAAAAATGCCGTTAGAATTTATTAGAACTGTACAAACACTTATAACACAGGTACAAATATAATTGTACACAACCAGTACAAACTTAATTTACGATTCAATAACACGCGCAAAGTCCGTCACTAACGTCTTGCCTTGCTTGTGACTTTAGACTGCTTCTCTCTACATTGGGGCATTGTTTTATACTGCACATTTACAATATGTCTCACGGCCGCGCAGACTGAATTTCTAATAATCACACCTGGCTAATGTTTTTCTAATTACAAATTTTAAAAGCAAAGTAAACAAAAGAAGACGGTCATAAAAGCGCTTCAATGTTATGAGCTCAAACAACGCCGGCGGATAATAAATGTTCTGTAATGATCTGTAGTTTTGTCCAAATAAATATCTTAAGCAGTCAACTATTTACTGCACATAAAATTATAGACAAACAAAATAGACAGATTTTTACATCCTTATCACTTTAAGACTGCTTGCATTTTGTATGAATTATACATTTTTCTCATATACTGGCAACCAGTGAGAAATGTCAAAGTACCTATTGAACTTCGAGATAACAAGTAATTACATACATACATACATAACTTCACGCCAAGTCCTTTGCGGGGTAGGCACGAACAACAGAGCGCCACACAGGCCCATTCTTACACACCTCACTTGCTTCTTTGACATAGAAGTAATTAGAACTTTACGTATAATGAAGTTACTTGTTTCATTTTTTTTATGGCAAGAGTTCAGCAGACAGGCGGACAGCCCACTTGATGGAAAGCGGTTACCATCACCTATGGACATTTGCAACACCAAAGGTACTACAAATGCGCTGCTGCTCTCTTAAGGGGTACTGGAACCTGGTCACTAATGCCGGAACACAACTCAAGGTTGTTATGGCGACATACGTTAGACCAGGGTTGGTAGCCTTCCAGTCGGGCAAATGCCCTACCACCTGGCTTAGGGTTGTTTTGTCGCCTCTTACGACAAGCCGCCCGGCCGCAGGAAATTGTATTCTTTCTCCGTTCCTGCACGGATAAGTCATGTGACAAAGGTAATGATAAAGATAGACCAGTAAAAGATGGATGGATTGTGTGAAGGATTATATGAAGATTTGTGGTGTGACAGAAGATGTTTGTCAGAATCCCCCTCCCGTGGAAAAAGAGAGAGGTCACTTCTTTACTTATCAAATATTTTTTAAGTGATAACTTCTTATGAGAGGGTAAAACGCTTCGTTACGTAACGCGTTACGGTGCCAATCAGTCTGACTTCCCTTTCTCTCACCTTAGATTAGATTGTTATCAGTTCTGTCGGGCGTTCCGAGACGCACACCGTTTTTACTTACCAGTTACCATCGTCTATGAATATTTTGTAACACCAAAGGTCACTGTTACTATCTAAAAGGAGACCAAAATCTGAGCACTAATGCCGGGACACAATTCAAGGCTGTGTTCAAGGTTGGCACACTCTAGAACAGGGGTGGTAGCCATCCGGATGGCTATTTTGTCGCCGAAATGTTATTATTTATCCGTTCCTGCACGGATGAAAATATATCAATCGACTCTTAATAGCGCTCGTGTAGACGGCATTGCCATCACGTCATGATCGCGCTACCACCGCGGTACTGTGGATTTCTGAGCACAGAACCTGCTAGAGGTGGGTAGCTTTTGTGAAACTCAGCTAGCTAGAGGTTGTTCACAAAATAGCCATAGCTTGATGTGTTATGACTTCTGTAATACACATAATGGCTGCGTTTAGGGACTAGCAATGGAGAGACTAATTGGCACCAATGCTAGTGCGATTCCTAGTCGATTGTGATTGTTAAGCGACGTTTAGTTGGTCAGTACTTGGATGGGTGTAAATATTTACTTTTAAATTTTTCAAAGAAAATCGTGCTGGCGTCGCCACAGGGGCCATTGTTGGCGAATTGCAACCCATGAATGTTATATAGCTTACCCGGTGAAGCCTGGGCCGGGCCAACTATACCAGGATCTGAAGACCCCCATTGCACGTGATGCGGAACGTGGTGGATAAAAGAAGGGACTCACAACCACCACGTTCACAAGCGCGATTGTACCCGTTCCACTTGCTTGCCGGCGTTATAATCGTAAACCCAAGTGGAACGGTATTTCGATACACCTCTTGACATGGGTTGTTATGTGATCGAAAATGATGACGTCATTAGTGACGTTATCGTCACGACCACAACAACCGCGGTCGCCTTGTGGAACGGCTAACGGAGCATTTTGGGCGTTGTGAGCTACAAGTGGAACGCACTGGTTATTATTATTGTCAGAACACATTTGATTTATTTGATATTGACATAGGTGATACATTGAATTGTTATAAAAAATTGCGTAAATTATTATTAATTTATTATTAAATGAATTAATTATTCTATTATATAGTTTTGTTAATTAGACATCTACACTAATATTATAAAGAGGTAAAATTGTGACTGGATATTCGGGGTAAACTCTATTAGTACTGGTCCTATTTTGAAAATTCTTTCACCAGTAGAAAGCTAAATTTTTCCTGATTGACACGAGCTATATTTAACTGTAATTAATAATATTTTTAATGACTCCCAGCGAAGTGGGCACGAGTCAGCTGGTGTAATATACAATATAATAATACAATCATTTACTTACAACATTCTAACTGGTTTCGTAAACAGTGGAATAAAAGTCAATATCTTCATCTATTAAAGTAAAACTAATAAAGGCATAAGTTTATAATATTAGTTTTATTTGTAGATTAGATGTTTTACACAGAATACAATTTTTAAAGAAGTGACACCTTCAGTTTTGGTTTTTTTTTTTTTTATTGTAGGAGATCAGCAGACAGGCAGACGGCCCACTTGATGGACAGCGGTTACCATCGCCTATGGACATTTGCAACACCAAAGGTGCTACGAATGCGCTGCTGCTCTCTTTAGGGAGCCTGGAACCTGGTCACCAATGCCGGAACACAACACAGGGTTATTATGGCGGCATACTCTAGACCAGGGGTGGTCGCCATCCAGTCGGGCAAATGCCCTACCACCTGGCTGTGGGTTGTTTTGTCGCCTCTTACGACAGGCCGCCTTGCCGCAGGAAATTGTATTCTTTCTCCGTTCCTGCACGGATAAAACGGTTTATTCTAAAGATGTCAAACCATATTCCTTTTATCTAAGGAGGTTCAATAGCTTTACTATAAAGAGTATATACATACTCTAACATTTTCTCTTGAAGTTAAGGAACAACAGAGTCCTTAAACGTGCAGGCCAATCTCACGACAAAGCATAGCCAGCCTTGGCTTATACAGAGCCTTTGTGAACATGTCCGCAATTTGGTTTTCTGTACCAATCTTTGCAATCATCATAGTTCCATCAGCTATGGCTTCTCGTATAAAGAAATGTCGTAGCTTGATATGCTTGGTTCTGTTGTGGAATTCATATGGTGGATTCAGTGCAAGCTTGATGGCAGATTCATTATCCATATGGAGAACAGGATTTATCGTTGATTGCTCCACTTTCATATAATTTAGGGAAAAGAATATAATAGTCATAAAAATTCGTAAAAGTTTGCCGATTATTAAAAAAATACTGAATCAATTTTGAAAATTATTTCACCAGCGGAAAGCTACAGTTTTCCTGAGTGGCACAGGCTCTATTTTATTGTGATTAATAATATTTTTAATGACTCCCAGCGAAATGGGCACGAGTCAGCTGGTATACATAATATACCATGCCATACCATAATATTTTATCCGTGCAGGAACGGAGAAAGAATACAATTTCCGGCGGCCGGGCAGCCTGTCGTAAGAGGCGACAAAACAACCCACAGCCAGGTGGTAGGGCACATGCCCGACTGGATGGCTACCACCCCTGGTCTAAAGTACGTCGCCATAACAACCTTGAGTTGTGTTCCGGTATTAGTGACCAGGTTCCAGACTCCCTTAAGAGAGCAGCAGCGCATTTGTAGCACCTTTGGTGTTGCAAATGTCCATAGGCGACGGTAACCGCTTTCCAACAAGTGGGCCATCTGCCTGTCTGCTGAACTCCCGCAATAAAAAAAATAAAAAATATATACAATATAATAATACATTCATTTAACACATTTATTACAACTTTTAGTTAATTTAGGTTATATTTAAATTACTTCTAAGTTTTTTTAGATTAGATTGTAATATTAATGTGGCATTTTTAAATACAACATTTATGAAAAAAAAAAACTTACAAAATTCCAACCGGTTGCGTAAGCAGCGGAACAAAATTGTAGTTGACGCACAATATCTTCATCACTTTCATATAATTCAGGGGAAATAATATAACAATTATAAATATTCGTAAAACTGTGATGACAAAGAAATAATAAATGTATCGAAATACGCAAACACACTTCCCTTGTTAGTTTAACCTTTTTCAAAACCCCACTATTTTTTACATCCAAAATTTCCATTATTTTATTATAACAATGATATTTATTTCTAAATTAATCTATGTAATACATTTATAAGTAAAATAAAAACAATAAAAAATGTTTCTTATATTTGTTGGTATTTAATTTACATAAATAATTAATACGTTATATGGATATTATATTTTATTTTTTTAAATTTAAGTACATGTATCACTTTATTACAAGGTTTATTAGGTATTGATTTCAAAATGTATGGTCTCAATTCCAAAGCTGTACAAATAATTAATAAATATATAAGATTTATATAAATATGCTAAGCTGTATTTACTTAAATACATTATATTCTTAGGTGTTCAATGATAATGTATTCACGTGGTTCCACTTGTATAAATATCAGGCCTATATCCCATTAACACTGATAATGGCAATTTCGTAAGTTCTTATGGGCGTTCCTTAATAGCGTGATAACGGCCAAAAAGGGGTTTTTGATCGATTTCTCAGCCATCATATTTTTGAGATCCAAATATAGTCAAAATTTTCGAAAAATTTCTTGATAGAAAATAATTGCAAAGTAACCTCTAGACGTGTTCTTCAATCTTTAATATTGTTATTACTGTTAATCGTACATCGCAAAAATTATTAACAGTAAGTTATAATATTATTAGAAATATAATCATTATAGTTCTTTTATTCATTTACTTAGCGAATTTCGAAATAATTAATTATTTTATTATAAATGACTTCACAAAGCTCGCTTGCCGGTCCCGATGTATGGAATTTTGAATACCTTGGTGCAATGTACACGCGCCGCTTTGCTGAAGCTGGCCATTCGAAAATAATTTTAAATATATTTAATTAATATAAAGGAACATTATTATAAAATTATATATAATCGAATACATTGCACGAAAATTCAACTTATTTATATTGTTATCTACCCATTGTCCCTCAAAACTTTAAGTAGAATATTGAGCCCAGATCACCGACTTCTATGGGCAAGGTGCCCAGAAGGCTGGCTACGTTTCCTCGTTGGATCATGAAGAAATAAATAAATATCATTTTAAATAAATAAAGAGGCAATAATAACGAGAATTTCGAGGAGCCCCGGCACACTCGGTTAGATTATGCGTTAGAGAATCCAAACCATAGTAGGTTGAGAGTTCGAGATCTAGCTTTACTTGTTCTAATAGGGTTTTTTACTTTTTTATCAAAGTTAATAAAACGTAAAGGTCTTTTTCGCGTTTTGAATAATTTTTAAACAAATGGCGCTGTTCCATCCATCAAAGTAAATATCGGCTTCGTGGGGCTGGCTAAAAGACTACCACTACTGGCCACTGAAATATTAAAATAAATTACCCCGCTTAAAACCGTTAAAACGTAGTTATTATTATTATATATTAGTCGCGAAAACTTAAGAAAATGTTATGGACCACGTAGTAAGGTACGTTTCTTTAGATGGTTACGTGTATAGTATATATATATATATATATATATATATATATATATATATATATATATATATATATATATATATATATATATATATATATATATATATACATATAATATAATATCAGCCCATAAATGTCCCACTGGTGGGCTCGGTCCTCCCATTATAGAGGAATCGTACAGTATACCCGCCACGCTTGTCCAAGGCGGCTTGGCAGGTTTGACACATCGGTTATCTCGATGTGCAGGTTGCATCACGATGTTTTCCTTCACCGTTATTAGCACCTGGTAATTGTAACAATATGCACATTAGAACAGAAAACTGACTAAGAGGTGCATGCGTTCTGGTCAAGATCGAACCCGCGCCCTTCGAATCAGGGGCGCGTGCGCTAGCCACCACTTACCTTACACGCTACCACGACTTGTATAGTAGATATGCAAAATTTCATGAAGATCGTTTCAGTAGTTACGGTGTGAAAGTGTAACACAGAAACTCGCATTCGCTTTTATAATATTAGAAGATTACTAAGGTATGTCCGAGACTTAGGCCACGCTTGACTTCAAATTCCCGCAGGATTCCCGGGACACAAAGTACCGTAGCATTAGAAAATAATATAAGCTACCATTCTAGTGAATAAATAATTACTATGCACCCGGACAACTTCATCCGCTCTCTAGGAAATTACAGTAGGATTCCCGGGATAAGACGTATTTCAAATTTTATTAAATCAAATTTGCTATCGATCAGTGAATAAAATCGCATTGAAATTTGTTTTTTTTTTGACCTGGCCATTTTAAAGAATTCCCAAAAATTCCCACGGGATTCCCGCAATAAAAACTAGCGCAGTGAGACGTTTATGGGCTGTTATTATTTATTATTCAATAATCTTATACTAATGTATAAATCTGAAGAGTTTGTTTGCTTGAACACGCTGATCTCAGGAAATACTGATATGATTTGAAAAATTCTTTCAGTGTTAGATAGCACATTTATCAAGGAAGGCTATAGGCTGCATATCATCACGCTATGTACAATAGGAGCGGAGTACCAATGAAGAATGTTTGAAAATCGGCAGGTTTTTTTTACTATTCCGAGCAGACGGAGTCGCGGAGAGTCTGTAATGTATGTATATATATGTGTACGTATATGTTTACCAACTTCGCAACAGTATGTAGTTATGATTTGACCTCAGTTAGTAGACCTTAGATCTTAGTTTATATACAATAGAATTACCTAAAGACCTCTATGTACTCGTGTAAGCACTAAAAAAATCATTTGAATATTCAGCTCTGCATTTTGAAAGACCTAACAAATGCTTCCTAAGATATTCTACAACAATACAATAATAAATACGACAAAAATATCCACCACACGCAAATTAGTAATTTAAAATTATTTATTATTTTTAATGTGGCAGAACCGTGCTAAAATTAATTGTACGTCTTTCAAGACCACTGGCCAAAATGGCACGAACTTTTGGAGGGCTTACGTGGGGCCATGGGGAGGCCAACACGTAGAGGCCACTTGACAAGTTTAATGTAAATATGTTATGGTTGCGCCGAGGAACACCTCCTTGTAAATTCTTCCTCCCCATCCTCGCCATCAAGAATAAAATAAAACTTTAAATGAAGAATGCGCATAAACAAGAGATTAGACAGAACTGTCACTGCTGTCACCGCTATAAATTACATACGCATATATAAAATTGTTGGAACACGAAAGAAGAAAATAAACTGTTATATACACATTTAATGAACATTAGCCACGATCCTAGTGAGAGTGTGAACCCGGGGGACGTGGTGGCGGACTGGTGGCGAGGTGAGTTTTCCTTCCTTGCTTCTTCTTCCCGTCCCTTTGCCTTCTCCCGGCCATCGCATCGCGCCCGCATGTGGCGTGACACTGACCGGCGATTATCCCTGTCTACACCCAAGGACAAGCCCCGGCTAATGTAGGGCTATTGTGGGAAATGAGAACAAAAAGTACCGGGCTATTGGGGTGAACTGTTAGTCGTACTAGCGGTCTGGAAATATGGGGACTATGATTACATTACAGTTTTTGGAACTGTCGGAGCTACGGTCTAATTATTGGTAAGAAACTGCGCAGGACAGAGAAAATCGGCAAGCTCTCGTTTCGAAGACCACGACCCACTTTGGGTCGCTGAGCCAACGAAATAAATACAGTTCACACAACGTGTCACGTTTAACAGAACAGTTGGTGATTTACTGCACACAGACCTGGACACTAATGCCGGAACACTCTAGACTGGAGGTGGTAGCAGTCCAGGCTGGCAAATATCCAACCACCTGACTGTGGATTGTCTTATTGCGTCTTACAGGCCGCCCGACCGGAGTAAATTATATTCTTTCTCCGTTCCAGCACCAATGAAACACCGCTCCATCACAAAATATCGTCGTCAAACCTTTACCTTTGAAATGCAGCCCTTTTTTAGGATTCAGACAGTTTATATAATTGACGTGGAATTTAATTAAACCTATAATTATTGTAATTTTCTATGCCTCACTGGCCAAACAATAGTATAAAAGCACTTTTGCTTTTATGCTATTGTTATAACCTAGGCCCCGACAAAGACCAATTCCCGGTACAGAACTGTAGACCTGTCGGCATTTGAACTAATTGTCATCCTTTTATGATCGTCTTCTTTTGTTCACTTATTAATTGGCATACGTGTCTTGTGGAGAACAGCCTATTGTCCTATTGTACTCGCTCAGGGGTATCATTAGCCAGGTGTAACAAGCTAATTCTAGGAAACTGTGGCGACGTTGCCGGGCGGGCACCTTTGCATTTGTGAAGCATAAAACGACGGGCTGATGGAGAGAGGAGGCAGTCAAGCTACGATACGAGCGTGACGTGTGTACATTCGAATCTGATAGTGACGGACTTTGCGCGTTTTATTGAATTACGACCTTCTGTATTACGTTTTGATTTGTTGTATTCGGTTATATTTGTACCTGTGTTATAAGTGTTTGTATAGTTCTAATAAACTCTATAATAATTTTAATGGCAGTTTAATTCGAGTCCCGCTAAATTTGTAACACTGTCATACACACTCTGATATGTAAATATTCATGTTTCAGAAATAAATAATCTTTCTTCTTGACAGTTGCTAGGTTAAATAACTGCATAAATTTATTGTCATTGTCATTTCAAAAATATTAAATGTATGTTAAGTATATTCAAAAATTAATTACATATATTTGTTTTCAATTCATTAATTTCCTTGAAAAAAGCATTGACATCAAAAACCTCTAACATTTTTCAACTTTACATTGTATGTATTTTTCTGTTCTTTAAAATTTATTATCGGGATAAAAAGTATCCTAAGTATGGCTTCGGGTTAAAAGCCACCTCTGTGTGAAGTTATATTCATACATTCTGTAGTTTTCAATAACTTGTTTTTTAAAAAGGTTTTTAAATACAAGATTTTGAGATCCTGGATATCATGTAGCAGCAGAGTGCTAGTCAAGTAAAACGAGCCCAAACACGACGGGTCTATCTTGTTTAGTGCAGGAGTTCCTATGGCCATCTTCCGACTCCATCAGATCAGCTCCATGGTTCCATATACATATTGTCACGTGATATACATATCCAAAAAACCACTTGCTCCCTGGTTATATTAGCTTAGCATCACCATTATAGTGTTCCACTCACTGGTAGTTATCAAAAATTTTCAATGAACTCAAATGAACGACTCACTGACTCTTCAGGTGATCAGAGGGCTGGTGCCTACCTCGGCCAACGGATCAGTATGGCGATCCAGCGAGGAAACGTAGCCAGCCTTCTGGGCACCTTACCCATAGGAGACGGTGATCTGGGCTCAGTATTCTACTTATAGTCTTGAGGGACTATGGGTAGAATACAATACAAATAAGTTAAGTCTTCTTAAATTGTATTCAATAATATGTAACTCAAATATTAAATATATTTCGCGAGAGTAATCACTCAGTGCGTCTTCAAAACCACTCCGCGGACTACCCGCTTTTCGACGTTCTTAAAAGAGTGCCCTCGTATGGATCCCATTACAAACGAAAACCGGCGTTCGATATCATTCCGAACAATGTCAATAAGCTTGTCCAACTGTTGATCCACTTTCCGCTCTTTCTATTATTGTAATAACATTTTTAACAAAGGACATCCTCCTCTGACACCTAAAAAGTATATATTGTGGCGATCGAGGGTAAAACTTTCCGGCAGCATAAACCAGTCGCAAGACTTTTGGAAAAACGCAGAAAATTCTGGAAGGAAAAGACAAGGACGGATACATTTCAGAAAGGGATGAACGATGAACGAATGTTCTAGAATAGAAAGTTCTGGAAGGAAACGACAGAGATAGATAGATGTTAGAAAGGGACAGATAGTAAATAAAAGAATAACGATATTATGGGTTCTAAAAGATTCTACCGGGTATATAAGCGCGTAAGGCGCGCCGCCCGGGCAGTTCAGTTCAAGACGGTAAAGCGACAAGTGCGATAGTAAAAAGTTGGAAGAGAAGGTTAATAGAAGACAGTGACGAGTTAAGTGGAGAATTTAGTGACAAGTTTAGTGGACAGTTCAGTGAAGGAAGAATGTAGCGTAATTCGAGAGATGAACCCGAAGTGAGCTAGACGCGGTAATATCGGAGGTGAGCACTGCAGTCGCAGGAGGTGGTCTACGCAATATCGGCGACGGTATTTTGAGTGAGACAACTTATTGTCGGGACAATGCATTGTTAGTGGTGTGTAAAGTGAGACAGGAGACGCGCGGCTGTGTTAATTAATAAAAGCTTTTAGTTAAAAACTGGTGTTTTCTTCCAATCCTAAGTGCGTACCCCCGCTCACATGTAACAATATAATAGATAAGTATAAAATATTCTGTTAAGATATTGATCTTAGCATTGTTTATATAAATAATACATTATTTTCACAGACATGCAAAAGAAAAAAAAACAATTCAACAAAAATGTAATTGGTGATTCTTATCTCATCATGATGTGTTTAAATGTATATTTAAACATAGTTAAACAGTTTCTACTTATAGTTAACTTATACATAAAAAACAAATAGTGCTAAAAGTCTTGGGCAATCGTTTTTAAGTATTAACAAGTAATGTTATATACGCCTAAAAAGTGTGTGTGTCTTGAGAAAAGTGGTAAAAACACTGTTAAGAGTTACAGGACTCGAATTAAAATGTCGTTAGAATTACTTTAGAATTTATTAGAACTACACTAACACGTATAACACAGGTACAACTATAATTGGACACAACCAGTACAAACTGCACGATTCAATAATAAGCGCAAAGTCCGTCATTATATAGCTCATCGAATGTACACACTTCTTGCTCGTATCATAGTCGTCGTTTGACTGCCTCACCCCTTCTCGGGAATTGTTTTATACTAAACTACACAATATGTCTGGTCGCATAACAATAGAATCACACCTGGTTAATGACAATCATAAACGATTATAATATACAATAGGATGTTTTTTATAATTACAAATTTTAAACACAAAGTATACAAAAGAAGACCAAATGCCGAAAGGTAAAAAACTGCAGGTGTGCATTCTTTTATCTTTGTCGGCATTTGGTCGTAACAATACAATAAAATATAATAAATAAGAGATAATACCCGTTGCTGGAGTAATCCAGGATCGTTAAATTCTAGCCATTGCATCCGTTGCTTCCCCGAGTGGACAATGTGGTAGAGGTGTACCAGAGAAAGGGCACAGTTCACACAGTGTGACATATTTAACAGAACCGTTTGTGATTTACTGCACAAAGACACGGGCCGTCTTAAAAACTTTCAATACAGTCCACACCACCAACATAGAAACAGTAGGTACAAGGTAGGTCTTCAAAGATATTTCATGCAGGAATCCAAAAACACTACTGGATACGAACTCATTAGCAAAACACACTCAAAAATTATAAGTAAAAACAAAAGTTCCTTTAGTATCTCACGACGACCACAATGCTTGGGCTGATGTTCCACAAAGCGACCGCGTTATGTAAAGTTGTGGCGAAGCCGGCAATAACAATACAAAGTATTAACAAGCAACAAAATAATAAAAACAATAGAGGCTGGCAATGCTGCTTCAAAAGCTGAAGCTCTCAAACGGCGCAAATATGGAACCTTACGAAGGGGTTACATATTTTGCCGTTTGGAGTTGAAACATAAGATCCGTGTGGTCCATCGGCAAAGAGATTTGCCAGAAACTCTTTGATGCCACCCGAGATCAGAAGGCTGGCTCACATTTCGTGCCATACAGCGCGGCAATGCAGCCAGCCTTATGGGCACGCTCCTCTCTGGCAGCTTGCTTACATAATATAACTACGTTTTAACGGCTTTAAGCGCGAGAATTTATTTGTTTTTATTATATCGAACATTTCGCCACTTTTCAGTAGCCGTGATCACGGAAGGCAAAGATGTCAAGTGTCAATGAGTATTGTTAAATTTTTATTAAGCCTACCGCCAATATGTTCATTTTAATTATTTATTGAAGTGATAACTTCTTATGGGAGGGAAAACCGTTTCGTTACGTAACGCGTTACGTGGCTAGTCTGACTGGCGTCCCTTTCTCTCACGCATACGGTAGCGGTAGGCAGGCTCCTCCTCTTTCACCCTAACCCACGGCGCCCCCTGTATTCCTTTTAATGTACATATTCAAGAATTGTAACTAAGAATTAAATATATTTTATAATCAATAAAAAAATTATTAATAAATATAATATAATAATAAAACCTTTCCTTAAATTATCATATTAATATATGTACACATTTTTAATTTTGTGTATAGTTATTATTTACTCTATGGAAGTCAAATGTTGTGGCTTGAAGAGACGTAGCGGTGCAAGAAACTTTGCAGCAATGCCTAGCTCTAATATCTTCTTGATATATAAAAATGAATCATAGAAATATGTGTACGCGCATAACTTGAAAACAACTTTACCGATTTTGATGATTTTGTTTTTGTGTGTTTGACTGGGTTCCCAGATGGTTTAGATTAGATTAGAGTAGTTTTCTATAATTTAATGTCCCAATATTTATCTCTAATATGATGTGGTAATTATTTATATTAAAATTCAAATCCTCTGAATTGTAGATAGACGGTATTCACTACATTTTATTTTCTTTGGCAGATGAGATAATGTTTTACTGTGTTTGATTTATTTTATTATATATAAAATTTTAAATAAGACATTTTATGTAATATAATAAATATAAAATATTATCTTAAATATAATAAATTCTTGTCATTTATAAACTTTTGAATTAAATTATCAATGACTCCAATCCGCTCTCCGTTGTACCATTTTGCCAAGTTTTTTCTAATATATAAAATTCTCGTGTCACAGTTTTCGTTGCCATACTCCTCCGAAACGGCTTGACCGATTTTGATGAAATTTTTTGTGCTTATCCGGTATCTATGAGAATCGGCCAACATCTATTTTTCATCCTCCTAAATGTTAGGGGTAGTCCACCCTTAATTTTTTTTTTAAATTTTTTAGACAAAATTTTTAATTTCTATTTTTTTATGATACAACATACAAAAATACATACAACCCTAGACTTTCAACCCTCTACGATCAACCCCTATTTTTTAACGGGCAGGACGACGTCTGCCGGGACAGCTAGTATACTATAAAATTGTTGGAGGGATGGCGAGGTGTACTAAAAATGTCTGAGAGTGGGTGTATGACATGTATGTAAGCTGAAAGGTTCTCTGATTAAAGGTATAGTGACCTATATGGTAGGTATAGCTGTTATTTGATTACATAAATCCTTCTGAGTTGTTGCAAGTATTACACATATCGTAAATTAAAAAATGATATAGGAGAATAGGACTTACCACATTCCAGTTAGTTAACATACAGTGTGGGTATTTATATATAGTTAAATATATTATCGGTTCCTTAATCTGTTGTTCAGTTAAATTAACTATAATCATGTGCCCCACAGCAAGTATAAAATAAAAAATAACACAATTCATCAAATGAAATAAAAGTCTATACGCGAAACAAATTTGACGATTTTGATAAATTATTTTGAATAATTTATTATCGAAATCCATTTTTGGTTTTGTAAAAAACACTTCTTTCCCTTTCGTATTAAATATTGTCATTTTACGTAACGTAGTGTTTCTTAACGCGGCGTTTTGTTCAGTAATGAGTTTATTTTGCGTCTGTAATAATTTCTGGTTTTGTTGTGAATTGTTTAAAGTATTAAAGTGTGACGGAAATTTGCTTACGTTTGGTTCTGTGTATCGTATATATTATTACGAGTGCGGGACTCGAATCAAAATGCCGTTGGAATTAGTAAAGAATTTATTAGAACTATACAAACAGGTATAAAACAGGTACAAATATAACTGGACACAACCAGTACAAAATTGTATGATTCAATAACACGCCCAAAGTACGTCATTATTAGCTTATCGAATGCACAAGTCTTGCTCGTATCGTAATCCTCACTTGACTGCCTGACCCCTCCGTCCGGGCATTCCTTTTATCCTGTACAAATGCAATATGTCTCGACGCCAAACAATAATTTCCAAGAATTAGCTCGACACACCTGTCTAATGACTGCCATAATAGATTACAATACATAATAGACTGATTTTCTTAACTACAAATTTTAAACACAAAGTAAACTAAATAAGTCCAAATGCGGGAAGGTAATAAACTGTTCTTTATGGCAGGCAGGTGTGCATTTACTTTTGTCAGCCTGTAACAATATAAATAAGTATATATATACTAACTGATGCCCGCGACTTCATCCGCGTGGTGCGGTTTCTTAACTATCCCACGGATTTTTTTTGGGATCAAAAGTATGCTATATGTTGACCAGGGATATAAGCTATCACCATATAAAATTTTAATTCAATCGGTCCAGTAAAAAAAAAAAAAATACGCTGAAGCCCATCAGAAACGGCTTCATCACCATGTAAATGTCGAGGCCATCCAGCTCCTTGATAATACAGATTTATTAAGAAGACTCAAGAGGACCAAACCGTTTGAGTTAGTGTTATAATACTCTTATAATAATAAAGTGTAGTGCTATGTGCTAAACATTAACAAAGAACACATGAACAAAGTGTCTTCTCCTTAATAAAGACAATAAGAAACGTGTTATTGGACACATTCTTAGTTTAAATTATATCTAGTTATTTTAGGTCAGATTTAAATTACTCATTAGTCTTTTTTCCTAGATTAGATTGTAATTTTAATGTTGTATCACTAAGGTGCATCATTTATTAAAAAAAAAAAAATCGGTCCAGTCGTTTCTGAGATTAGCCCGTTCAAACAAACAGAGAAACAATTTTTTTTTAAATATCTAAATTAGTTCTATTTCACTTACATACCCCTGACTCGGTTTTTTTCATTCTACAGAAATTCGACCTCAACGGCGACCACTCAAATGTCATTAATGCACAGAAAAAAAACAGAATAGAATTCTGTGCAACATCAAAAAGGTATACTTACTACTATTTATCCTTCTTTGCCTTTTGCTATTAAAACTTTAGCCGTAGTTAGTATTTAATGAACCCGTGTCCCAAATTTAAATAATGCGGGTTTCACTCCTGGCTCTTAAAAGACATGTATCTCTTAGGCATTTCTTACCAACATGTGATAGATGGATAAACGAGTATAGATAACATTTTTTTATTTTATTGCATGAGTTCAGCAGTCAGGCAGACGGCCTACTTGATGGAAAGCGGTTACCATCGCCTATAGAATTTTGCAACACCAAAGGTGCTACTCTCTCGAATGCGCTGCTGCTCTCTTAAGGGAAACTGGAGCTTGGTCACTAATAACGGAACACAACTCAACATTTTTATGGCGACATACTCTAGACCAGGGCTGGAGCCCATCCAGTTGGGCGAATACCCTACCTACCACCTGGCTGTGGGTTGTTTTGTCGCCTCTTCCGTTCCGGCGTTCCTGAACAGATATTCATTGTAAACCATTACAGAAAACTTACGAACTAGTATTATTGTAATTATGTTCAAAGGGCGGTCTTATCGGTAATAAGCAATCTTTTCCAGACAACCCGTGGCAGGAATATTACTCCTAATCAGGAGTGGCGATGGTTGAACACATTATGATTGCATGCACCTGCACTACCTATATCGCCTGAATACATTTTTGAAGTGAAACTTCTATATAGAGGGGGTCTTACGATTTTTCGCTCACGAAAAGGTGTCACGGTCACGTGGTCACCGTCACTAATTCTTATATTTTTAAACTCGTAATATCGATTTTCGAATGGAATGTCCAAATTGAATAATTCAAAAAGTTATATAAAGGTATTGAAGCAGTCTTGAATATGAAGTAATTTATTTTGATAAGGATTAATACCAAGATACAAATAAAGAGCCTTTTCTAGCGGCGGCATTTTAATTAATTTTTAAAAATTAAAAAGCACTTATTGTGGCATAACTATAATAGTTAGGCATATGCTGTCGCGACACTTTTTGTAAATAATGATGTGTTCTACAAAGTCGTAGTACATTATTTTATTCTATCATCAATACTTTTCGCAGCGCACGCGATTTCAAGTACTTTTTTACATCTTCGGTAACATTATTGGAGTTTTAGTAAGGACCCCCAATTTATTTGTAAATATAATATAGCCTATTCTACCCGGGTATAGCGTAGCTTGCCAACAGTGAAATAATTTTTCAAATCGGTTCAGTAGTTTCGGAGCCTCTTCATCAAAACTGAGCAAACGAAATATTTTTGAATTATTTTTTTGGAAATATTTGTCTGTTAACATAATTTGAGGTTCGAATGAAGAGTGATGATGAAAGATGCGCAAATTATTTTTGGTTCCGGATCGAATTAAGTTTTTTGTTTGTTAAAACAAAATATGTTTAAATTAAAACTGCATTCAATCATAATTTGCAGTAAACCTGCGAAAAATCGAAATGTGTGCTGGGACACATATTAGAAGTGAAACTTCAACGGACAAGTGGAAAAAGGAATCGCAACGGACAAGTGGAAAAAAGAATCGCAACGGACAAGTGGGAAATCTTCAACTGACAAGTGACAAAATGAATCGCAACAAAATGTTAACTTGAAGTTTTACGGGCAGGTTTTCAAATTGGACAAGTACATTAACAATCTGCCCGTAACAATTCAAGTTGAAATTTTGTTGCGATTCATTTTGTCACTTGTCAGTTGAAGATTTTCCACTTCTCCGTTGCGATTCGTTTTTCCACTTGTCCGTTGAAGTTTTTTTTATTTGGGTTGCCTGGAAGAGATCGCTTTGAGTGATAAGGTCGCCTATTGTATTGTCTAGAAAATATTGTAAGTATGATCTGTTTTGTAATTGTATGTTTTGGTGTGCAATAAAGTTGTTTGCGACAAACAAAACCTTCTCATTCATTATAATTAACAACCTCATTTAACAACCTCAAAAGTGTTATCTCACTCACTCTGTCTCTCTCTCTCTCTATTGTATGAATATTTACATTTTAATATATTTAACGATGTAAAAGGAAAATCATACTGAAAGATGATGGCCTGATGGTGGGAGAGGCAGTCGAGGGAGACGAGTGTACATATCGGGAATATCTATTAGTGACGGACTTTGCGCATTTTATTGAATTACGTCCGTCTGCATTACGTTTGCATTTGTTATATTCGGTTATATTTTATCTGTGTTATACGTGTTTGTATAGTAATAATAAAGTCTATAAAATTCCATCGGCATTTTAATTCGAGTCCCGCAACTCGTAACAATACTAATATATCATAATACACAACCCTACGGAACTCTAAATTCAATTATTAAATCGGGGCGAGCAAGGACATGACAATGTTATTTAAAAGGCAATCAAAAAACATTAACGCGATTTCAACATAAAAATAAAATTATTATAACAATCCAGACTATCTCATACAGCGACGTTGCCAGCTTTCCGGCCACCTTATTAATTGAAGACAGTGCTATAGGCTCATTATTCTACTTATAGTCTTAAGGGATTAAAGGTAGAATACAATATAACTAGGTTTTCTCCTTTTTTAAATTAGTTTGTATTACACATTGTCACATTAATTCATAACTATTTTACACTTCAGAGTTGTTTTGAAATTTTACAATGATTAAGATTTAGATCCAATTTATTATTATTATTTATAATAAAACTTTTATAAATAATATACATCCCTATGGATTCCTAAATTTAAATATAGAATCTGGTGAGCAAGGACATGAAAATTTTATTTAAAATAAATTTGAAAACACTTAAAATTACGATAACAATCCAGACGATCTCATCCAGCGACGTTGCCAGATTTCCGGGCACCTTACTAATTGAAGACAGTGACTTAGGCTCAGTGTTCTACTTGTGGCGAAACAAACCTTTTCGCCCACTGCCTGGCAGGCGATATTTTTAGAATGAAGGATTGTCAATTGTGATGTGACAGAAGACACAGAGAAAAGTCGTCTACAAAATGTACATATTTTCATCCCTTTAAATATCATTATATATTTAATGTTACTTCTTTCGGATATGTAAATATACGTACGAAATTAGATATTTTATAAATGAACGGGTATTTATTTCTTCAACGACCCATCATACTTATAGTCTTAAGGGATTATAGGTAGAATACAATATAACTGAGTTTTCAACAATTTTACACGTCAGTTATTTTAAAATTATACAATGATTATTTGCGTATAATTTATTATTACGTACACATATACATATGGTCACGCCTGTTTCCCATGGGGGTAGGCAGAGACTATAGATCTCCACTTGCAACGATCCTGACAAACAACTCTCGCTTCATCTACTTTCATTATCCTCTTCATACATGCATGTTTATTTGATATGCTTTTTACCTGACCTCGTTTCAGACAAACAGACAAAATTTATTATTAATATTAATAATACCCGCAGGGAGGCTTTGTGGCGAAACCTTAGGTAAGTATCCGTGCAGGAACGGAGAAAGAATACAATTTCCTGCGGCCGGGAGGCCTGTCGTAAGAGGCGCCCAAAACAACCCACAGCCAGGTGGTAGGGTATTTTCCCTACTGGATGGCTACCACCCCTAGTCTAGAGTATGCCGCCATAACAACCTTGATGTGTGTTCCGGCATTAGTGACCAGGTTCCAATCTCCCTTAAGAGAGCAGCAGCGCATTTGTAGCACCTTTGGTGTTGCAAATGTCCATAGCCGATGGTAACCGCTATCCATCAACCGCTTTCCACCAGGTGGGCTGTCAGCCTGTTTGCTTCAGCTATAAAATAATGATATTAATCCCGCAGGCGGGCTTTGTGGCGAAGCCTTAGGTGAGTGGCGACACCTCGTACCTGACTCCGGGGGCCAAGGCAAGGCACCCGCCTCCGCCTTAGCCAGCCGGTACGGAGTGGAGATCGCTAGAGCTAAGACTCAAGCTCCAGAGGTGGAAGTGATAAATGGCATCACGTCAGAAGTAGCTTCGGTGAACCTGCACCCCACCTCTATACACCCCTTAGCCACTCACACCCATATTGCCCCTATCTTTTATGGCATTTTTCGGGGCCCATGCAGGGAGTGGCGAGTCACCGTCTGCCCATTTTTCCATGTTCCCCGAACATTGCGACGGGCAGACGCCATAGTCCCCATATTCCCAGAACCCCAGTACCACTAGCAGTTCACCCCAATAGCCCGGTACTTTTTGTCCTCATTTTCCACAATAGTCCTACACTGGCCGGGGCTTGTCCTTGGGTGTATTATTATATGGTGTAGACCGGGATAATCGCCGGTCAGTGTCACGCCACATTTACATTAAATTTGTCCAAAGGTCTCTACGTGTTGGCCTTTCCATGGCCCCGCGCTAGCCCTCCAAAAGTCCGGGCCATTTTTATGGCCCGTGGTCTTGAAAGACATACATTATAAAAATAATAAATTCTATATTATTTCCAACGGCATTTTAATTCGAGTCCCGTAACTCATAACATTAGCATAAAATCATTCATCATGCATAATCTTGTTTACACTTGGGTTTTATTTAACCTAGGCCATAATTATAGTAAATTGATCACGTTGCCACAATGAGTTTTTTACATTTCATACAATTTGTCGCAGACGCAGCTTGCTCTTGTAATTCTTCGGTGATTATCTAAGCAAACACGTTAAGTTATTATTTAGTCTATGACAAAGAATAAAAGAACAAATGCGGCATTTAGATATAGTCTGGCCATAATGTCTAAAAATTACCTATTTTTGTTGCCGCCTTGCAACATTTTATCTTACGTCAGTGCATTATAAACAAAGTTTCAATTAAACCACATTATTTTTATTTTTATGTTAATCCGACAAAAAAATCCGCTAAAAATAATTAAATAACGATAATAAATTTCAAACAAAAACAGGCAGAAAAAGCTTCGGTGAACATGCAGCTCACCTCTCTACAGCCCTTAGCCACTCACACCCACTGGCATTTTTTGGGGCCCATGCAGGTGACGAGTCATCATCTACCCATTTTTCCACGTTACCTGAACATTTCGACGGGCAGATGCCATAGTCCCTATAATTTCAGACCTCTAGTGCCACTAGCAACCCAATAGCTCGGTACTTTTGTACTCGTTTCCCACAATAGTCCTACACTGGCCGAGGCTTGTCCCTGGGTTCATTTTTATATGGTGTAGACAGGGATAATCGCCGGTCAGTATCACGCCACATTTACATTAAATTTGTCAATGGACCTCTACGTTTTGGCCTTCTAATGGCCCCACGCAAGCCCTTCAAAAATCCGGGCCATTTTTACTGCCCTTGGTTTTCAAAGACATACAATAAGTTTCATATGAGTTTACCGACGGTGTTTGGAGGAATAAGAAGCAAAAATCTTTTCGTTATAATTTGACGATATTAACTAAAGAACCGCCTACATGACAGGTTTGTAATAGCGTTAATAACATTTCAATCAAATAATAAAATTGCCCTGTTAACTAGTTACAAGGTGTTATAAAACTCCCGTTTTCAATATTAATGACCATCATTATTAAAGTAAACATCGTCAACATGGATAAGTTATGTTGTTAATATAATAATAACATATGTAGTCCTCATTTCCTACAATAGTCCTACACTGGCCGGGGCTTGCCCCTGGGTGCATTATTATATGGTGTAGACAGGGATAATCGCCGGGCAGTGTCACGCCACATTTACATTAAATTTGTCAAGAGGCAGAGGGGGGAGGCCAACACGTAGAGACGTGTTGGCCTCCCATGGCCCCACTCAAGCCCTCCAAAAGTCCGGGCCATTTTATGGCATTTTTATGGCAGACAAACACACATATTGTAGATCCCCAAATTAAGTAAGTAACGCTTGCGTTATAGTATAATATACAACGCACTACACTGGGGCTGAACCCAGACACCCAGACCATAGTAAATAATGGAGAAAATACGTTTCCGAAATTTATTATACCAGGAATCGAACCCGGAGCCTCTGCGTTGCAATGAGCTAGGCTGGCAAAGGCTTAGCCCGTTCAACCACAGGGGCTGTCATATGCGTATATCGTAAATATAAACCAACTTGATAATTATACTATATGTACCTATGCCAAAATTAATCTTGTCACAATGTTGGAGTTACTAGAGTTTAGACAAGGGTGCGAAAGTGGCTCCCCTATTACTTTCTACTCTTTTTTACCAACCTATAATACATAACACATTATTGTTCACCAAAATAGACAATTAGAAAACTGAATAATTAAAATATAAAGACAATAAAAATAAGAGATAAAAGTATACTCACGAAATTCCAATTGGTCAAAAACACCGGAGTCAAATATATCAAATCTTTGACCGTTGGTATTTCAAGTTGTTCTTGGGTCACTACCAACACCATATAAATTCCATAACACGACACAAACCAAAAAACAAACGTCTCACTCAAATGCAACAATGTTCTCAAAAACAGTCTCAAATTTGAGTGTTTGTTTACATCACTAGCGAAGTTCACCTCTGACACCGGCACTGTCACTTGGCACATGTTTAAATTTCGTCGAACTTATTTGACTCGTTTTTTTAAGTATTTACTCAAACAATGTTCTTAAATTTTAAACTTGAATTATTTTACTATTAATACATAAGTTTTATTGTTACTGTGTTTATAACTGTATTGATCATTCACTTAAACAATTATATTATACTCTATTAGTTTTAGATGTATAACTGCAAAGGGTGTGTATAGGACTACAAATTAAAAAATATTAATTATTGTTTTCAATAAATTAATAGGGTATGATGTTTTTGTCGGGATAAAAGGCATCCTAAGTTTCGGCCCGGGATATAAACTGGCTAAGTCTTGAATTTAATCTAAATCTATTCAATAGTTTTTAGGTAATGCTCTAACAGATAAACTGAAATTTGAAAAAATAACATTTTAGGAATCTGCTGGTCCGAATTAAAGCATTTTCGTCTTTCACTTTCGCACTCCTCAATTTTCATATTTGTCCTCTGTCACACCACAAATCATCATATCATCCTTCTCACACTCCATCCATCTCTTTTCGATCTATCTTTATATATGTACTCATCAATCTTGAATACCCATACCGCCTCAATCTTCTTCCTCTCAATTTCTCGGCAATTTCTCACATTAAGATCTAGAACCCGAGTCCAGTGCGACCTACTGGGTCAAATTTTGAATCTAAGCCACTTCTGATTCCCCCACATAAATACACGCAAAACATTTCATCAAAATCCTGGATCCCGATCCTAAAGCAATTTTATTTTAAATTTCATGAAGTCCGGTTCATAATTATAGTAGCTTGAAAGTAGCTTTCACATAATATATATGCATATTTATGTATTAAGATAATATTTTAATTAGGCATTAATGAACATATTCTATAGATATATACATATATACGTAGATTAATTATTCACACTAGTTTGTCTTAGAGGAAGCAGGGGTAAATAACAACTTACTAATTTCAAATAAAATACGATACGATAAGTGGTCATTTTATCTAACCCACCGTTCATTCGTCTTACAGTCGGTTGAAATTTTACATAAGCTCCTTACAAATACAAATAATGTCAAAGTTCAACTCATGGTAAGGTAAGTAAGAGAAGTGTAATATAAGAGCCGGTCATTACTGAAGTGCCGTGCACAACCTACTACGATAGGCTATCGAAAATCGGTTTTGAATTCAAATAAATCTAACATATAAAATTTTAACAGTTAAGTAAAGAAACCAACTATTTTTTTCTATTAAATAATTATAATAATATATATTATAAAACATTATTTATCTTTCTCCGTTTCTATATATTACAGTAGTTGAGTACGATTCAGTTCAGCAGACAGGCCGACGGTCCATTTGATGGAAAGTGGTTATCATCGCCTATGGATATTAGCAACACCAAAAGTGCTACAAATGCGCTGCTCTTAAGGTAGACTGGAACCTGGATGCTAATGCAGGAATACAACTCAAGGTTGTTATGGCGGCATACTCTAGACTAGGGGTGGTAGCCATCTAGACTAGATAGACTAGATAGGTAGACTACATAGTCGAGCAACTAACCCAACCACCTGGCTTGTAGGTTGTATTGTCAGTTCTTACGACAGGCCACCCGGCCGCAGGAAATTGTCAAATTGTGAAATTCTTTCTCTGTTCAAAGCTTAATTGGTTAGTCTTAGTTCACTTGTCATTTTCAGCACTTACGGCAACACCGAAATAATCAATGCCATAGGTGTGTAAGTGTCAAAATTGTCATAATAGAAGAAAAATAATAATATTGCATAGTGCGTTTTTATTAAAATTTGGCATACAAAAATGTGTCTATATTTTTTGCAAAATGTTAATAAACAAATAAAAATAATATAATTTTTAATAATAAAAACGGCTTTTTCTCAAAAAAATCAGTATGTGGTTTGGTCCCATTTTGCATAAGTAGGTCCAATTTTAGAAATTACCCCAAAGCACTATATTACCGTGAAAGACAAAAATATATTACGCAGCTCTATTAATAATATAATATACACAAGGCATTGTATTTTTATAATATAAAAACACGTGTGTGAATTTTATATTTGGCCAAACAAGTTAATGAGGTTTTCAAATGACTCGGCTTTATAAATATTTGATCATCGTAAATGTAATATATGTGTTTGAGTGGGTCTCCCTGGATGATTTAGATTTTTTTGTATTTTCCACCTTCATTATACACATCGCAAAGTAGTGAAACTCATTGCCGGAGTCTGTTTTTCCCAAAACCTATAACCTGGGTGTCTACAAGTCTCGTGTGAATAGATGCCTTTTAGGTACGCGTGCTCGATCTTAGACCATATCTCTGCTCAAATCGGGCAGATAATGGTCAACCGCGAACCCTATACGTGATGAAAGAAATAAAAAAGTTGGAGTAAGCAAACAGGCTGACGGCCCACCTGGTGGAAAGCGGTTACCGTCGCCTATGGACGTTTGCAACATCAGAGATGTCATCAACGCGCTGACGATGACACCATTTTTGAAAAACTCCATATCGTAGCGCTGTCGGAAAACCTCGGCTGGGAGCTCATTACAAATCCCCACGGTACGCAAGAGAAACTTTCTACAGAACCGTTGCGTACATGAGTGAAGCGGCTCGAGGAAGTGGGGGTGATCTCGCAATCGATGGCGAGCGGTGCGATGGCATAAAGAGGACGAAGGCACCATTCTAAACAGTTCTTTGGAACACTCCCCGTTATACAGTCGGTAGAATACGCAGAGACTAAGGCCAAGTGTATCTAGACCGTCTGTGATTATGGGATCATCAACAACACGAAAGGCTCGACGTTGAATACTGTCCAGAGGATTCAGTTGGTAGGCAGGTGCTCTAGTTCAAAGGTTTGAGCAGTACTCCATATTCGGCCTCACCTGGGCTTTATAAAGCACAAGGCGTTGCCGCGGTGTGAAGTACTGCTTGGACCGGTTTAGCACTCCCAGCTTCTTGGAGATAAGTTAGATTCACAGTCGGACCCGGTAGGTGGTGCTGCAATTAGGTTCTAGATTTTGATGACACTTTTTGAGTGTATTTTAGTAGATTTATAGATGGCATAAATTTGCAATCGGGTTCCGGGATTATGATGGATTTTTGTGTTTGTTTGATTGAGTCCCTGAATGGTTTAGATTTGTATCTACTCCCAGTAGATGGCGATGGAATCGGATTCCCGGATGTCGATAAAATTTTTGTGTCTTCCAGTGGGTTCCTGATGATTTCGATACATAATTGGACCCGGTAGGTGGTGCTGCAATGAGGTTCTAGATTTTGATGACACTTTTTGAGTCTCTTTGAGTAGGATGATGGTAGCTTAAATTCACAATCGGGTTCTGGGGTTTTGGTGGGTTTTTTATGTTTGTTTGATTGGGCCCCTAAATGGTTTAGATTTGTATCTACTCCCAGTAGATGGCGATGGAATCGGGTTCCGGGATGTCGATAATTTTTTTTGTGTCTTCCATTGGGTTCCTGATGATTTCGATACATAATTGAACCCGGTAGGTGGTGCTGCAATGAGGTTCTAGATTTTGATGACACTTTTTGAGTCTCTTTGAGTAGGATGATGGTAGCTTAAATTCACAATCGGGTTCTGGGGTTTTGGTGGGTTTTTTATGTTTGTTTGATTGGGCCCCTAAATGGTTTAGATTTGTATCTACTCCCAGTAGATGGCGATGGAATCGGGTTCCGGGATGTCGATAATTTTTTTTGTGTCTTCCATTGGGTTCCTGATGATTTCGATACATAATTGAACCCGGTAGGTGGTGCTGCAATGAGGTTCTAGATTTTGATGACACTTTTTGAGTCTCTTTGAGTAGGATGATGGTAGCTTAAATTCACAATCGGGTTCTGGGGTTTTGGTGGGTTTTTTATGTTTGTTTGATTGGGTCCCTAAATGGTTTAGATTTGTATCTACTCCCAGTAGATGGCGATGGAATCGGGTTCCGGGATGTCGATAAATTTTTTGTGTCTTCCAGTGGGTTCCTGATGATTTCGATACATAATTGGACCCGGTAGGTGGTGCTGCAATGAGGTTCTAGATTTTGATGACACTTTTTGAGTCTCTTTGAGTAGGATGATGGTAGCTTAAATTCACAATCGGGTTCTGGGGTTTTGGTGGGTTTTTTATGTTTGTTTGATTGGGTCCCTAAATGATTTAGATTCATAATTATACCCAGTAAATGTCATGGAATCAGGTTCTGGAATGTCGATGAAATTTTTGTGTGAGTTTTTGATAATTTAGATATGTAATGTAGAGCTTATTTGTTAGAATTCTTTCATCATGTGGGTATATTCATGAAATTAATATCTTTTGTGATCTTTACCAATGTAATGTTTCTATTGCTTAAATAACAATCATCTCTCTTGATTCTTGATATTAACACCGATTACGTTATAATTCACTTTGGTGAAGACAATAAATCGCAGTTCATCGAATACCTCGGTGCGCTGGCGAACGTTCTCTAGAAGAGGTTATCTTCTTTCCTCCTGTCGCCCCGCTTTCATAGTCACGATGCTCCGCGAGAGTGATATTGACAACATATAACTCTTGACAGTATGACAGTAACGTTTCAGTGAACCGTCTACAGATATATAACTGGGCCCGGTAGGTGGCGCTGCTAACAAGTTCTTGATTTATTTTCCAGGGTAGGACAACGTCTGTTTAGGTCGCTATTTATCGGATGTTTTATTTTAATATCTTGGAATATATAAAAATTACGAAAATTAAAATCCAGCTCTAATTAAGTTCCGTGTATGAATAATAGTTAACGACGGGAAAATTAAATATTAATTATTGTATAATTGCATAAATTAGCGTTATTATTAGACAGAAATATAATAATGCCTTTGTCTTTATTGCTAAGGATGTAATGATATACAATAATTGAAGACGTGAGTGGATGAAGGTGATATGTCGCATATTCGGTTTTTTGCTTTTTTTTGCGTAGATGAAGGTTATAAGTCGATACCACATGACTACAGACCTTAGACCATAGATATGAGATATATTTAAAAAAATAAAGAGTTGAAAAAAGTGTTAAGTTCAGTTCAGTTTAAAATAAAATTAAAACTTTTATCTCGATTTACTCAGAATTGGAATTATGCGACTTATCACCTTCATCCACTCATGTCTTCAATTTTATAAGATAGGTGTTACCCGCGAGAATGTGTTTGTCGTAAAAAAATGTACTATGGGGTATTTTTCGATGCTCTACGTTCAAATGTTGGAACAACATTCCACTATAAAAATATGAAAATCATCCCCCATGGATGCTTTTCATATTTTAGAATAAAATTTAAAAAAAATTGTTTGAAGATCAAGTAAGCCGAGCGGATCAGCCTGCTCTCACTAAAACTCCCGTGTGTTCAATCCTGGGCATGGGCCACGCACATAGGCCTCTATCCCCCGGCATCTTATTCATCTGTTTAGAATGGTGCCTTCATCCTCTTTCTACCATCGCACCACTTGCTATCAGTTGGGAGGTCATACCCACTTCCTTGAGCCGCTTCGCTCATGTACGCAACGGTTCTGTAGAACGTTTTTTTTTCCGTACCGTGGAGATTAGAGCGCACCAAGACCCACCCACCTGACGAAAAGCGGGTACCGTCGCCTATGGACGTTTGCAACACCAGAGGCGTCGAAGAAATTTTATTGCACCCCTTTTCAAAAACCCCATATTGTAGCGCTATGGGAAATCATTCCAAATCCCCTTATAAGCAAATATAACTCAATACACTTGGATCCAAAAATATCTACCCAGACATATACTCATATTTATATCCTATCCTACTTGTCATTATAATGTCATATATGTCATTTATAAGTCTTCCTCATAAAATATTCTTGAGAAAGCAGTTTGAACGTAAAACGTTATAATGTTTGTACTTTAATGTATTTACAATAAATTTATTCATTCATTCATTCATCAAAATATTCATGAATCCATCACTGGATATAATAATGATTATAATGCATACAATTATCCGTGCAGGAACGGAGATTGGATGATTACTACCCCTGGTCTGCATGCAGCCATAGCAACCTTGAGTTATGTTCCTGCATTAGTGGCCAGGTTCCAGTCTCCCTTACAAGAGCAGCAGCGCATTTGTAGCACCTTTAGTGTTGCAAATGTCTACAGGCGACGGTAACCGCATTCCACCAGTGGGCTATCAGTCTGTCTGCTGAACTCACTCAATAAAAAAAATAGTGACTGGAATCTGTTTATATTAATTTTTTATTTTGTTACGTTCATGGCTTGGCAGCTAGGCCTTTGAACCAGATCTTAGATTATAAATATAGTTTCTTCATTTTCTTAAGCCTATGTGTAGCACAGCTGAACTGTATGTAGGTAATCAGCTAGTGCCATTGACTATACAGTTCACATTTCTCACAAAACGCATAACTACTACTCAAAAACTATCAATATCCTACAACTATTGTTCATTTTAAAGTAATTTTACACATTTTTAGTAAATAAAACTGTACAGCACAACATCTCCTTTCAGTTTCCGCCAAAAACTCCCTATATTAATTTAATCTAGAAGTTAAGTTAACTAGAAATTATTAATGTGTTCGATTGTAAGGATAGTTTCTAATACATACATACATAACTTCACGCCAGGTCCCTTGCGGGGTAGGCATGAACAACAGAGCGCCATTTAGGCTTATTCTTACACACCTCACTTGCTTCTTTGACATTCATAGTTCTTGTCATGCACGCTCGTCTGTTCTTAAGGCTCCTGACATCACCTGATAATTTCTAATATTCCAATATTTTGAATCCTTTGCAATGCTTATACTTTAATGAACTCGACTGTACTTTAAGATATCCGGGTACATTCAACAACAACACATCAACTTTTATAAAAACAATCTACACATAAACAACACCACATAAATATTTTTAAACACTCGTCAATCACTTTTTAAATTAAATAGTTCTTTTTTCAATTTAATTTAATTTGTTCTATTTTCAATTTAATTTCATTTGTTCTTGTTTTAATTGAATTTGTTTTTGTTTTAATTTAATTTAACTTGTTTTATTACGTGCAATGATGTAGACATCGACGTGTATTCTGGTTTCTGACCTATTATTATTCCGTGTGGTATTGTGTTGGGGTTCCGCGTCGCGGAGCGATATAATTACAGCCGCGGACCGTATTCAAAGGTTTCGTTATTATGTCACGAGGTTATTACATTGATTTACGTACTATGGAATCTCTGTTTATAATTTTTTTCAATAATTTATTATTGTATTATTATTGAATAGGTAATTCAGATTTAATATAATAATTTGGCTTTCTGGCCAAGTCTTAGGTGAGTAGCGACACCTCGTACCCGACTACGGGGGCTAAGGCAAGGCCCCCCACGTCCGTGCTTGCCTTAACCAGCCGGCACGGAGTGGAGATCGCTAGAGCTAAGACTCAAGGTCCAGGGGTGAAAGTAATAAATGGCAATACGTCAGAAGTAGCTACGGTGAACCTGCAGCCTCTCTCCTCCTTAGCCACTCACGCTCATGTTGCCCCTGTCTTCTATGGCATTTTTTGGGGCCCATGCAGGGAGTAGCGAGTTACCGTCTGTCCATTTTCCCATGTTCGCCGAACATTGCGACGGACGGCGCCATAGTCCCCATATTCCCAGACCGCTAGTAGCACTTCACCCCTATAGCCCAGTACTTTTGTTCTCATTTCCCACGTAGTCCTACACTGGCCGGGGCTTGTCTTTGGGTGCATTATTATAAGGTGTAGACAAGGATAATCGCCGGGCAGTGTCACGCCACATTTACATTAATTTGTCAAGGGGCCTCTACGTGTTGGGCTGCCCATGGCCCCACGCAAGCCCTCCAAATATGCGGCCCATTTTTAAAGCCCTTACTCTTGAAATACATTCAGATATAATAATAATGATATAAGTGATAATACTTATTTTTATTAACCTAACTACCTATATAAAATCATATTGGACTGTGTGCACAGAAACCTCATGGTCTTATCCGTGGCGCAGAGTCGTGTAAAATACTTGCACCACGTGTGCTTTTATTTTTAACCAAAACCATAAAAATAAACTGCACTTTAAAAGTTTATAAACATAGACATTTTATAGTTCACCAAAACAAAAATTACAAAAAAAATGCACAACAAGACAATAGTTACTTGGTAAAGCACGTGACTCAAAAGAGATTCTTAAATTATCTGTAATCATGCGACAAAGAAAAAGAAAAAATGACATACATGGACACCAGATTACAGTCTAAAGTATTGTAGCACTTACATTATTGCGTAAGATTACCATAATGATTTCTGAGTAAAAAAATTTTAAATATAGCTTTTCTAACTTCAGTGGGTAAAGAGTTCCAAAGTAAGAAAGCCTGCATGGCGAAGGAGTTGAAATAAAAAGTTGAAGAGTGTGCAGGTGCCATTAACAGGAGATTATTAATATAATAAGTTATTCGTAATGTACACCACAACACAAATACCATTGAATAAATTTCACACACAAAAACCAAAATTACCCAGAACCGTATATAAATACTTAAAACTTTCTTCGTAATTAAGTTGCAAAATAGGTAAGGAATTCGAGTCCGCAAAATTGATAAAAGAAAAGACGGTATACATTTCGGGACAGGAGTGATAACTTAAACTAATCTAACGTGAGAGAAAGGGAAGCCAGACGGACTGGAGCCGTAACGCGTTACGTAACGAGGCGGTTACCCTCCCATAAGAAGTTATCACTTCAAAAACATACGTGTGTGTCTCGGGACGCCCGACAGAAGTGATAGCTTGCGAGAGAGAAAGGGAAGCCAGACGGACTGCAGCCGTAACGCGTTACGTAACGAGGCGGTTACCCTCCCATAAGAAGTTATCACTTCAAAACATACGTGTGTGTCTCGGGACGCCCGACAGAAGTGATAGCTTGCGAGAGAGAAAAGGAAGCCAGACGGACTGGAGCCGTAACGCGTTACGTAACGAGGCGGTTACCCTCCCATAAGAAGTTATCACTTCAAAAACATACGTGTGTGTCTCGGGACGCCCGACAGAAGTGATAGCTTGCCAGAGAGAAAGGGAAGCCAGACGGACTGGAGCTGTAGCGCGTTACGTAACGAAGTGGTTTACTCCCTCCCATAAGAAGTTATCACTTCAACAGGATATTACTAATGGAGCGCAAATTAAGGATGTGTGATGTATAAAGTAAGTTGAAACATTCCTTAAGATAAGAGGGGTATAAGGTATAAACAGTATACGATATAGTAAATTGAGAAGATGAGCATTCTGGCGAAGTGAAATAGGCAACCACTCGAGCTTTTTGCAATATTCAGAAACGTGGTAATAATTTTTATAATATTGTTACATACCGACAAAGGTAAACGCACACGTAAAGTCGTAAAGCGCAATTTATTACTCCACGGATTTAGGAACTCTTTTGTTTAATTTGTGTTTAAAATTTTAAATTAAGAAAAACATTCTATTGTTATTGTATTTGTATTATGGCCATCATTAGTGTCGAACTAATCCTTGTTGTTATTGTATTGTATCGAAGCCTGCCAAATATGGATCGGTGCATTATAAAGCAATGGCCCAAGGTGGAGGAGGCAGTCAAGCGAAGATTACGACACGAGTAAGACATACATTCGATTAGCGATATAGTGACGGACTTTACGCGTGTTATAGAATCTTGCAGTGTGAACTGGTTGTTTTCAATTATACTTGTACCTGTTTTATATGTGTTTGTATAGTTCTAATAAATTCTATAGTAATTCCAACGGTATTTTAATTCGAGCCCTGCAACTCGTAACAATATTATAGATATCCACTCGTAAGGAAAATGAACGTTTATAAAAAGATTCAAGAACCTACCATAAGCCGTAAACTTGTCAGTTGTCGATATTATTCGACAACCAATAGCCAGTTGGAGAGTTAGTAGACAGCTAAACATCGTTATTTTATGAGCAACAGCTGTTTAGCTGATTTTTACAATAGCTCCCATCTCTATCTAGAATACGATACGTTGACCTAATGCTTATGATTGTGTTAAATACGACACGAGTTCCATGTGACCTGAATACCTTCAGGTCAAAGACAATACAATAGGTGGCAAGTGAAGAAATTTTTACTTAAATGATATTTTACTTTGTAACTTATACTTACAGTCTTGAGAGACCTTGGGTAATTTTGGTTTCTAATTTTGGTTTTGAATAATTTTTGGAAGTCCAGAGAAGGTTTAAAAGGTGAGTAAATAAAACGCTTGGAATTAAGTAAAACAACAATTTCGCTTTCCCTTTGAAACTATTGCTACCCGTCAAACATTTGGTGTTCGTCCCGTCGTTTAGAAATCAATTAAATTTAAAAGTGAAGATTTTGAAGTGATAACCTCTTATGGGGGGGGGGGGGGTAAACTGTTTCGTTACGTAGCGCGTTACGACGCCAGTCTGTCTTGCTTGTCTTTCTCTCACGTTAGATTAGTTTAAGTTATTCTGTCAGGCGTCCCGAGACGGCACCGTCTTTTTTTGTTTTAAATGTCAAACATTTGGCGTTCGTCCCGTCGTTTAGAAATCAATTAAATTTAAAAGTGAAGATTTTGAAGTGATAACATCTTATGGGGGAGGGTAAAACTGTTTCGTTACGTAACGCGTTACGGCGCCAGTCTGTCTTGCTTGTCTTTCTCTCACGTTAGATTAGTTTAAATTATTCTGTCGGGCGTCCCGCGACGGACACCGTCTTTTTTTGTTTTAAATGTCAAACGTTTGATGTTCGTCCCGTCGTTCAGAAATCACCGTTTTTTATTTGTTGATTCTGAGGCGGTACGATGTTTACCGGGTCAGCTAATTATCATATAAATTTAATAAATTTTAAATAATATCTATACATATAATAAAATTGTAGAGATCGAGTTTCTGTACAATTGAAAAAAATGCTAAAAACCGAGTCAGGGGGATGTAAGAAATGAAATTTTAATGTTTCTCTGTTTGTCTCTCTGTTTGTACCGGCTAATCTCGGAAACAACTTGACCGATTTACATGAAATTTTGTATGGTGATAGCTTATATCCCTGGTCAACATATAGGATACTTTTGATCCTGAAAAGTTACAGAATTCCCGTGGGATAATTAAAAAACTTTAATTTCTTAAATAGCTTATAACAGACTGAATGTAATTTCTCTGCAACGTAACATAATGGAAGCAGAGATTTTGACAGGGTGTGGTTTCATTGAGAGAATTATATATATATAAATAAAATAGATAATATATAAAGCTGATAAGTTTGTTTCTTTGTTTGTTTGCTTGAACGCGCGAATCTCAGGAACTACTGGTCTGATTTGATTTTTTTTCTGTATTAGATAGCCCATTTATCGAGGAAGGTTATAGGCCATCACGCTAAGAGCAATAGGAACGGAGCACCAATGAATGAATTTGTGTTTAACTGGGACACCGGATGGTTTAGATTTACAATTAGAACCGATAGGTGGCGCTGAGATCGGGTTCTAGAATCCTCCTAATCACCGGGAGCGATTCTGGTGATTTAGTTTTCGTGTGTTTGAGTGCGTTTCCGGATGGTTTCGATTCGCAATTAGAACCAGTAGGTGGCGCTGAGATCGGTTCTAGAATCCTCCAAATCACCTGGACCGATTATGGTGATTTTGTTTTTGTATCATGAAACAAAGTCTTTTGGGAATTCAGAAAATATGGCGTTACGAAGTTCGCCGGGTCAGCTAGTAATATAATATTTACTTAAGTTCTCGCGACTTATATACATAACTAGCTGTCCTGGCAGACGTCGTCCTGCCCGGTAAAAAATAGGGGTTTATCGTAGAAGGGTGAAAATTGAGGATTGTATGTATTTTTGTAGGTTGTATCATAAAAAAATAGAAATTAAAAATTTTGTCTAAAAAATAAATAAAAAAAATTTAGGGGTGGACTACCCCTAACATTTAGGGGGATGAGAAATAGATGTTGGCCCATTCTCAGACCTACCCAATATGCATACAAAATTTCATGAGAATCGGTCAAGCCGTTTCGGAGGAGTATGGCAACGACAACTATGACACGAGAATTTTATATATTAGATAAATGTTTGATTATGTTTTATTAATATAATATAGCTTGATATTAAAAAAATACTATGTAGAAATTTTCACGAGCCCTCCTATTTGCTAATTATTAATATTATGCAGAACCACTGAATTTAAAATAAGATAGCTTGACCTTGAATTCTGCAAAACTGAGCACTTTATGACCAATCTTATACGTCCGCATACATGTATGCGTATTTACCGGTTTTTAATGTTGCATATCAAGACCACAGTATCCTTTAATAGCCTTACTTATAATGGTTTGTTAAATTTTAAGAAACTGCTCAGCAACTGATAAACGAAAATCTTAACCATAAACTCCTCTTAAGGATAAGAGGTGGTGGTAAAGTAACTTATAAATAACTGTCAAAAATAACCAACATTGAGAGGTAGTTTAAGCGACTGCTAAGAGGCAAGATGGCAAGTTTTATTTGAAACAGCCATTGATTAGGAGCTTAAGAGTCTCTTAAGAGATAGCTAATCCTTTCTTAACGAGATTATTATAAGTAAATCCCTAAATGTATTGCTATATGCCGCGCTCAGAAAGATTAAAGACTAACGTCCTTACGTATAATAATCTTGTTAAGATTAGGCGTCTCTTAAGTAAGAGAATCAGGGCGTTACTTATAATCGTTTCTTAAATTTAAAGAAACTGATCAGCAACTGTTTAGTGAAAATCTTACTCATAAACTCCTCTTTAGTCAAATATTTTGGGTAAACCTACGTTAATTATAAAAATTTCGTTTATTTATGCTTCTTATAGATACATAACAGGTAATACACGTTTATAAGTGAAAAAAGAGTTATTCATTGATTAGGGTCTGATTCTGATTGTCTTCTTAAGAGATGCCTAATCGTTACTTAACGAGATTATTTTGGGCCTTACTTATAATAATCTCGTTAAGAAAGAATTAGCCATCTCTTAAATAAGAGACTGTTAAGCCCTTAATCAATGGTTGTTTCAAATAAAACTTGCCATCTTGCCTCTTAGCAGTCACTTAAACTACCTCTCGATGTTGGTTATTTTTGACAGTTATTTATGAGTTACTTTACCACCACCTCTTATCCTTAAGAGGAGTTTATGGGTAAGATTTTCGTTAATCAGTTGTTGAGCAGTTTCTTAAAATTTAACAAAGGATTATAAGTAAGGCCATATAAGTAAGGCTGTATAAATAGAATACTGAGCTTAGTAGTGATGAGTAGTACACGTGTGAGGCAGTACATTTGTACCGTCTTAAATAGATTTGTCTATCTCGACTAAAAATTTAAATTTGTACTACTTCAAATAATATTTTCTTCAGTTTTCGCGACTATCATACATAATAAAACTACGTTTTAACGGTTTTAAGCGCGATAATTTATTTGATTGTCAATTAATTTGTCCCAGTACTACTCACGCGTTATATGTAAGAGGAAGGACGGAACGAAGACAACAGTACAATAACGCCTCTACGGATATTCACATGACAAAGAGGGACAAAATGACATGTACGACTGCTAGTAAAATTAGGTGACCGATACCGATCACATCCGATTCTTAACGAAAATTTCCGAAATAGAAGTTTCGTACGGGACAAATGCCTCGCCGGCCTCATCGCTTCAAATCTACTACCGCGGTACAAACCATACAAATCTCCTCGCCTCATTTGAAGTGGTCCATTGTACTGGTTCAGTACAAAATCTCATGTGACTCTTACAAACTCATTTTATAATCATGTCCTATCCAACTCTAGAGCCTAGGTCAGCGAAGTCAATGGGCAAGGTTCTCAGAAGTCTGGCAACGTTGCTTCGCTGGATCGCCATACTGATTCGATGTCTGAGGTAGGAACTAGCACTCTGAACACCCAGAGTAAATAAGTTGTTTTGAAATATCTTCGCACCGACTTCAGGATGTAGGAAAAACATATATAGGCTTTTAGTTTGAAGTCGGTTTTCGTTTGTTGAACTTGCTTTTTAGAGGATAACTTAGAGGTCGGAAGTCTAATAGAGTAGACAGAATAATAATTTGGCTAGCGACCATGAAATTTTAAATGCGAAACTAGTTTATATTTAGTTATTCTTATTATAATAGTATGGAAGTAAATTGTATAATTATTATTTTATTTTAGACAATTATTTTTAACCGATTTCAAAAAGGTATCTCGATTCGCTTCTATGTTGTTTTTTATGTTTGTTACGTGATTTTTCGGTCACTTGTGGGCTGATTTTCAAAACTTTTTGAAGTGAAATTTCTTTGAGATCGTTTTCATTTGAAATTCAATAACACGCGCTAAGTCCGTCACTCTATATAGCTCATCGAATCTACGTCTTGCTCGTATCGCAATCCTCGCTTGACTGCCCTGTCCGCTTTAGGCCATTGCTTTATAAATTTTTTTTGAGACGAGGGAAAATGACTAACCGATTTACGCACTCTCTGGACAGGGAGCGGTAACGCTAGCAATTGTATGCTTTATTTGCGTTCCGTCCGCGATGGATTACACAGAGGAGTGTGGAGACTCCGAGTGATGCCGCACGGGCGAGCAACCTCAATACCCACTAAAAACCCCCTCCTCCCTGTCGATCCTGCGCTTTTGTTTGTGATGGAAAGACTGAGATATAGAACATAGTTACGCAACAGTCGATCCAGCGCAATAAAGCGCCAGAAGTGTGCCCTGGGAGAACACACTCCACTTCGAGACGGGGGTAGTTGTAATGCGCGTACCTGCCTCTCCGGGTGCCAGCTGAAGGCCGGCGACCTCGAGAAGAGACCGTAGCACGCGCCGAAGGACTTCGCTCCCTATCCCTTTCTGCGGCCTCTTTGAGAGACATTACTGCCTCGCAAAAAGTAACCGCAGCATCCCAGCGGTCGTCGCTTTGCAACATGGCCGTTACCAAGTCGCCGAGCGATCCGACGGCTCCTAACTTTGTCTCGAGCTCGAAACGCTGAGGCGCCCAGGCAGCGCACTCGACAAGCGTATGAAACGCCGTATCGGGTGCGCCACACTGTCGGCAATCCGGAGAAGGCAAGCAGCCCACAATGCGAAACAGATACTGATCGAAACAACCGTGTCCGGTCAGTATCTGCGTCGTCCTGAAGGTGAGGGTGCCGCTAGTGCGGTTAACCCATTCCTCCAGTTGTGGCCTGATTGCGTCCACCGTAAAGCCGCCGGCCGCAGGGTGTTCGAGGTCACGAGACCAGTCGACGAGGCAGGAAGCGGTTTCCCGCTTCCTGACCGTCTCTATCTCGACTTGACAGAAGGTCAGTCCTCTAACTAGGGCATCCTGCTGGGTACGACGAACCCTGGACAGGACGTCTGCCTGGAGAGGCCAGGGCAGCTCGCCTGCCAAGAGTGTCGCCGCCGTCCAAGACACTGTACGATACCCACGTATGGTTCTCACGGCCAGAACCCGCTGCGCCCGGTGCAGCAGGGTTCGATTGTGGCGGTGAAGCGACTCGAACCAGACGGGGGCACCGTAAAGGGCCATACTCCTCAGGATGCCAGAATATAGTTTCCGCGTCGCACCCCCCGGCCCCCCCACGTTGGGAAGAAGCCTTGAGAGTGCGCCCGCGGAACTCACGAGTTTGGGAACTAACTGCTCAAAATGCGCTTTGAACAGCCATTTCCCGTCTAAGACTAGCCCAAGATATTTCATCGTGGGCCCTACTCTGATCGCCACCCCCTGGACTGTAACGGACAGATCCGGGGGTGGATTACGAAACTTCCTATGGAACATGATGGCCTCCGTTTTCGCGGGGGAGACCCTCAAGCCCAGCCTAGCTATTCTGTCTACGACTATCGCCAACCCGTCGTTGGCGACGTCCACGGACTCCGCGAATGACGCGGCGCGTGCCGTGAGTAGGGTGTCGTCCGCAAAGCAGATCAGCCCTACCCCGGGCCTGACCGTCACCCGAAGGATCCAGTCATAGCCTACGTTCCAAAGGATCGGCCCGAGGACCGACCCCTGTGGAACGCCGCACGCGACACGTCGCCGACCTAACTCGTGATTGACGGACTCACCGCCCTCCCAAAGGATGTGTCGATCCCGCAGGTACTCGCCTAACAGCCTCGTGAGGTACGGGGGGACTCCGTGTGCACGGAGCCCCTCCCTGATCGTCTCATGAGGGAGGCTGTTAAAGGCGTTCGCTATGTCTAGCGACACCGCAAGAACGACGTCCTTCGCTTGGACGGCTTCGTCCGTCACCGTTCGCAGCGTCTCGAAGGCGTCCATCGTGGACCGCCTCCTCCGAAACCCGAACTGCGTATCTGATAGCCCCGGCTCCACGGTGTCTAGATGCTTCACGAGCCGCTCCGCCAAGATCTTCTCGAAGACCTTGGCGACCTCGTTCAGCAGCACTATGGGCCTGTAGGCGGACGGATCGTCGGGAGGTTTAGGACCTCCCTTGGGAAGAAGGCACAGACGCCCCTCCTTCCATTGCGACGGGAACCTACCTGCGCGAATACAGGCTTCGAAGAGGTCCCGCAGCTGGCTGCGTAGATGTTTTGCAGCCAGGAAGAGGAGGCGACCGGGGACCCCGTCGGGTCCCGGAGCCGTCTTCCTGCCCCGGAGCCGGTCCAGGGCAACGTCGAGTTCCCCCTCGGAGATGGAGTGAGGCTCCTCGTCCGTGGGGGTGTCGGGAATGGGTGGACCCATACTGGGGGGAGTGAAGTTCCCCGGATCCGGGAAGAGCCCATCGATCACCGAACGGAGCACCTCGGGTTCGAGCGTTTCCGTAGCCGTGGAAGTGCAAGGCCGCAACTTGTTGCGGGCCCCACGGTACGGACGCCCCCAAGGGTCCCGATCGAGCGTCTCGAGGAGCTCGGCCCGAGCCCGGGCTTTCGACTGCAATATCGCAATCGAAAGGGCCTTTCTGGCCTCCCTAAACTCTCCCACGAGTCCATTTTCCGCGACATAGTCCGGAGGACGGCGCGCCCTGCAGCGTTTGAGCCTGCGGCTGATGATGCGAACTGCCTTTCGCATCTCGCCGAGCTCCTCGGTCCACCAGTGGACCGCCTGCCTGCACGAAGGCTGCCGTTTGGAGACGCGTGGCATCGCAGCGTCGCAAACCCTCGTCAGGGTCTTGCGCATGTGCTCTGCCTGCGTGTCCAAATTCGCGAAATCGGCTGGGTAGGCCCAGCTTTCCGTACATGCCCACTCCTCGGCCTGCTCCGGATCGAGCTTGGTAAGGGCCCAACGCGGGAGGAGAGGGGGGCGACGTTGAACAGGGCTCGGACCGGAGGAGGGGGTCGTTAGCTCAAATCTGATATACCGATGATCAGAGAGCGACTCCACCTCCTCCAGCACCCTCCATCCGGTCACTCTGCGGGCGGCCGCATGAGTGGCGAATGACAGGTCGATGATCGATCCACCCCGTGCGCGTACGCAGGTCTGGACCGACCCCTGGTTCAATATTGTGAGGCCGGCTTGAAGAGCCCAATCCTCAACTGCCCGACCCCTAGGGTCCGTGATGACGTTTCCCCAGGATTGGTGCTTCGCATTGAAGTCGCCCATCACGAAAGTCGTTTTGGGTGACAATCTGCGAACGGCAGCCCCGACGGCGTCCAAGTGAAGCTCGAACTCCGCCAGAGGGCGGTTTCGCGAGAAGTAAACGCCGATGACGACGATACTCCCGCTTTCCGCCACCGCATAGCCCTTTCCTCTTTCGAGACACGTAAGCGGTGTACCAGATCCGGCCCTGGCCACCACCGCTACCGTGTCGTCGAGATCGCCAACCCAGTTGCCGGCGGGGGGAACGTAATACGGCTCGCTGATAACGGCCAAGTTCGCACGCCACTCCGCCATCGCCTGCAGGCACAAGTCCTGGGCGGTGGGGGAGTGGTTTACGTTGGCCTGAAAAAACGCTGTAGCGGGTGTACTAGGCATTGGAGGTGTCCATTGCCTGCACAGCCGTCGCCGCAGTTGCAGCCGCACCTCGTCTCGTCCGCGGGTGGACGAATTTGCCCTTTACGAAGGGAGGTAGGCAGAACCTCGCCAACGTAGGATGGGCAGCGTTAAGGCCCCCGCCGCGCACGCCACGCAGTGGGGTTTTCGTGCCTTACAGTCCGGAATCCTGTGTCCGCTTTTACCGCAGCGGAGGCACAGTTTGGACCGGTCCGGGCACGTGTCCGGGCACTGTTGGGCGCTATGACCGACGTTGAAACAGCGGTAACAACGTATCGGTCTAGCCTCCATTGCCTCGACCCTCGCCGAAGTGAAGCCCACCACGAGGTAGCCCAGTTCGGCGATGGTCTTGGCGGCAGCGACCGGGCACAACACGTATGTTGCGCCCAGGCCGCCCGGTCCGGCACCGATGTGCTTCGCGAGCACGTCGTCGCGCCTGCATCCGCTGGCGCACACGACCGCGTCGCGCAACCCATCGATGGTGACCGAGTCATCCAGCCCAGATATGTAAAGCTCCCCACGCTTTACTGGGCGGATGACCTCGGCCAACCCTGCAAGGGCCCCGCGAAGAGCCTCAGCGACGCGATCCGCCTTGGCGGCGCCCTCCGGTCCCGGTTGGAACTGGAGGAGGCGCCCATCCTTGGCGGTCCGCACCACCTTCAGCCCCTCGCGGAGACCCATGGCGGTGATGTCGACCACCCCCGAAGCCTTCGCCTTAGCAAAGACGTCGCGGTAGCCGACACCTTTCGCGACCGCGTCCGGCAGCAGCTTGATGACGACTGCCACCGTACTCGGCTCGCGGTAGACGGCGGCAGGCTTCGGAGCCTGCCTACGCGGTTGCTGCCTCCTTCCCGTCGAAGGGGCAGCAGCTTGTGCCTGGGGGGGGGGGAGGGGGCCCGTTGGCCCTCGCCCCCCTACCCCTTTTCCGCCCGACGACCGTGGCCCACGCCTCCCCCCGGGAGCGGGGGTGGGGGCGGGGGCCACGGGCGCCGGCGGTGGCGCGACGGCGACGTCGACTCGAGGGCGGGGGGCGGGGGCCGCGACGACCGGTGTCGCGGCCGCGGGCGCCGCCCGACGCCTGGGAGCCGGTGTCACAGGGGTGGGGGCCGAGACGGAGGCCACAGGGGCGGCAGCGGCGGCGGCGCGTTCCGCCCTCCGCTTCCTCCTGAGCGTCCGTCTCACGCCTCCCCTGTGTTTCTTTTTTTGTTTTGGGGGCGGCGGCTGTGGGGAGCCCGCCACCCCTGCGGCCGGGGCCGCCACCACCACTTCCATCGGGGCCGGGGTACTCGCTTCCCCCATACCTCGACGGACGGCGGCGGCAGCCGTGGCCGGTCTTGGCCGTCCGGTGGCCACCGCGGTGGCCGCGTGCGCGACGGCCGCGCGAGGAGCCGGTCTGGGCGCCGGCGCCTTACCTCGGTCCGCCGCAAGCGGCGGGCGGAGGGTCGGCGCGGGGTTCAGCCGGTCCTCGATGGCGGCCAACCTCACGTCGATTAATGGCGCAACAGCGTCGAGCACGAGGCGCAAAAGCGCATCGTACCCGCCGCCGCTGAGCCCGAGCGGAGGGGTGGACGTCGCACCCACACCCGCACCCGCCCCGTCGGCGGGTGCCACTGTCGGACCGCAGCCCGAACCCGAGCCCGCCCCGTCGGCGGGCGCCGCGGCCGACTCCGCCCCGTCGGCGGAAGTCGGTTTTGGCCCCGCCAACGCGGCGGGGGCCGGACGCGATTTTTTAGTCGCCACGGGCGCAGCGGGCGATTCCGGAATCGCCGCTGCCTCCGCCGCGACCGCCCGCGCCTTCCGCTTGACAGGCGCGGGGGGTGGCGCCGCCACGACGGCGGGCGCCGGCTCCGCTACCGGAGCAGAGGCCTTAAGGGCCTTGCGCATTTCCTCAAATTCCTTGCGGTAGGAAAGATTTTCCTCCCGCAACGAATTCACCTCTATGCGCAAACGAGCGTTCTCGTTGCCGAGCTTCCATGCCTCGGCCTCCGGGTCCCGCGTGACCAGCGTGTCGACGATGTCCGACACTCTGCTCGCGGCATCCTTCAGCCGACGCACGTATCCCCCTTTCAGATTGCCCGACGTCTGGGCGATCTGAATTATCTCGGCCACTTGGGCGCACGCCGCGAGGCGAAGCTCCCCAGGGCCGAGCAACGAGACGTCCCCTACGAGGGCGGCGCACCGGCTGGCCGCGGCCAATTTGGCCGCGGTAGCCTTGCGCGCCTTGCGCCCCTTTTCCCCCCCCTCGGTGCGAAGGAAGGCCTCCGCACCCGCGAGAACGGACGCGGTCGCGGCCGACGCGACCGACGCGGTTGCGCCCCCCGTGGGGCGCAAAGGCGAGCGCGCGCGCGCTGGGGTGGAGGCACCCGACGTGGTCGCCGAATCGGCGTCACTGTTCCGAGACCGATCCCAGAACCGTGACCTCGATCCGGCCGCGAATACCGGGGTACACAATAAGGGGGGCACGCTTGCCCCCGAAGACGTCGTCTGCGCCATCGAACACGCCGCCGAAGACGACGAACCTGTGGGCGCGAAACATGGTGTGGCCGCTGCCACCGCTGCCGCCGAAGACGAGGACGTGGACGCCGCCGCCGCCACCGCCGTCGCCGCAGCCGTCGAACACGCCGGCGCCGACATCGCGACAGCGACTCCCATCCCATTAGGGAAGGAAGACGAAGGGGTCGCCGCTGCCGCGCCTACAAAATTGCGATTATTTGCGAATCCGATCGTTGACGCGAGTGAAGCTCGCGCATCGACCGGGCTCGCGGAACGATCGTCCCCGACGTTGCGTACTATTACGTCGCAAACCGGTAGCAAATGCGCAGGTGAGGCCTGTGCGCTGTATGCCACCGTCGTCGTGGGGCGGTCGCCCCCTGCCGCCTCTATTCCGGCCGCCGTGTGAACCGATAGGTCACAGGCAGGCGGAGTAGGGCAGGTTAGATCGAACGCGCGGACCGCACCATCGAGCGCACTATCCAGCGAGTCTGGTGCGCTGCCCGAGAGCGGTGTGCGAAATCCGTCCTCGTACCCGCCGTACCCCTGCACGGGTGAAGCTCGTGCAGAAGCCGACGGCGATACGAAGGCACCGTCTATGGTGCGCGCATCGCTCACGGCCAGGTCAACAGCCGAGAACGATCCGCGCAGCGTATTCCTACCTAAATCCGGGTGTGCCGCACCACGTGCCGCACGGCCGGATGGGGGCCTACGCGTCACGGGACCTTCCGGTGGCCCCATAACGTTATTCCTACCGAGGGGGGCATCGGCGGTCAGATCCACCACCGACGCCGCCCGCCCTAGCAAGACAGGCGCCTCGGTCGTTGCCGTGATAACGGCGACGGCCTGGCAGCCTGGTAGACCTGCAGCAGATTTGCTGCGTCGAACAACGGTTGGAGATGACAGGATTTTCTTCCGTCGCGTTTCCCCAATTTCGGCACCGAGCCACCCTGCCTTCGCTTCCAGGTGGCCCCTCTTGCAAGGGGCCCCCGAGAGTCCAGGCGGGGGTTTGGGATCATGGGCATCCATTATTGGATGCCCACACTCGAGCCTGAAACCAGTTCCACGTTTCGGCGTGTTATTATTACACGAAATTAACCGTTAGGATTGCGTCATGCATTAAATGCGTAGAAGGCGCGCGCGAAAAAGATTCAACGACTCACCCAATAGCCAAAAACACTGCAATCCTCGCCGGGATCGAAACTAAATACACTCAACACAACACTACACAACTATTTCGCAATAGATCGCTTTCCAAAAGTGGAAATTGTGCGGAAAAACTGCAGAAAAATCCGAGATATTGAGCAGCACGTGTGCCTCGTTCGGCTGCTTCTCCGGAACTCGGCCAGAACCCGCTTGCACCAATGCCTGGCAAGCTTCGACGCAATACAATAACATTAAGGATTAGTTCGACACTAATGACAGCCATAACACAAGTACAATAACAATAGAAAGTTTTTCTTAATTAAAAATTCTAAACACAAAGTAAACAAATAAATTCAAAAATCTGGGAATTAATAAACTGCGCTTTACGATACGCAGCTGTGCGTTTACCTTTGTCGGGATGTAACACTATAAATAAATCGCATTTGTACACAGTCAATAAAAGTTAAAACAACTGGAAACCGGAATGTTCACGTGCCTACTCTCACTTCTGCCCAATATCCTCTTCAATCCCTGTAAAATTTCATTTTTTTCCGCCAGGTCCCAGTCGAAGGGGAAGGCCTAAGCAATGTTAGCCTGGTGTTGTGACGGATGACATGCGTACCAATGGTCTCAAAACGGGGGAGCTGAAGATCGCGCGAAGTGGAGTAGTAAAAGTAAGAAAGCGGACCCTGGGCATCGGAGTGAACTCTCCGAACGCAACCGGGACTTAACACTCGGATTATGATGTTGTAGATGGCATACATATTGTAACGCCTGTTTCCCATTGGGGTAGGCAGAGACGATGGATCTCCACTTGCTACGATCCTGAATAACAATTTCGCCTTATCAACTTTTATTAATATCTTTACACGCTTATTTAAACTACGTTTTATCTGACCTTTCTTCAAAATATCTTCAATTTGATCATGGTGAGTACGTCTTGGTCTACCTGCACCGACTCTACCAGTCACATTGCTGTCATATACTTGTTTTGTGATTCTGATTTCATTCGTTCTCTCTACATGCCCAAACCACCTTAACATTCCTTTTTCAATTCTTGTCACTACATCCTCTTTCAACCCACAATGTTCACTTATCACACTGTTTCTTATCAAATCACTCTTTTAAGACGGGAGAAATTCATTTTGCACACTGCCGGGTCCTTTACTGGGGATTAGTGAGGTGAGACCACGAATGGGTACCAGAGTCAAATCGCCGGCTTGTGGTAGAATGCTCAATACCCATTAAAACCTCCTCCCATGTGCCCCCGGCTCATGGTAGGAAAAGCTTGAAAATTAGAATGTAGTTACGCCAGTATTATTGTGATGTTATAGTTGAAACACTTTTTAATTTTACTAAATATTATATTTATTTTATTATTATACAGTTTGTTATGCTCTTATAATTTTAAATATTAATCTTAACTTTTATTCAATGTGTTAATGTCTCCGAGTACGTTTCAAGAGGGGCGAGGGGGTCGGCCGTAAGTCACTTCTGATACTGCTGTCAACCCCTAATGACAGTGACGTTTCATTGCACAGATTACATGTTATTACAACGCCCACGCTGATCCTAGCGCATAAGTGCTTGAGAATACCCAGTGAGAAGGGAAGCAATGCAAACTCACTTCGTCAACAGGAGTGAAGACTCCTCCGCTCTTTACATGCTGGAGGGCCACAGAAACATGCCCATAGTGCAAAAAAGTGGACATCGCGGCGCATACTATTTTAGAATGCGAAAGATGGGGAGAGGCGCGAAGAACTCATCTCATCTTCAGCCAAATTCAGTCCACTGCTGGACGTAGGCCTCCCCAAGAGGAGACCGGGATATGTGGCGCGTACTTGGGGAGGCCTACGTCCAGCGCGAAGAACAGCCCACACAAATGTAGGTTCCGAAATAACAGCAAATCCAAATTTGGACACAATGCTCCAAAATGAAGGAAATCGGTACAAAGTCAACAATATGATAACCGAGATTATGTCCAAAAGGCTCGTGACGAAATTGAAAGGAAAACAAAAATATTCCTCTCTTCCCCGCAGCAGTAAATAACGCCACTGCAGTGCAAGGTTTTTTTTGAAAGATGCTGCAGTGGTATTTATGGGAGGAGATCTTGCGCATATCTATATATCGGTACCCGCAACACTAGGGTGGTCTTTAAAAATTAAATTTCTTGCGACGCCCCCTAAAAAGCTTCCTTTTAATGAAAAAACACTGGGATTTTTTTTTTATAATTTTTCGAAGTCAAGACAACACGTGCCTCAAGACGATTCAAGTTAATTTTTGGGTAATATCATGTTTTTTCAGGAAACTTCTTCATACTTAGAAGTAATGATTATTTTAAGATTGGAAAAGTTTTAACAATGAAATACCTTCCGTATTATCATTCTCAGTGATGAATTTCAAATTATAGTTTCAGAAAAAGTTTAAAATTCTTCGTGATTCAAGCTTATCTTTCAATTTTTCTTATATTTTTAGTTTTAACTTGAATCGTCTTGAGGCACGTGATGTCTTGAATTGAAAAAAATATAAAAAAAATCTCAGTGTTTTTTCATTAAAAGGAAGCTTTTTAGGGGGCGTCGCAAGAAATTTAATTTTTAACGACCACCCTACGCAACACGCATGCACACGTCTCTCCCGTACTATGTTAAGTAAGTGTATGATAAGTCACTTACATTAATCTTACATATACTTCTCAAAGCTAAAGAATAGAATATATATGTGAATGATGTGTATGGGCCGGCCATAGATAAGCTCTCACTTTCCAAATCGATTTTTTTCTATTAAAAAAGTAAATAGCCGTACGAAATAACATATGAAAGCAATTATACCAGTTTGGGAAATTTTCGAGTGTAGTTAAGAGTAGTTCGCGGTTTTGCCTGTAGAAAATTTAAAGTTATTAAACAATAAAATATAATGGGGCCGGTCGCAGTGCCACTTCTGCCAAAAACCTCGTACGGCTCAAATATGGAACCCTTGGAACAGGTTACATATTTGAGCCGTTTGGAATGGAGTCTTTGGGCCCATGGGGGCCAAGTGCCCACAAATTATTTCAAAAAATTAAAAAACGCCTGGTTGACACAACAGGAGACCGGAAGGCTGGAGGTACCTCGCTCAAAGCTAGCCTCTATATCCAGCGACGTAATGCTGCCAGCCTTCTAGGTACAGTCAAGTTCATTAATATATATGCATTGACAAGGATTCAAAATATTGTATGCACTAGAATGTTATAAAATATCTTTACAATCAAACAAATCAATAATTTGTGGTCAACTTTTAGATTCATTTATATGTGACAGACTCCGTTCAATAATATGTATGCATTACGATCATAATTATGTATGCAGTGATGGATTCATAAATATTTTGAATACGGTTTACGTTTAAACTTGTCAAACATTAAACTTTATTAAACCTTTCAAACTCTTTAGTCAAAGCTTGCGATTGGTAACATTAGTTACTGGTCGAAAAGATACATTTGTTTTTTTCAAAGACAAAGTTTTTGACATTTACCTAATATTTTTAAAAGATAAATTAAAATTTCATCGTCTTTATTTATTATTAAAAATGTATAGAATTCATGAACACACAACTCATAAAATAGTGTGTATGTGCGAGGAAGGTATTTGGGTAATTGGGAATATCAAGAAATACTATTTCTTTATGGTGTAGAAGGTGGCTGGAAGAGGGTGATGTAAAAAGACATGTGTCGTTTGGTCGACCCAGAATAACAACTTATGAAAAAGATATGCAATTGGTAGAAAAATCCCACCACGTAGCCTAGATCTTAACTCCATAGTGAATCTATGGGGGTTAATGATCAAAAATTGGGATAATAGTGAAACTCGTACACAAGAAAATTTAAAGGCTCACGTTCATTCCATCTGGGATAGTTTTAGAAATCGGGATTACTGCTACAAAATGATTAAATCAATGAGGACTCGCTTACAAAATGTAATTGACGTAAATGGAGCGTACACAAGATTTAAAATTAATACTCGCTGGCTAAGCCATATTTTAAAGCGGACAAAAAAGCGCTTAGTGCAGCCACTTGTCTTTTCATATTTATATACCTAGACTATAAAGGTATCTAACAGACATAAAATCGACGCCTTTGAATTGTAGTGCTGGAGTCGGATTGTCAGAATTCTGTGGACAGCTCACAGAACAAATGTTTCTATACTGGAAGAGCTTGAGATCCGAGTTCACCAGATGTTATCAGCAGTGTGCCGACAACGTACTACTGAAGTACTTTGACCACATACCGCGAAGGAACCCAGGCAACATGCAGAGACTTGTGGTCACTGGAAAAGTTGAAAGCAAGAGACATTGTGGTAGATCTCCAAATAAGTGGCTTGACTAGATTATGACATAAATATTTCAATAAACTTGGCCAGCCACTATGTACAGTACCGATCTCCGTGGAACAGAGTTAACGTTCTCACTGCTATCAAAGTCAATCCTCAGCAATGAAGGAACAAGTTGAAAGAAGAAGCTATTTTTTATATATAAAAATGTAATAAAGTTCATTGAAATGTTTTTATTTTGTTGATGTTCCTTTCAATTTTTGGTTAATAATTTTAAGAGAAGTTAGTTCTTTTTTAGTTTCGTAGTTACAGAAAAATAAATAAGTTTTCCAAAATCTTATTTTTTTTTAATTCGTATACTTTATTCTACAAGTACCGAGTTAAGTAATACAACGAGAACACATTAATTTTGATATTAATCAGTTATAAGATCATTTTCATCAGAATCGTAAAAACGCTAGCTAGTTTCGCGACGTTGCCCAATGGGCAGTTGCACGTATTGGCAACGATGCATTATTACTTGCACATAAAGTACTGCAAAATGAATTCTAGGACAAAGACAATTTGAGTGAAATTCTCATATCTATAAGATATTTATGAATATATGTCTAGTCAGATATTTTTGAATCCTATGCTATTGAGTTATATTTGATCATACGGCTGATCACAAATTATTGTAAAGTGTCCAGGCATATATTATTGAACCAATTACATGATGATATATTAATGAACTACAGACTGTAAAGATATTTTTTAACATTCTAGTGCATACAATATTTTGAATCCTTGTCAATGCATATATATTAATGAACTTGACGTACAATGCCCAGCGACAGTGGTCTGGTGGGGCTGGACCTACTTTAATATAGGATTTTATATATTTTGTTTTTACTATTGCATATATTGTTACATGCCAACAAAGTGAATGCACACCTGGTTTATTACCTTTTCCACATTTGGACTTCTTTTGTTTACTTTGTGTTTAAAATTTGTAATAAGAAAAACATCCTATTGTTATTTTAGTCGTTTATGGCCGGGGATGTGCAGATTACGTTTCCTTGGAAAAATTCAGTCCACGCGGTCGAGTGTTGTATTGTATTGTTAGTATAAAACAATGCCCGAACGAAGGGGTGAGGCAGTCAAGCGACGATTACGATACGAGCAAGACGTGTACATTCGATAAGCTATATAGTGACGGACTTTGCGCGTGTTATACGTGTAGATCTAATAAATTCTATAGTAATTCCAACGGCATTTTGATTCGAGTCCCGCACTCGTAACAATATATACATATATAATATGGCTTTATGCCATTATCGAACTTATAGCTGAAACAACTATCTCACGCTTATAAGACATGGAGAGAGGTAGTTATCGACTGATTGCCATTAGAGGCGCTGCTTGGCTACAAGCCTCTATTCCAAAATTTATCAAATTCTTCATTAGATTATTTCTAAAGTATCATCATTAATCGTTTTCTTTAATTTGCGATTCCTATTTTTGGTATTGGAAATATTCCATAGACAAATAACCATCGAGAAAACTGATTCAGGCATGGCTAAGCAGTTTAACTTACGACGCTACTGAAAATGTCCTAAAAATCACCATCTGAAATAGTGTGATACGAAACATTGTAACTATTGGAATTCTTTTGTGATCGTCTTCTTTTGTTTACTTATTTATAAGCATACGTTTCTAGAGAGCGGACTATTTTTCTATTGTAATTGTTTCCAGCCGCTTGCGGCTGTGGTCATTAGCCAGGTGTTACGGATTTTAAAGTACAAGCTGATTCTAGGAAGTTCGGTCCACGTTGTCGGGCGGGTCACATGGCATTTGTGCAGTACAAAACGATGGCCTGATTGAGAGAGAGGCACTCGAGTGAGAACCACGATCAAAGCGAGACGTGTGTACTACAATCGGGAATCTAATAGTGACGGACTTTGCGCGTTTTATTGAATTACGACCTTCTGCATGACATTTGGACTTGTTGTATTCGGTTATATTTGTACCTGTGTTTGTATAGTGCTAATAAAGTCTATAATATTTCCAACGGCATTTTAATTTGAGTCTCGCACTCGTAACTATATATATATATATATATATACTAGCTGTCCCGACAGACGTTGTCCTGCCCTGAATAAATAAAATTTAGAACCCGATTGCAGCGCCACCTATCGGGTCTAATTGTGAATCTAAACCATCCTCGAATCCAGCCGTTTAGGAGGAGTTTAGTGACATACACACGCATACAAGAATTATATATATATATATATATATATATATATATATATATATATATATATATATACATGCAATATTGAAGAGATAAAGATTAATACGTTGGTTTTGGAGCACGAGGTGATAATCTTTCATGAGCCCTTTGCAGTCTTAAAAACAAACCAACAAACTTGAGTTCATCATAGTAGTAGAATATTGGTTTCCCGTAATACGTGTACCGTAACGAAATTTTTATATGCCTATCGGAACTAATCGATTTTTTAAAAGTTGTTTACCCAATTTACAAACGAGCGTGAGATATATACATAACACTTTCTTATTGATTTGTGATGAGAATTTCATAGATGATATTGTTTCGTTGTGTGTTGCTACAATGATTTCTTATATGTAGATAGATAACACTTTAATGTACACCATTACAGAAAACTTACGAACTAGTATTAATCTAATTGGGTACAAAGGGCGGTCTTATTGCTAAAAAGCGATCTCTTCCAAACAACCCGTGGTAAGAATGTTGCTGATTAGGAGTGGCGATGGTGGTATACATTATTATTGTACGATTACATACATACACACATAACTTCACGCCAGGTCCCTTGTGGGGTAGGCACGAACAACAGCGCCATTCAGGCTTATTCTTACACACCTCACTTGCTTCTTTGACATTCATAGTTCTTGTCATGCACGCTCGTCTGTTCTTAAGGCTCCTGACACCTCCTTCTGCTAGTACAGGATCAATTCGATCTTGGAAGGTGTCGTGGCCTTCTGCGACTTCTGCATCCATCCACTTTTGCATTGTATATCTGTTTAGTCATTCTTTCATCATACATTCTTTCCACATGCCCGAACCACCGGAGCATTCCTCTCCTTACCTTCACCTGTACGATTACTTAAATTTTATTAATACATATATAACTATACTATATATACAATATACACATAAGTTATATACATATACAAGATATGGTGATAATATGCAACTATTTAGACTTATAAATATATGCAATATAATATCTACTAATTATATAACATTACGTATCATTATATTGCAGATAGAGTTTTCTGACCAAGTTCTTAAATGTTTTTAGGGATTTTGCTTGTCTGACAGCAACAGGCAATGAATTCCAAAGTTGGACAGTTTTAACCGTGAATGAATTATTGAAGTATGTTGTATTATGGATAGCAGTAATAAGTCTATGTTGACTGGAAGGGCGTAAATCGTGAGAGCAAGAAATAATTTCGAAGCGTTCTTTACTGTGGAGTAGTATGAGTAGATGAATAAAATACTATAAAGCAATGAAAGAATGTGAATATTTATGTCTTATTTAAATTATTGCTTGTCTAAATCAGCAAGTTCGGCGGCGGAAACAGCTGAATCACTCAAGCACAAAATTAAATATGCAATCCTCAGTGAGAGTTATATGTTTGTGCCGTTTGCTGGCGAGACGCTTGGACCGTGGGGTCCTGACGCCAGGAGCCTCTACCAAAATTGATGAGCCAACCTTCTGGGTACCTTACACAATGAAGACGGTGATATGGGCTCACCATTCTACTTATAGTCTTGAGGGACTATGGGTAGAATACAATACAAATAAGTTAATTTTTCTTGCATTGTATTCCATTATATATAATTTTGTTCTGTGAATTATTACATACATAACTTCACGCCAGGTCCCTTGCGGGGTAGGCACGAACAACAGAGCGCCACACATTCTTACACACCTCACTTGCTTCTTTGACATTCATAGCTCTTGTCATGCACGCTCGTTTGTTCTTAAGGCTCCTGATATCACCTTCTGCTAATACACGATCAATTTGATCATGGAAGGTGTGTCGTGGCCTTCTACGACTTCTGCATCCATCCACTTTTGCATTGTATATCTGTTTAGTCATTCTTTCATCATACATTCTTTCCACATGCCCGAACCACCGGAGCATTCCTTTCCTTACCTTCACCCCGACACTCTCTTTCAGACCAACTCTCTTCGTTACTTCGGTATTACGAACGCGGTCCGCGAGCGTCACTCCGCAGATTTTGCGCAGTGCTCGAATCTCGACCGCGTTTACTCTACTTTCGTGCTCTCTATTCCATACCCAACTCTCGCTTCCATACGTGAGCGTAGGTACCAGAACCGCGTTGTGTATGGTAAGCTGGGCCTTCTGGCTGAGGTTCTTAGCGCCTAGAAGTTTACCTAACGCTCCATTCACACTATTCCCCAAATTTACTCTTCTTTCTATGTCAGCGGTGTACCTTCCAATTGTGAATTATTGCTTTATTATATTTTTTGCCTGCGATTCATTTACCATTATCAAACTGCATTATACTATATAAATATGTCGTTGTTGTGTGTGTTGTATTGACCACCGTGACTTCACTTTCTGGACCCAGATGGAAGAACTGTGAAGCATCTCATTTGTGGCACTTGGTGTTAAAATGTCCATAGGCGATGGTAACCGCTTTCCATCAGGTGGGCCGTCTGCCTGTCTGCTAAACTCGTGCAATAAAATAGTAATAAAAACTACTACACTTGTCCGTAATAATCAAAATACATCGCGGTCGCTCTAACAGAAATCGGTGAAAACAACATCATTCTTATATTCACCATTGTTTGCGATGAACGCAACTACTTCATTCCATAAAACCTCATTACACCAACACATTACCTATATTATTAAAAATCATTCATGTCACTCGCCTTACATACGTCTAACCATCAAAAACAAATATTAATTGTATAAAATCTAAAACTACATATAAAGCTATAAAAACATTAAATATATATCTGAAATCGCAACAAAGGTTTCAATTTAATATATCAACAAAACAACCATCATTCATTAAAATCCATTCGTAATCCAAAGCAGTCAAGTACTAACATACATGCTTTCACTTTTATATGTTAGTATGAATGAGTAGGAAGAAAGGATGATTGTTTAATGTTTTCTTACAATTGCTCGAAACTCGTTGCTTACTGTTTACTAAGTGAAACCGGCTGCAATGACTAGTTATACTAACAATAATTAAAATTATTAGCACCCACCTTGGCCATATATAAAACAAGTGATATGGGGTTCCCAAACAAGTATAAAAGAAAGTAGGTGCCTATATATATAAGTAATGTCGCACAGACAGTCAGTTTCGACTTCGAAAGCGCCAGTGAAAGACCTTTCACTTATAATATCAACACAGCGTGCTAACCCCTATAAAGGATAATTTAAAAAAAATAAAAAAAATAGTGAAATTAAAAATCGTACTTAAGTCATTATTATTAAAAAAAAGAAGTGACATTAAATTCGTAAATGGAACGATAATTTGAAAATTTGAAAAAGTGAACACTATAATTTAAAAAAAGAAATGACTTTCAATTTATAAATGGAACAGTTATAAAAAAAACATTATTATTAAAAAAAATAAAGTGACATTAATTTTTGAATTCATAAATGGAATGACAGTTATAAAGAATTTAAAAAAGTGATTAGAAATGGCGCTGAAACGGCCGTTATGTTTTTGCTTTCTTTTAATTATATGCGTAAGAGTTGATAGTGCTAGTTTGTTTGAACGATCTTATGAATATGTAATGAATTGGGGTAAAAGTTTGACGCCCACTTTTATGTCTTTGTTGGACTGCTTTGGGGAGGACGATGCTTGGAGTTGTGCCAAGGAGAGAGCTTCGAAGATCCTGGATGTGTGGGATGATGATGTACAGCAGCAGCGACGCATGTGGCAAGGTTTGTCTAGTTTCTCTACTACATAAGTTCTATTACAAAGGAAAATGCATTTGTTTGTAATCTTAATAAAATTTATGTTACTAGAGTTTCCGGCAGACGGTATCTTGACCTACAAAAATAAAAATCTAGGAACTGATCCCAGTGCCACCTACCGGCACTTATTATGAGTCTAAAATTCTAAAGCATTCGGGGACTCACTCAAACACTTCAATAAATTTCATCATAGTCAATAAAGTCGTTCTTAAGTTATGCGCGTAAATAAATTTCTCCGATCCATTAGAATAGAATATCACTAAAAGAAATTTCTTCCAGAAAACCTTAGGGTGGATTAGAGAAAAATTGTGTAATATGTGGGTTGTGCAATATAAATCGAATAGAAAAGGTATATACCTATATAAGATTTTGAAATGGCATGCATAAAAGACATGAAAATAAGACAAAAATATACATATATTTTTGTTTTTGTTGTTATCCGTGCAGGAACGGAGAAAGAATACAATTTCCTGCGGCCGGGCGGCCTGTCATAAGAGGCGACAAAACAACCCACAGCCAGGATGTAGGGCGTTTGCCCGACTGGATGGCTACCACCCCTGGTCTAAAGTATGTCACATTAACAACCTCGAGTTGTGTTCCGGCATTAGTAAACAGGTTCCAGTCTCCTTTAAGAAGCGGCAACGCATTTGTAGCACCTTTAGTGTTACAAATGTCCATAGGCGATGGTAACCGCTGTCCATCAAGTGGGCCGCCTGCCTTCCTGTTGAACTCGTGCAATAAAAAAATATATGAATCAGAAGATGTTATGATTGACTTTAGAGCCCGAGGTAATAATCCGTCACGAGTCCGTTGAACGCCTGAAGAGATTTGGCACGCCTGATTTTCACAATTAGCGCATTCCACAGGCACACTGCATGCAACTGTGAAAGATTTATTGTAAAATCGCGAGTGGTTTCCAAGTGTATATTTTTCAATGATTTATTTTTATAGATTAAAGTCTCGACAAAATTATTATTTTTTGTTTTCATGGCTATCTTTGGCTTTAGTACAGAGGTCCAATTCTGCTATTACCAAATCGTCGAAATTGCCGGACACTGTCGTCTCAATTGTGTTAGCAAACGATACTTGTAAATGCCGTAGTGACCTCTAGCGTGATATTTAATTATTGAGCAACAATACATTGATGTATAGTAACTGCAATGAGAATATATTTTACAGTAATAAAATAAGAGATGGCACTACAGTTGAGACACTTTTGGTTTCTCAACTGTAAGCACGCTCACATTAAAAAATTAAAAAGAGAACTGGCACCCCCGCCAGAGAAGCCACCTTGGCAAGCAGACAGATATGTGTAATAAATATAAGTTATTTTGTGTAACTAGGCATAACCAATATCAATGTAAAGTTATACAGTCATAATAAAGAATGTGAGAGAATTAAGAAAGAGAGTTATTAATAATTGTAGGTTTATCTGATTTCCGTATTCTGTTAAGTCTGTAGCCGCAGACGTCCGATCACCACGGCGGCCGCTCACAAATTGTTGCGGACAGAATCACCCCGCTGACCTCACCCCTGTAAAGCCCGTGCGCCCACGCCCCGCCTACCGGGGGACATAGCTCGCTCCGTTAGCTGCTAAGCGTCTGCATTTTTGTAGTACTTTAGTAAGCGCGGAGCGAGCCTACATCATGCATTCCTGAACTGCAATTCAAACACACAACATTGTTTCACTTCTACCTGAAGACCTCTAAAAGTCTAATGCCGTGACCGTGGCAAGCCAGCGAAATAAATGTTTCTAGCTTGTCAATATATTCATTTAGGGCAGCACCGTTTCTGCTGATGGTAATATCAATTCATTTCTACTCATAAAATTCATACATAGATAACTTCACGCCAGGTCCCTTGCGGGGTAGGCACGAACAACAGAGCGCCACACAGGCCCATTCTTACACACCTCACTTGCTTCTTTGACATTCATAGCTCTTGTCATGCACGCTCGTCTGTTCTTAAGGCTCCTAACATCACCTTCTGAATTTATAACATTTATTACTTATAAAATAAAAATAAATAATAAAGCTTTTTATTCTTACTTTTTACATTACGTATCTTTAGTATGTTAATTGGTTAGTAATTTTAAATTAATTGTTATTAGTTTGTTAGTTGAATAAATTAAGTAAAAATCCCAGATTGGGTATAGGCCTCCTCCAAAGACTTCCATCTATCTTTATCTTGGGCTGTTTGATGCCAGTTGGGGCCGGCTATTTTACTTATGTTCTCTTTCCAACGTATCAATGGTCTCCCTCTGCCTCTCTTACGTTGTGGTCCTGTCCACAGAGTTGTTTTTACGGTCCATCTCTGGTCAGTAAGTTTCTTCTTATAAGTTACAAATATATTCCTCCGCGACAATATCGAGAAGATATTCTGGATTTAATAGAATAATAACTTGGGACATTATCGCAATAGCTCTCCGAAGTAGTTGTTCGGAATAGATGGAATCAGCATAGTCTGTATTTGCTCTTAGAAAACTGCCATGATGCGCAAAAGTATGCTGCATGACGCCTATCATATTTAATAACTCTTAAGAAAATTTCATTTAACAAATTTTATTATAATGACATATGAATATGAAAATATAAAAAAACTTCGTTTAAAAAAACTAAAAAGACTTCAAAAACTTAAAAGTATTAAATAACTGTGTTCATATTTAATTGTTTAATAATTACATACTATTGAATACAATGTAAGAAAACTTAACTTATTTGTATTGTATTCTACCCATAGTCCCTCAAGACTATAAGTAGAATACTGAGCCCAGATCACCGTCTTCTATGGGTAAGGTGCCCAGAAGGCTGGCTACGTTTCCTCGCTGGATCGCCATACTGATCCGTTGGCCGAGGTAGGCACCAGCCCTCTGATCACCTGAGGAGTCGATGAGTCGTTTTGATAAATAACTTATTTCTAAAACTATTTTCAATGATATTATCTTAGTTTTAATATATATTACCTAAAACAGCTTGAAGTCCGCGCAAAGTAAGACATAAAAGTTACTATATTTTGAAAATGACTATGTACTTTTTAATGTCTAGCCATGGGTAGGCCTACGAAAGGTGCCGCGCGCCTTAAAGAATATAGGTCCCAAGAAACACGAACGGATTTTTTTTCATAAAATAAAAACTACTGGACCAAACTATGTTAAATTTTTAGGGGATCAAATGGCAACTATTTCGCATTAAACTAAAGAAGAATCACGTAAATCGGATCACAACTCTCAGAGTAATCGGTGTACATACAAAAAAAATACCAATCAAGTTGAGTTAACTCCTCCTCTGTAACTAGATTATTTAGATTTAGATATTTTATTGTAATATTTTATAACATTTTTAAATGTAATTTTATTTTCTTATTCTGACATTGCACACCTAATAAGGTAAAATGTATTGAAACAACGCACATAAAAATTCCATTGTAGCAAGTGCTTCCAGCAAGGAGTTCCATGGAACTGATCCATAGAACTTCCCTAACCACCTACAAGAGTATTGGGATGTGCATTTCAGGGACCATCTTGAGGGCAAGGCTATTTTTTTTTCAGCTTTTCTAGCTCGGGCGAGCGAGATATACCCCAGTCAATTACTGTCTGTTTATTTGCTATTTTATATATACATATGATAATGGGTTTGGAGTTGGTAGGAAATGGATGTTGGTTGGTTATGGTTGGTTTGTGTTGGTTGTTATAATATACTTACTTATACTATATATTGTTATTGTAGTTATATATATTTAATATCTGTATATACCCGAGCGCCCGGGTTGCCTTCCGTAGGTCAAGAGCCCCAACTCGATTTGCGTGTGAGCCGGTTGTCTTGGCCCAGGGAAGGCAAGGCTAAACTTGCCTCCAAGGAGCTGGGAGTGCTAAACCGGTCCAAGCAGTACTTCACACCGCGGTAACGCCTTGTGCTTTATAAAGCCCAGGTGAGGCCGCATATGGAGTACTGCTCACACCTTTGGGCTGGAGCACCTCTACCAGCTTAATTCCCTGGACAGTATTCAACGTCGAACCGAGTTGATGATCCCATATTCACAGACAGTCTAGATACGCTTGGCCTTAGGAGAGACTTCCCGGCTCTATGCGTATTCTACCGACTGTACCGAACTGTTTAGGATGGTGCCTTCGTCCTCTTTCTACCATCGCACCGCTTGTCATCGGTTGGGAGTTCATCTCCACTTCCTTCGCTCATGTATGCAACGGTTCTGTAGAATTTCAGTCGTGCAGGAACGGAGAAAGAATACAATTTCCTGTGGCGGGCGGCCTGTCGTAAGAGGCGACAAAACAACCCACACTCAGGTGGTAGGGCATTTGCCCGACTGGATGGCTACCACCCCTGGTCTATATTATGCCGCCATAACAACCTTTAGTTGTGTTCCGGCATTGGTGACCGGGTTCCAGTCTCCCTTAAGAGAGCAGCAGCGCCAACACAACAACACCAAAGGTGCTACAAATGTCCATAGGCGATGGTAACCGCTTTCCATCAACTGGGCCGTCGGCCTGTCTGCTGAACTCCTGCAATAAAATAAAATTCTCTTGCGTACCGTGGGGATTTGAAATTAACTCCCAGCCGAGGATTTCCCACAGCGTTACGATATGAAGTTTTTTAAAAAGGGTGTCATAAAATTTCTTGGAGGCCGGCAGCGTTTTGGTAACATCTCTGGTGTTGCAAACTTCCATAGGCAACGGTAACTGCTTTCCACCACCACGTGAGCCGTCTACCTGTCTGTTGACCTCCCACAATAAAATAAAAGTATTGTTACATACCGATAAAGAACGCACACATGCATGTCGTAAAACGCAGTTTATTGCCTTCTTTGATTTAGGAATTCTTTTAATTACTTTGTGTTTAGAATTGTTATACCAGAAAAACATGCTATTCTTATTGAACTTGTTTTATGACCGTCGAAGCTTGCCAGGTGTACGGGACTAACTCAGCGAACGTGATCCTTTGTTCTATTATACAGTTTAGTATAAAACAATGCCCGAACGAAGGGGTGGGCAGTCAAGCGAAGACTACGATACGGGTAAGACGTGTGTAGTACTTTCGATTAGCGATATAGTGACGGACTTTGCGCGTGTTGAGTTGCATTGAATCGTGCAGTATGAACTGGTTGTATCCAGTTTTATTTTATATTTGTTTTATACGTGTTTGTACAGTTCTAAAAAACTCTATAGTAATTCCAACGGCATTTATTTTAATTCGAGTCCTGTAGCTCGTAACAGTATTTTACAATGCAGCAAGCATTTTCCATTCAAATACCAACCTTATAGAACTAATAGTTTAAAAAAATCACTTGATTACCATGCAAAAGTGGATGGATGCAGAAGTCGTGGAAGGCCACGACACACCTTCCATGATCAGATTGATCATGTATTAGCATAAGGTGATGTTAGGAGCCTTAAAAACAGACGAGCGTGCATGACAAGAGCTATGAATATCAAAGAAGCAAGTGAGGTGTGTAAGAATAGGCCTGTGTGGCGCTCTGTTGTTCGTGCCTACCCCGCAAGGGACCTGGTGTGAAGTTATGTATGTATGTATGTACTTGATTACCCTAAAATCAAAGCTGTTATCTAAATGCATGAAGTTCAAAACTTTCTTAAATTTTCACTTTTTGCTCAAAAGCCTGTTAACGATGCAATAATTTAAAAAGCTACCGAACATTATACATTCGTTATTATTATCCATTCATGAACGCATAAATGTTTTTATTAGTAAATGTTTTAATGTATGCTTTTAAATTCATATCACTTTCATTTTGAAAATGAAATTAAAATTGCTTCAACGAGAAAGGGTTATAAACGATATTTAGATCTCGACTTAGTTGAGATGAGAATTTTGAGATGGATGTGTGGTGTTAAAAGAATGAGATTTAAGATGAGAAATGAGTAGGAGATCTTTGTAACTTACACCCGTGACTGAGATATTGAGAAGAAGAAGACAAATATAGTATGGATATTTAATTAGGAGGGAAGGAAGTCACGTAAAAGAATGTTACACTACAAGCTTGATGGATGCACATGTAAAAGTAGACCAAGAAAGACTTGGAAGGATTGTGTGAAGGATGGAAAGAGAGGAAAGTTTCTTTCTCTCTCTTTTCTTTCACCTTCTCCCAGCTCTTTGGGGTCGGCACAATATTTCTTCTATTCCACACTCTTCTATTCTGGTATATGTCCTCTGTCACTCTTCAAATCATCAAGTCCTTCTTCACATAATCCATCAATCTCTTTTTGCTGTACCTTCGCAATTTGTACTTGTCAATCTTCCAATTTCTTTTTTTGTTGTATTGCTAGATACTATAATTGACAGATTCTGTTACATTAAACATAAACATGAAAAACAACTTAATACAGAGAACAGTACAAGTGGCGTCCCAAAGGAAACTCTGTTTCCCGCGCTAGGTCTCCTTCTAAGGAGACCTAGGAGGAGACACAGGCTCTAGCCTGTGTGGGGGGCCACAGTAGGATTCGTTTCGGTCATAAAATTCGTTACAATTTTGAAATATCACAAATTGATATTAAAGTAAATGTCCCATAATGTGGGAAAAGCTTTGCGGTGTTAGATGCGCATGCGCAGCCGTGGCGTTAAATTACTATCACGCTTCGGCATCGGGGTTGTGGCTAGAAAAGATGAAAACCCATCAAGGAAATGTACGCCTTGTTACACCGACTAATAATGCGTTTAAAGAATTTACACATTTTTTTCTATATTTTCAGGGTACCGTAGTCATTTTTGGCAGAAATTTAAAATCCTTTTCAAACTTTGTCACATCTTGTCTTAGTCATTTATAGTATATTCTTTAACTCTAGTAACTTTTATCAATCAAAATTAGTCAATTAGAGACTTTTTAAATGTAGGGCGTTCCATTAGTAGCTCACAACGCCCAAAATGCTCAGTTACCCGTTCCACAAGGCAACCGTGGTCGTCGTGGTCGTAACGAAAACGTCACTAGACCCATGTCAAGAGATTAGTCGACAAAGACAAAGTATATGCACACCTGATTTATTACCTTCCCGCATTTGGACTTCTTTTGTTTAAGTTGTGTTTAAAAATTGTAATTAATAAAAATTATCTATTGTTATTGTACTTGTTTCGGTTTCTCGGAAACTTCAGTCCACGCGGTCGATTATTGTATTGTATAATTTAGTGTAACACGATGCCCGAACGGGGGCTGAGGTGAAGAAGTTAAGGAACGATTACGATACCAGCAAGACGTGTGTAGTACATTCGATAAGCGATATAGTGACGGACTTTGCACGTGTTATTGGATCGTGCAGTTTGTACTGGTTGTGTCCAGTTATATTTATTTGTACCTATGTTATACGTGTTTGTACAGTTTTAATAAATTCTATAGTAATTCCAAGAAGTGAAACTTCTATATAGACGGGGGGTCTTACGATTTTTCTCTCACGAAAAAGTGTCAGAGTGACGTGGTCTAATACCTTACATTTTTAAACTCGTGATATCTTTCGAATGGAGTATCCGAATTGAATAATTCAAAAAGTTATATACAGGTATTGAAGCAGTCTTGAATATGAAGTATGGTTTTCAAATTGGACAAGTACATTAACAATCTGCCCGTAACACTTCAAGTAGAAATTTTGTTGCGATTCATTTTGTCACTTATCAGTTGAAGATTTTCCACTTTTCCGTTGCGATTCGTTTTTTCCACTTGTACGTTGAAGTTTCACTTCTAATATGTGTCGCAGCACACATTTCGATTTTTAATTCAAGTCCTGTAATTCTTATACGGTGTTGTTTTATATGTATGTGGAACCCTTTGGTTATAGAGAATGGGTTAGAAGGAATAAAACATCAAACAAGTTAATACACAGTTTATTTAATTATCACAATACTGGTAACAAAGAACAATACTTAAAAATAGCCGCACCGCTAATATTCCACAATCGCATAAACACTCTGTTACTACAGAGTTTCCTTGTTACCCTAGTATAGGGTGGTTTGATAAATCTAACCCCAACACTATCTCAGGCTAGCTATATTTCAGGGGGTGAGATCGGCTAAGAGCTTGCGCAATGTATAACGTTATTTGTGGGTATAACTTGGTCATATAGAGTGAGTTACTGAATTAAGAATATTATAAATAAAAATGGACGCCACCTGCTGAATTCCTTTAGGAAGATCTTGCAACAGGACAAGTAGACATGTTACAACGGTTCGAGATATCACTAATGATCGATATCGTGACATTGTTACAAGTAACTCAACAAAAGTGAAAATAAGACAATACAAAAACGTTTCATTGTTCACAACGTTGTCACGATCATTTTTTATCTTGATAATGTTCTCATGTCTATAGTTTCTAATTTTGATTTATCTGATTATACTTGCACTAATTATTAGGGGTCTGTCGTTATTATGATTAGAACGGAGTACGTCAACAATCTTCATATCAGTCCATTTAATGTCAAACTTGGTCCAATTTTTGAAGTGATAACTTCTTATGTGAGGGTGAACCGCTTCGTTACGTAACGCGTTACGGTGCCAGTATGTTTGACTTGCCTTTCTCTCACCCATGCAGCAGCGGTAGGCAAGCTCCTGCTCTCTCACTCTAATCCACAGCGCTAGCCGTATTTCGGTAATTAGATTAAATAATGATACTAATGAACTTCTTATGGGAGGGTGAACCGCTTCGTTACGTAACGCGTTATGGCCTCAGTCTGTCTGGCTTCCCTTTCTCTCATGAAAGTTATCACTTCTGTCGGGCGTCCCGAGACGGACACTTTTGGTTTTTTTATATATTAATATTTCTTTTTAAGGTTATTAAGTAATTCTGTAATGGATAAGGTGAGAAATGGATACATAGGGGAATCTTTGAAAGTTGCACCCGTGACTGAAAAATTGTGAAAGAAGTATATTAAGAAGAGAGAATATTAAATCTAAATATAAAGACAATTATAAACAACTAGCTGTACCCGGCAGACCTTGTCTTGCCTTTAGAAATAAAAATCTAGAAGCCGATTGCAGCGATATTTATCAAGACCAATAGTTAATTTAAACCACTCTCGAATCCAATTCAATAAGAACAAAAATCATCAAAATAGGCCCAACCGATTAGGAAGACTTTAGCAGTGCCACATACCGGTAGATTTATAATCTTAACCTTCCCGAGACGCCCTTGAACACACACAAAAATAATTTCACCTAAATATTGGAACCCGATTACAGCTAAATTCATTATTTTACATGTATTTTATCAATAAAACTAGCGGCGCCTGCGACGTCGTCCGCGTGGAATTAGCTTTCAAAACGCCCCGCTTTTGAGACATTCTTCATTGCTGATCCGCTCCTATTGGTCTTAGCGTGATGATACATAGCCCATAGCCTTGCTCGATAAATATACTATCCATCACCGAAAGAATTTTTCAAATCGGACCAGCGGTTCCTGAGATTAGCGCGTTCAAACAAACAAACAAACTCTTCAGCTTTATAATATTAGAATAGATAACTCCGACCGAAGCATCTGTTTTAAACGATATTCAGTTTTTTTTACATTCTCTTTGATGATATTTGCAGCACGCATTCTGTCAATTATAATGTCAAATGTCAAAAGGTTACATTAAAAAATATATTGTCTAAAGCGCTTAAGTTAAATTAGAATTAATTTTTTATGGTGGTGATGGTATTCTTAAGTTTCCTAATTTTCCGCCCAATACCAGAACAAAAAAAGAATTTGCGAAATCGGTCCAGCTGTTCACGCGTGATGTCGTGGCCAAGGGAAATAGGGATTCATTTTTATATATACAGATTATTCAAATATTGTAATGTTATGAGTATATTTGATAAGGTTAAATTTTGATCACAAACTGAGGGAAACAAACCAGAACTATTAGTTAAAAAATTAGTTAAAAAAATAACTAGACCTAACTACATAAGACCGTGATCTGACGCATATAAAAATATTGTTACACGCCGGCAAAAATAAATACACACCTGCAGTTTATTATCTATCGTCATTTGAACTTCTTTTGTTTACTGATTGTTTAAAATTGGTAATTAGAAAAACATCCTATTGTATATTGTAATCGTTTACGATGTGATTTTTAGAAACTATGCGGTCGAGCATTATGTCAAGACATATTGTATAGTTTAGTATAAAACAATGTCCGAACGGAGGGGCGATACGAGCAAGACGTGTGTGTAAGTATTAGATAAGCGATATAATGACCGACTTTGCGCGTGTTATTGGACCATGCAGTTTGTACTGGTTGTGTCTAGTTTTATTTGTACCTGTCTATACGTGTTTGTATAGATCTAATAAATTCTATAGTAATTTCAACAGCATTTTAATTGGAGTCCTGTAGCTCGTAACAATATAAAGTATGAGTGTGCGAAATTTCATAATCCTCCGCCTGCGTAATGATCGTAAAAAGTGGTACTAAGTTTTTGCCTCACGTATTAAGTAGAAGCACTCGTGAAGAGATCATTTAACAAAAACAGATAACAAATAATAACTTGATAGCTCAATGTAACCTTCATTAACAATAGTAAATAAAGTATGGGATATAAATTGTTTACAAATACAGACACAGATAACTAATATAAATTATATATGTCGGCGAACCATCGCCAAGGATGATTTATGTTGTCAATGACACTTTAGCGGAGTGTTGCATATCTATGGTTGCAAGGCGACCACGACAAGAACAGACGGGTCGAGACATGTTTTGGAGGCGTTGTTGAGCAGAATAGTACATTTGATATTGGATACGAGGTGGTGTGGTCGCTGGGGCATCGAGTGTGCAACAAATCGCTATTATCAAAGTGCATTGTGATTTAGAAAAGATGACTGGTATTTATACAATAAAAACACTATATTGGCAAAGATCACGAAAGATGTCAATTCCATGAATATACCCATATACATTATGCCATGCCATGATAACTTCTGATGAATAGGCTCGTCATGAGCTTATACGGCTCTGACGAGCTTACATATATATATATATATATATATATATATATATATATATATTTGATAGTCTACATAGTATTTATAACAACAATATGCACTATTTTATAAGTTTTTTTTTTTTTAAACTGGTATGTATAAACATAGTTATAAGTGACCTATGTATGTACGCCCGGGCATATCTTGTTCGCCTGGGAATACGAGTGCTGATAATAATAATAAAAAAAAACCTTCATTAACAATACTTACATAAAAGAATATTGGAAAGTTTTTTTTTTTTGTAACTATAAAATTTGTTTTGAAACCGGTATTTTATAATAAAATTCAAATTACATCGATGAAACAAATTGAAAGATTTCACAGAGAAAGTTAGGCAGGAATTCGATTCTCACAATCATAGTATACATATGTGAACGATTACACGCAATTTTATTGACATCAATTTTGTTACATCAATTGTATTGACATCAATTTTATTGTCATTTTTTAACCGTCTTCAAAAATGGAGGAGGTTCTCCATTCATCGTTAATTAATTTTTTTGTTTGATATAATATGTTCAGTCATCAGTTTTTTTTAACCGATTTTGATTAATCTTTTTGCGTCGAATTCGATACAGTTTAATTATAGGTTTATATAAATTTCATAGTAATTAGATGATATATCTATAATAATAATAAAATTGTAGAGGTCGAATTTCTGTACAATAAAAAAAATGCTAAAACCCGAGTCAGGGGGATGTAAGAAGTGAAATAGAACTAATTTACATTTTTTTCAAAATTTTTTTGTTTCTCTGCTTGTCTGTTTGTACCGGCTAATCTCCGAAACGACTGGACCGATTTAAATGAAATTTTGTATAGTGGTAGCTGATATCCCTGGTCACCATATAGGTTATTTTTGATCCCGAAAAATTAAATAGTTCCCGTGGGATAGTTAAAAAAGCGCACCACGCGGACGACGTCGCGGGCAGAATGTAATATTATTCAAACAAACAAACAATATGCCGCCAGTTATTGGATTTTCTAGCAATTATAGCGATTTTAGGTGTTTCTTTCTCTAGCTTAAGGTGTTAATATTTTTGATAGTTGCTAACACAACGCGCGTCAAGTTATCGTGAACTGAGAATAGATTGTGTTAGTTAAGTTAGTATGTATTTTATTGACCAACTTCTAGCATAAAACTCAAGTGGCTTTATCCGTGAAGGAATGGTGAAAGAATACTATTTCCTGCGACCGGGTGGCCTGTCGTAAGAGGCGACAAAACAACCCACAGTCAAGAGGTAGGGTATTCGCCCTTCTGGATGGCTACCACCACTGGTTTAGAGTAGCTAGATATATAACACTTTATTATACACTAATATAATACAAAAATGACCTTAAAGACTAAAATTATATAGTCTGGCCAACGAAAGTTGACCCTGGAAAATGGCGGCAAATTTAAATAATATATGTATGGCAACATCAAAATTATTAGGATTAACCTATTTTGATACTTGGTAGTTACTTAATTATTTATGTTGTGTATTTTATGTGTGACAATAGATACACCATACTCGTTTCTAACGATAATATTATAAATACTAAAGTTTGTAAGATGTTTTTGTTACTAATTCACGCCAAAAGTACTGAACGGATTTTATGACATTTGGAATACTTGTTATTACTAACCCTTATATCTCGAATCTAGAATGACCTACAATAGAATATAGACTATCTACTTTTAATTCCGGTAGATAGCAGGAAATCAGTAGTCATTACATTTTTTGAAAAATAAACTGCAATATTCAGTAAAAACTTACTTTTATCAGCTATAATCAAAATCAGATTTCGTCACGGCCCCCTAGTCTTGACCCGAAAGCCACATACGTACCCACTACCAATGGACACATATTTGCAACATTTCAGGGCCTCCTGGTGTGGAGCAGCAGCTCCGGCTGTCAAGGCTGTGTCCGGAAAATGGGACTCAGCCAAAGTATCAACACAGGCAAATCTACTCACAACCAAACGAAAACCGCAATCTTGTTTGTCAAAATTGACGTTGACATTCATATTAGACTTGCCATGTAAAAAGTTTGTAAATAATTCCAGGTTCAACTTTCGATAGCCAGACTATATCTAGTTATGTACAAAGGGCGGTCTTATCGCTAAAACCTGATCTCTTCCAGACAACCCAAGAAATGAATTAAGATTATAATGGCGTTGGTGGCATACGTAACATATAGTACGAACTACTTACTTTTTGATAAGTATATATTAAATAGATAATAAGTCGTGGTAGCGTAATGGCTAGCGCACGCGTCCCAAACTCAAAGGACGCGGGTTCGATCCTGGCCGGAACGCATGCACTACTTAGTCAGTTTTCTGACCTAATGTGCATGTTGTTACAATTACCACGTGCTAACAACGGTGAAGGAAAACATCGTGATGCAACCTTACAGATCGAGATAACCGATGAGTCAAACCTGCCAAGCCGCCTTGGACATGTATATTTCGCGACTTGTGTACACAAACAATAAAACTATGTTTTAACGGTTAAACGCGGTTAAATTAGATTAGGCTCCCATAGAGTAAATAATAAACAAAATTAAAACTAAATAATTAAAATGAACAAGTTGGCGGTAGGCTAAGTAAAACTTTAACAAGATAAACCGAAATCAAATAAATTACCGCGGTTAAAACCGTTAAAACGTAGTTTTATTAGATATATACTTAATATACATACCATACAAATACATATCTACAAAATATATAAATGTTTATAGACAAATTTAAATATCATAATTTTTGGTCAAAGTTTTAAATTTCGCTAGGGGATTTGCTTGTCTGATAGCAACAAGCAGTGCGTTGCAAAGCCGTACAGCCTTAACGAGAAAAGAAGTCTCCCTTTAGAGAGCAGCAGCTGGTTGGTGGCACCTTTAGTGTTGCAAATATTCATAAGCGATGGTAACCGTTTTCCAACAGGCCGTCTGTTTGTCTGATGAACTCAGCTAATAAAAAAACAAAAGTGCAAGTTAAATACATTGAACTATACCAATTTCTTAGTGAAAGTTCATGAGAGTATTTCATAAGTCACGTATTCGACTCTCGTGCTATGCAAATGTTATTCAGTGTTGGAATGTGAAAATGCTGACATTTCCGCCTCGTAGGTCCATGACTGGTTTTGTTACCTGTTTTCTGACCTGGATTTAAACCTGATTTCAATAGGCCCTATAATGTTTTGTTATATGCCTCGGTGATTAACTCTGGGTTTCTATAATAATAAACAATATACGTCCCTGACTTTCTAGATTTATGCTATCATAGGTAGGTTTTTTTTATCTCATCTCTCCAAGCTAGCGAGATTGCTTGGGTTATTTGCTATTTTGGGGGTATATTTTCTATATCCTATATATCCTGCGGCCGGGCGGCCTTTTGTAAGAGGCGACAAAACAAAGAACAGTCAGGTGGTAGGGCATTTTCCCGACTAGATGGCTACCACCCCTGGGCTAAAGTATGTCGCCATAGCAACCTTGTGTTGTGTGCCGGCATTAGTGACCAAGTTCCGGTCTCCCTTTAAGAGAGCAGTAGCGCATTTGAGGCACGTTTGATGTTGCAAATGGCCTTAAGCGATGGTAACCGCTTTCCATTAAATGGGCCGTCTGCCTGTCTGCTGAACTCCAGAAATAATAATAATAAAAAAAAACTTTTTTATTTGTTTTTTTTTGTTTCTTTTTTCTTTTATTTGTCATTTTTGTTTCTTTCAAAAAATGGGTTTACAATAGGGCTTAATGCTATTACATCTTGTTATGTCTAAATATTACAATTTTGCTTTCGTCGTCGTCGTCGTCAGCCATTCACAGTCCACTGCTGGACGTAGGCCTCCCCAAGATGGCGCCACTCAATTTTGCTTTGAATTAGTCTAAATAATCTATAAAAACTATCAATCTATTATATTTTTGTATATATATGTACTATTATTTCTAATACAGGCACTACATTCTGCTATCTCCTGTTACTCAGGTAGGTTTAGTGGGTAGTTTCTAAGGCCTCTTCCTGCGATGGAGGAGATCCCGACTGCCTTTTCGTGCACACGAAGCGCGCGGCTCTAGGCGGCTCTTTTGGTCTTCCCCTGCATCCAAGATATGTGCGTGTGTCACAAGCAAAGACAATCCCTAAAGTTAACAAAAAAAATTTTGGTTATGTCAAAACCGGAACGCCATATGTTATGAAAATTATAAATATATATATATATATATATATATATATATATATATATATATATATATATATATATATATATATATATATGTGTATATATATATACATATATATATATATATATTTATATTTATATGTTTATCTTTTGTTTTTATTTTGAGATTACAAACAGATACTTGAATTTTGTTTATCTGCATAGAATAAAACCATTCCCTTATATTTTCAGACGCTGCTGATGCTGAGGTGGTGACTTCGGGAAGGTCTTTTGAGGAGCTACCCTCAAAGCTCGGCAGAGAAGTAGAAGATTCAATAAACTCCATAGCAGAAGCCGTCCATCATGGAGTTGCAAGGTAAAAAATACTTTATCAAAACATGTGCGTACCATATAACACAGCTTGCGGTGAAATAGGTTCTTAGCTGAAAAAAAAGAAGGACATTACGAGAATGAATAAACTGAATAATCGAACCTCCTTGGAAGCACTTTGCCCGACCGGATGGCTACTACCCCTTGTCTAGAGTATGCCGCCATGACAACCTTGATTTGTGTGTTAGTGACCAGGTTCCAGTCTCCCTTAAGAGAGCAGCAACGCATTTGTAGCACCTTTAGTGTTGCAAATGTTCATAGGCGATGGTAGCCGCTTTCCATCAAGTGGGCAGTCTGCCTGTCTGTTGAACTCCTGCAATGAAATAAAATTCTTGCAATAAAAGTAAGTCGGTAAACGTAGTGTCGGACGCCCTCCAGCCCGATGAACCGACGACCTACGCAAGGTCGCCGGTAGGCGCTGGATGAGAAAGGCAGCAGATAGGTATGAGTGGCGCCGTCTTGGGGAGGCCTACGTCCAGCAGTGGACTGTGAATGGCTGACGACGACGAATGAAAGTAAAAGTTGTGTAGTGAAATTATTTGTAAAATAAATTTTGCGGTTACACTTATAGTCTTAGTAGAAATGTGTTAATTGATTTAACAAATAACGTTTTACGTTTTTCTGTTTGCTTAAATAATGTTTGTATTATGTTAGTCACATCATCCTACTAACATCAATTACAGATGTTGGATTTCTAAGACCTGTTCTTTTAACTTAAACAGAATTTATTACATTGAATAACTATAAAATTACATACTATTGAATACAATGTAAGAAAACTTTTTTTTTTTAATTTATAAGTTTACCAACAACTGATACATTGATATTATGCTTAATTAAATATACATGTTAATGGTCTTATGCTAAATGTACAGTCTCTTACAGGCAAACATAGCTTGCTTAATATAAAGATAATACACAACAAAAAATCAGGGTAAGAGGCTAGACTTAAATTTTATTGATTAATTCTGAGTGAATGTATTTCTTAAATTTGAATAAGGAGTCATGATATATATCTAAACCGTTCATTTTATTGTATAACCTGCATAAACGAGGAATAGGCGAGTTAAAACCAAGAGCTGTTTTGCGTAATGGCGGTGCAAAGGACTTGATATGATAACGCGGAATCCTAGTGGGGGCAGCAAAATCTAAAAGTTCTAAGAGCTGTGGGCAATCTACTTTATTTCTGACAATTTTGAATAAAAACATCAAATCCAGTAAATCTCTACGTGATGACAAGGGTAGCATTTTGAAATGTCTAAGCCTGTCAAAATATGGAGTAAAACGATTTCCTGCTGATGTTGTCCAAGAAAGATGCCTTACAAATTTTTTTTGAACGCGCTCGATCCTAAGCGAGTGAGTGGCATAATGCGGCCTCCAAACAACGCTACAATACTCAAGGTGACTTCTAACTAAAGAATTATAAAGAGAAATTTTTGTACTCGGTTTTCGAAATTCTTTTCCGTTACGACAGATAAATCCTAACATTTTATATGCTTTCCTAATACATGATTCAATGTGTGGGACCATGGTTAGTTTATTGTCAAGTATAATACCCAGATCTCTTACAGCATCTACCTTTTCAATTTTGTTGTTTTTTATAGAGTAATGTGTTATAATAGGTTTTGTCTTTCTAGTGAAAGTTATTTGAGAGCACTTTTTAAACTTCACTTATTTGTATTGTATTCTACCCCTAATCCCTTAAGACTATAAGTAGAATACTGAGCCCAGAACACCGTCTTCTATGGGTAAGGTGCCCAGAAGGCTGGCTACGTTTCCCCGCTGGATCGCCATACTGATCCGTTGGCCGAGGTAGGCACCAGCCCTCTGATCACCTGAAGAGTCAATGAGTCGTTTCGATCAATTTTGGTAGAGGCTCATGGCTTCAGGACCCCACGGTCCAAGCGTCTCGACAGCAAACGGCACAAATATATAACTCTCACTGAACCGGCCGATCTAGACGTGTTTGGTAAATGGGATGCGGCCAACGTGTCCACGCAAGTCGCATCCCACACCAAAGGTTTGCCACGCTGCCAGGGAATTAGAGTCATTCCGTCAGGGTGCCTGCCATCATCACGTGCAATACCGTTCGGCTCCAATAGAGCCGGCACGTTAGCTGTGGCAAGCGCCCTTCGCCCTCTTTTAGCTTAACCGGTATTTTGGGGTCGCCAATGCTACCTAGCATCTCTTACCAATCAGGTCTGTTACTTTCTCGTCATCATATTAGCAGTAAATCCAGTGTCGTAAATAGTCTTTTATGCGCCCTATGCGAGCTTCTATAACTGCGCCCTTGTTGGTTTAGATATTCTGAGTACCCTAGCTAGAGCAATGTGTTTAGGCGTATTTTATTTCATTGAGGGTGATAAGGGTGGATGGATGCAGAAGTCGCGGAAGGCCACGACACACCTTCCATGATCAAATTGATCATGTGTTAGCAGAAGGTGATGTTAGGAGTCTTAAGAACAGACGAGCGTGCATGACAAGAGCTATGAATGTCAAAGAAGCAAGTGAGGTGTGTAAGAATGGGCCTGTGTGGCGCTCTGTTGTTCGTGCCTACCCCGCAAGGGACCTGGCGTGAAGTTATGTATGTATGTATGTATGTAGGGTGATAAGATAACGCACAAGGACCTTAGTGTTGGTGGACTAATCTTTACTAATATTATAAAGCTGAAGAGATTGTTTGTTTGTTTAAACGCGCTAATCTCAGGACCCTCTCGTCCGATTTGAAAAATTCTTTCAGTCGCTTATCTCAGGACCCTATGGTCCGATTTGAAAAATTCTTTCAGTGTTGGATAGTACATTTATCGAGGAAGGCTATAGGGATCCTTATCCATATATCCATATCCTTAGTCCAATAATGTAATCCGTGCAGGAACGGAGAAAGAATACAATTTCCTGCGGCCCGGCGGCCTGTCGTAAGAGGCGACAAAACAACCCACAGCCAGGTGGTAGGGCATTTGCCCGACTGGATGGCTACCACCCCTGGTCTAGAGTATGTCGCCATAACAACCATGTGTTGTGTTCCAGCATTAGTGACCAGGTTCCAGGCTCCCTAAAGAGAGCAGCAGCGCATTCGTAGCACCTTTGGTGTTGCAAATGTCCATAGGCGATGGTAACCGCTGTCCATCAAGTGGGCCGTCTGCCTGTCTGCTGATCTCCTGCAATAAAAAAAAAAATGTAACCCAAGTGTAAAAAAATTACCCGAAAAACTCCTTACATGGCGTGCGCTGCGAAAACTATTGATTACAGAACAAAACAATGTAATGCCACTTTGCAGCTCATATAATTGTCTACAAAAAATATCACGTAACCATATGTCTAACTATTGTAGTTATCTCACAATAAGCGTTTTCTTTTATTTTTTATATAATTAAAATGCCGTCGCTTCAAGAACTCTTTATTTTGTTCCTTGGTATTAATCCTTATCAAACTATCTACAAGTTTTTGAATTATTCAATTCGGACGTTTCATTGAAAAGATATCGTGATATTTAAAATGTAAGCATTAGTGTTGTAGCAAAACAAGCAAGTATTGCGCGCGTATTTATAATGTGGTGGGCAGTCATGAGGGGCGATACCAGGAAACGGAAATAGTATACTTTTTATCCACAATTGGAACCGGTAGGTGGCGCTGGAATCGGGCCCTAGATTTTTATTTTTTCATAGCAGGACAAGGTCGGCCGGAGCCGCTAGTTATGTTTTTTGGAAGGAATATCTATTGTTTTAAAGAACTAGAAGACAAATACGCGTGCACAGCCGAAAAAAATAGCGCGATGTTCTGTCTAATTTAACAGACTTTTTGATTATACTGGCATGCAGGCATGCACCAGGGGCGCAGCGGGAACTTATCAGGAGCAAACTGAACAAATAATAGTCCTGCCTGGTCTGGCCATTCTTGCGCCCTCCAGAGTCTACGCCCTGTGCCTGGGCACCGGTGGCACCGCCCTATGGCACGGAGTAAATCCCGGTTGCGCCTTCGAAACTTGGGGTCTGCTATCTTATTTTTTCACTTGTATTTCGATTGGGGGTCTACTTCCCCAATTATGGGACTATTACTATAGTGGTACTCCTATAGAAAAGGGGCTCACCATCGGCGCCACGATGGACACGCGTAATAAAATAAAATATCCATATTAAACGCGGTTTTTTAAGTTTTTTATTCCGACGTTATGGCCATGTTTCAGTAGCCGTGATCACGGAAGAATAATAAAGTGTCACGCCATATTTACATTAATTTTATGGAAGGGACCTCTAAGTGTTGGCCATCCAATGGCCCCACGCAATTACTGCGTAAGTCTGGACATTCTTATGACCCGTGGTCTTTAAAGACATATATTTTGTCTTACTAAGCATGCACTGTTTGCTACAACTCCATTAATTCTTCGAAAAGTGATTCGGTAATACACTTCTGTATACAACTTAAAAAAAAAACTTTATATATAAATATAATAAGAAATATAAAGAATAATAATTTTTAGCTAGACGTGTTGCTGGGGAGTTTCTTGCCGATTCTTAACAGCAATAACACGTTACGAAGCAGTATACATAGAATAGGAAGTAAAAGTAATTTTTAACTTATATGTATGACCTTCAAAAGTATTCTCCAGTAGAAATTATTTTTAATAAAAACTTTTGAATTTCAATATACGAAGTAAGCATATTTTGCTGGGGAGAAATAAACCAGTATTTTTATGGCCAGTTCCTATGTCTTACCGACCGTTTACTTGCCTTACTATCCGTTGGAATTTAATATAAGCTCAGCTGTTTGGTATTATTTGAACATGACCGAGCATCGAACCCACTTACAGCGTTAATTTCACTTTCACACCTGACCCGGATATGAAGCACACATGCTATACCTGTTTACTCACGTGGTCCTACCTGTTTCTTATTTCTTTATGAAAATCCGAGAAATATTTGAGACTGGCAGTGCAAGAGATAATTCGTTCGGGTTGCTATGGCAAGGTGTTGGTTTTAACCTGCAACACCAGTATCCCATACTCGCATACGACCTAGATGCATTTAGTATTTCGTATATTAACAGTCAACGGTATATATATTGTTACAACTTAGGCTCCAACAAACATAAATTCCACGTATAGATCTGTAGAAGCACATTTTATTACCTGTCGGTATTTGAACTAATTGTAATATTTTTATGATCGTCTTCTTTTGATTGTCAGAAGATGGAATAAGGTACAGCGCTCAATGTAACCTTGGCGCAGTATTTTAAATTTATAATTGATAAATCTTGTCGTTTTTTGAATAAGCTCTAATGTATCAAAATGAACTTCGAAGCAAAGAGGACAAAGGCACAATGTAGGACTTTACAGGTTTTCATCTTGTTGAAAGAGCATTATGAATTAGAAAACCTAATGCAGACGAAGCCTTTATGACAACGAGATCTGAGAGTTTAGTGTCTACTACAAACCTAGGTCCCGTATGACGTTGACTCTCGCTAATGGTAATGTTAGGTATTTAACTAGGGTTGCCAGACGTCCCGTATTTCCCGGGACGTCCCGTATTTTAGGCTTAGTTTAAAATGTCCCGACGGGACTGACTCTGTCCCGTTTTCTAACCATGCTTTGTTTTTTATTATTAAATCGATCGATCTACGCTACACAAAAATATTCACGCACGTAACGTTCGCAACTTCACATATACATCATCGGATTAAGCGATTGTGTGCTGTGTTATGAAGTTCGAGAGAATTTATGGTTTAATTTTACACTTTAACTGTCAAATTTTTTTAAAAATGTTCGATAACATATTTTCAAAATTTTTACACTACTTTCCAATTGTAGTAATGGACATTTTATCAAAAAAATGAAGAATGTCACTATGTAATTTTTTTTATTTGTCCCGGGGAAAAACTAAATTACCGTATTTTTTTGCCTATTTAAGCATTTGCCCTTTATAAGCTGAAAAAAAAAACTGGCAACCCTATATTTAACATACATTTAAGTACCTACTATTAACATGTTTAAAACTTTGCCTATTTAGAGGAACACATCATTTTTATTTTATAAATTCCTAAAGTAATAGAGAGTGGTCTTATAGATGTACTAGGTTATGCCCGCGTCTTGGTCCACGCTTTGCCGAAGTAGGTTAATCGAATGGCAATTTAAGCTTTCACAACAATCTAGTACATTCGATTAGAAAAACTAATCATTTTCTATAATGTGCCACGATGAAGGAAAATCTTTCTTCCATCTGTCATTATCCGCTTAAAACGGAACAGCTGCGTCATTGAATGACACTCATATGCAAACACGGAGAAACTGCGATAAAATTACATAGAAAGATGTCGATGTACGTCGTTATATGTGGCCGTGTGCGAGTCGGATTTTTTTACAAGCTTTTATGTAACTTGTAATGGATGTATGTAAGTAAGTTTGGGTTGCAAGTTAATTTTGACCAACTTCCCGGTTTCCGATTAATCTGAAATTTTGCACGCATATGTGTATCGCGTGCCAATGCAATAATATAGTATCATGGAGTCGGAAGGTGGTCATAGGAACTCTTGCACTAAACAAGATAGACCCGTCGTGTTTGGGCTCGTTTTACTTCTCTTGGCTAGCACTCTGCTGCTACATGATATCCAGCATCTCAAAAGTTTGTATAAAAACATTTTAAAAAAGCTTATTGTTGCTGTAGTAGAAGCTTTCATAAAATTTAAAAAGAAGAAAAAAAAGAAACATTCCACTTTTTATGATGATTAATAGGTTACTATACTAGTTTTTGGGCTGTTGTTGTCAATAGCAGTCGTGGCCGAGTGGTTAAGGCGTCTGACTCGAAATCAGATTCCCTCTGGGAGCGTAGGTTCGAATCCTACCGGCTGCGTAATGTTTTGTATAAAGGTAATTAACTTTTGATGAATGATCCAAATATACTATATAATATATTCACAGAACAATTATAATTACATTACATACAATCGAATACAATGCAAGAAAACTTAACATATTTGTATTGTATTCTACCCATAGTCCCTGAAGACTATAAGTAGAATACTGAGCCCAGATCACCGTCTTCTATGGGTAAGGTGCCCAGAAGGCTGGCAACGTTTCCTCACTGCATCGCCATAATACATTTTTTTTTCATTGGTGAAGAGGATATTTCTGTGCCTTTCACCTGCGTATCGCGACAGAAGGCGTTTTGATCGAGCCACTCTTTTTCATTGTAAAGATAGATTTAGGGCATGTCCTGGATATCGACGATGCGCACCAACCTTAAGGTCTTGTTTTATAATACACGACAGTGTCCTAGCGGGAATCTTCATTTCTCGCGATAAGATTTTTTACTTCCTAATGGGGTTTCGACGAATTCTGGCTTTAACAGCATTAACAGCCTTTGTAGTTCTAACAGCACGCGGCCGCCCCGATCTTCTCTGGTCTTCGACAGACAAATGAATGAGTGAATGAATGAATATGCTTTATTGTGTTTTAAAGATACAGTTAACAGAAGCAAAATTTTACAATACAATAGGCGGTCTTATCGCTGTTAGCGATTTCTTCCAGACATCCTTTGGATGGACAAAAAATTTGATAAGAACAGGGGTATGTTGCATTATTCTCACTATCGAATCAGAATATTATAAATATATACATGATACATACATTAATAAAAATATAAATATTATACTAACACGATATATGTAGATAAAATATTAAAAAATACACTTACATAAATAAATATAAGACAAGAAAAATATGAGAATGACTGCTGCATCTTTAATTTGAGCTATTTGAGTTATAATAATCCTTCACAAGTTTATTGAAAATGGGCAGTGATTTGGCTAGCTTTATATTAACAGGCAGCGCGTTCCAAAGACGAACTGCTTGGACTGTGAAGGATTTCCCATAAGAGCTAGTTGTATGCAGAGGAGTTTTAAGTAACAAGTTTTCCGAGGATCTGAGAGACTTTAAGTTACCGGAATAAAGGTAATGAAACTGTTCCTTAAGGTATGCAGGGGTCTGAGGATTAAATAATGTATTATACAGAAGAGACAATATATGAGCATTCCGGCGAAAACGTATTGGAAGCCACTTGAGTTTGGCGCGGAATTCTGAAACGTGATCACACACGTGACATATGACAAAGTGTTGTTGTATCTATTGATAGTACGATATACGAACATACGGCTGATACCAAGCTTTTGAAGTGTCTGGAACATGACCGACGGCTCCATACCCACTTTGTGCAAGGCCATCAGTGCAATCCTGTTTTCAATAACACCCCATGTTGTAATTTGATAATGAACGCGAAAAAATATGTGAAATGGCGCATAAACGAATGAAGTTTTTAAAATAATATACGTGTTCCAAATTCAAAATAATTAAAAAGTTGAAAAAAAGAAAAGTTCAGAGACGGTGGATTTCCATCTGCTATGATCCTGACATCTCTTCTACGTGATCGAACCAGTGCAGACGGGTATCTTTATCTAGTCAATTATGTTAGGCTTGGCTATTAGGTTAATTGTTTAGGTGTTTTAAATAGATTTCTATTAACTCTGGCTTCTTTTTCTCTTCAGAGCACTGGCGAAGAAGCATCACGAAGGCGGCATCGACACAATCACCATATCAACAGGAAATGACAAAAAGAAGATGAAAAAGAAGAAGCCTAAACCTCCTAAAATCCACCTTCTGCACCCAATGGTTATGCCATTGAGAAAAATACACAAGGAGAAAGGTCGGGAGTTCCCCATCGGAGTACAATCCTGGGTTATCGGGACAGAGACTGACCAACCTGATGATATTGACCAAGTAGATTCAGTTAACGTTAGTGACAATGACAGTTCTGACAATGACAGTTCTTACAGTAACAGTTCTGAAAATGACGTTAATGACGATAATCTGACAGATGAGACAAGTGTCAAAGAGTTGGCTGACGAGAATTTCAGACAAGGCAGAGGTGTAATTCAAGATTTGTGGAAAATAGGAGAGCAGGCTGTTGATGCGGTTGCTGAGCATGCCATAGAGACTGAGAATGCCGAGAATGGAATATCTGATAAGAGTAGCATTGCAGGTAATGGGTGTGGTGGTGGTGGTTATGTTCTTAAATCATGTTCAAGTCAGCTGTGTAATTTTAAAACTTAGCATGGCATTTTTAATCGAATGTTTGTGCAGTCGTTGACTTGCTAGGCATTTGACGATGTATTGTGTTTGCACCAGCAAAGGCGCAGACAACGCATTGCCAGCCTTAAAAATGGGATAGAGAACATAGATTAGAAGGGATACGATATGAGAGATGGGTTAGGAGGGGTGTGATAGGACGGATAAGATAGGACGGATGGTAGGATGGATGGATTAGGCGGGATGAGATAGGAGGTACAGTACAGGAGGAATGGGATAAAGAGCGTGGCATGGGGGGTTAGAATAAGAGACGTGATACAGAAAGGGAATAAGATAGTTAGGGATAAGAAAGGGATGAGTTAAGAGTAATGGGACATGAAGAGGAAGAAGTAGACTGTCACCAACATGACAAGGGGATGATATTAAAAAGGCGATACAGAAGAATGGGATAAAGGGAATAACATAGAGGGATAAGATTGGTTTATGAGTAATAGGATTTGAAGAGGAAGAGCTGTCACCAACAGTGAAAATTATTTCAAAATATGAAATTGATCCTAATAAGCTTAATAAATAGTCTTGATATGATATGTTTTTAAAGTTCATAATATTTTTTTTCGTGCTGTATTAATTTTTTTGATAACCACTTGGTAGGTTTCAGAATTGCATAGCTGAGGTGATGTTATTGTGAGTAAGGCCACTTTTGAAACTATACGTATTACAAATGAAAATAAAAATTAGATTTTTTATAAATTTTTGATGAACAACAATGTGTTATCTATCTATCTATCAAATTTTTATATGTCCGTTTATTTAACACCGCAAACAATATGGCGGCATTCTCGTAAATTAATGGGGGGGACAGAGATAGATAACATACATGTCAAACGAAATATGCATTGAAACCATTGAGCAGCATGAAATTATAAACAATGCTGGTATAGAGTGAGACATGTTTTGAAGTTCTTCGTTAATAGTTAAAATTTTCTGTTTTAAAGCTTGAATATATTAATTTTCAAATGTGAGCTCCTCCCACCCATACTCACACAATGTCACACTTCGTCAACTCCCTTCCCCCCTTGACCTGTGACGGAGTTCATAGCCTCTTAGGTGTTAGTCATTTTCAGTGGCTTAAAAACTCAATTTTAATAACAGAAAAATATCTAAACCATACAAACAACGTTTAATTACTTAATGATATTTCGAAATAGGTCAAAAAAGTAAAATTTTTCGTGACGAACCTTTTCGAAAATTATTTGTTTTCAGTCTGCTTCTGACGAGACTACACGGATTACATCTGGTAGAATTATTTTATCTACATATTTGATCAAGGCTTGGAAGCTGTTTATAATTAACCGATTTTAATCGCTTATAACCGGTTTAATATCCGGTTTTAGCCAATTAATTCGTTCGGAGTGTAACCTTAAAAAGAGTTATGTAAAACCGGATGCCGGTTTATTCCGCAAGAATTACATTCTCTATATGACAACTGTTTCTAATATAAACATGTGTTTGCTACTGAAACTTGCTGTACACCACATGAATGTGTGGTTTGAAGGTGCGCAGCAAAAACTCTCTATCTATTTGATGAACTTATGTTACCAAAAAACCGGTTGATTGTGGTTAAGTAAGAACAAAAGAAAAGTTCCTAAGCTTTATAACCGGTTCGACTTTTTAACCGGTTTCCAAGCCTGTTGTTGATTGCATGTCTTAAGACCGCCATATTAGGTGTGTTGTTCTATTTCATAAGTTCTGTGACTTTTTAGTTTCATTACGTATTTAGGGTAAACTGCACCATTGTTGACCCTCCAATGATTGACACCATATCTGTTCAAGATATTAAAAAATCTTAATATGTATTTTAGAGTTTACTCCTTCATAATCAATTTTCATATAGAAAGAAAAAGAAGTTTATTTCTAAAAATGGAATAACAATAACAAACAAAATGTGTGCCGCAACTTGCGAAATGAGGTTGGCACTTAATTTTTACCCCCCCTTCTTAATCACAAAAGGCACACAAGGTATGGAAATTGTATTAGGAGTTGAATAATACAAACGTAACCTATGTTTTAAAATATCTTTTATTAAAGGGAATAAACCAAAACCATAAATTCAAATCGATTAGGCCATATTAATTAAAGTAATTTAAGTGCTAATATGTTTGTTAATGTTTACCTCTTCTTTACTAATAAAACTACGCTTTAACGGTTTTAAACGCGGTATTTTATTTGGTTTTTATTCCGACGTTTCGGCCACTTTTCAGTGGGCTTGATCACGGAAAACAAAAATGTCAAGTGTCAATGAGTATTGTTAACTTTTATATTTATTTTATCTCCAAGACTAACTTGTTTAATGTTTAAGGAGTAAACTACAGTCGTGCGTCCGAGCTGACACATTAAATTTTTCTTACACATACAATAATATTATCATTATCTTTGTATGGCTGTGTAACAAGAAAATATTAAGAGTTCTTAGGCAGGTGTGCATAGGCATTTAAGCGACAGTTAAAATAAAGTAATCGCTGTTTAGCCATAAATTTTAAGCGGTTATGTTATTTTAACCATTGGTGAAATGTCTATGTTAAATCCATAGGTCGCTGGTTCATATCCGGCTCGAAGGACCAATATTTGGAGAGCACGTAGATTGCATTATATTATTATATTATATATAACTAGACGTGAAGTAATACGATAATTTTCATGTAATATTAATATTTATTACACAACGATACGGTACAATGCAAGAATGAATGTAGAATGAAGAAAAACAAAATGAGTGCGACAAATGTCAAAATAGAAATCAATCAATCAATCATTATTTGCAAAAACATAGGTACATGAATAGGTGTTACATAATATAAAGTTTCCAGTATGTTTTGTCATATACATGACGTGCAAATACATTCACATAACCCTAAACTAATGTTTACAAATTAATTTAATTAAATATACATGTCAAAAAAATAAAAATGAATTGTTAAAAATTTTAAAACAAAATTTAAATTAGTGAAAATATTAAACTGAAAATGTCAATGTTATTATCTTATCTTATTGTATTTCTCATCTAGGTCTTGTTCCAACTAAAATACTCATGCACCGAGTAAAAACACCTCTCCAATAACCAATTGTGAAGACTGACTCAGTAGTGTCTGACTTGATTTTTCGTACGTGGGGAAGAAATCTGGATTCTGTTTTACGAAAATTGCTCATTCCCTAATGTAGAGGGTACCGTAAAAATAAATTATCTAAGGAGGTTGATTCCAACAATGCACACAAAACTTATTGTTTTGAAAAAATTAATACGATGATGCCAATTATTGAGAGTGGCGCCCACAATTGTGTAGTTTACCCTATTTATTCTTGCAACGCATGATCAAGTATTGTAGATGTTATGTTTTATTAAAGAAAACTTGATTGCAGATGTGAAGCTCTTTGAATTGTCAGATTATATTAGCATGCATATGAATGTTGCATAAACACAGGTAGTATATTGTGCACACTTTGTAAGTCTGCATGCAGCCCTCTAGGCTATGTATAGGTTATCTCCTGCACTATGATATGGGCAGGGCCACAACTGATGCACTTTTAGGACGAACAATTATTACATAAAAACAAACCCACAATACTTTATTTTACATGGATACAAGTCTTCTAGGCAGAGCTTTTTATATTGAAAAGCTGATTAACAGCGGACTTATTAAGCTCTATGTTACATCACAAATTACTATGTTATCCTTTATACTGTTACGACCGAGGTGCTGACAAAGGCAAATTCACACCTGCAGCCCTGTAGAAACACATTTTATTGCCATTTCTACATTGGACTTCTTTTGTTTACTTTGTGTTTAAAATTTGTGATTTGACAAACAGCCCATTTTGTATTGTAATCTTTTATGGCAGTCATTAGCCAGGTGTGATTCTAGGAAATTCGGTCACGAAGCAATGCCTCGATTGATGGACGAGGCAGTCGAGCGATAACCACAAGCGGAGCAAGACTTGTGTACATTCGATAATCTTTTTAGTGACGGACTTTGCGCGGGTTACGGGTACATTACGTTTGGACTGGTTGTGTTCAGTTATATTTGTACCTGTGTTATACGTTTTTGTTTAGTTCTAATAAACTTTAAAATATTTGCAACGTCATTTTAATTCGAGTCCTGCAACTCGTAACAATACAATTCATCCGTCTCATTTTGGTCTGCTTTTACTACCTTTTATTAAATTCAAAATCAACACATTTGTTGTATACGCTTGGACTTAGTTGCTCTATTATTTACAGTTTCTTTAAATTTTCTAGAACAAAGAGGCAAGAAGAAGAAGAAAAAGAAGGCGATCCTCAAACTTCTGATCCTGGGAGCAGTCCTTAAAGCCAAGATTGGCACTTTACTTCAGATCCTTTCATTCAAATTACAGGTTAGTTCAGTCACTTATACCTCTTGTAAAACTAGCTACCTATATGTTAGACCGCAGAAAAAGAAGGGTTCCGTAGAAACATAGAAGAAGAATACATACTCTACAATCAGTTTTATTTTCAAATTACATGTGAACCACCTGATGGAAAGTGGTTATTGTCTCTTATAGACGTTTACAACAACAGAGACCAACGCGTTGCCAGGCTTTACGATAGCATAAAGAATGGATAGGAGGATAGGAGCAGAGGAATCGGAGAGGTAGAATGCGATGTAGAGGATAGGCTAGAAAATAATTAAAGGAAATAAATAGCAAATAGAGAAGATGGATTAGGATTGAGAGTTCCGACCACGATCTACCATGCTATCCTATGAGATATTCATTTCCCCCTATTTCATCCATCTATCATGTCTAAAAATACAGAGACATAGAGATACAGACGTATCTAATCCTTTTTGTCCCTTCACTCCTATTCCTCAACATTTCTCCTTTTTTTGATAAGGGTGAGGAAACGCTTTTGCACATCTCCTCGGGTCTTTATGTGGGGCTCCCGGCAGCCGGCTTCGAACACACATTCCCTGGGGAAGGAGGTGCAATGCCGGTCGCACTACCCACTAAGCCTGTTACCGTCCCGTCTCGTCTTCTTAAGGCACCAAGGGATATACTGAAGGCATGATCCCATGACACCTCCACGCATGCCCTTGATATGTAACCCCCGAACTTGATAACTCGACCCGGCCCCACTATTAGGGTTGCCACCTTTGAGCAAAATATAGTATTTTTGTTTCTAAGCAGTAAAAATATAGTACTTTATGAAAATTTAAATGAAAAAACTACACATTTATTTTTCATTGTTTGTAAAAAAAACTTCGTTTCGTTTCGTGGCCGTGGTCACGACGACATTAAAACCTTACAGACACAAAGACAGCTTAAAACCATTAAAACGTAGTTTTATTATGTATGTAAGTCGCGAAAACTTAAGAAAATATTATTTCCATATTTATTTTATTTTTTTCATGACTGCATTTGCCACGTCTATTTATTACTACATTTTGCTTTAGTCAGCCAAGATCTATAATTTCTATCAAAAATCTCTTTCTCTATCAAAAAACGCAATAGTTAAATTAGCGATGAAAATATAGTACATTTCATTCTATACGATTTTTCTATCATAGTACGTTTGACTAAAATATAGTACTATACTATATATCACAGTACGGTTGGCAACCCTACCCACTACGCTTGAGGAGGAGGTGAGCATACCAACGTCGAAATTCCTCCTAACTAACCCATTTCCTCTTACTCGTTGAAACCGTTAATAAGAGACGGTGGTTTTTATTAGATAGGCTCTCTACATGCTTGCCAATATCCCAATAAAAATATAAAGAATGGAAGAAGTAAACCATCGCAACGCTCAAACTTCTCAAAACCTTCTTGATTGTCATCCATATCCAGTAGTAATTGATGGTGTTATTTTCAGGTGAAATTCTTCATAATAGCGCTTCTTGGTCTCGGCATTAATCTAGCCAGACTCTGGATTGACATCAAAAACAAGCATAAAGAGCAACCACAGAAGGTAAGCAAATTTTACTATTTGCAAAAATTATTCCAATAACACAATACACTCCCAAGAAAATTCACTGTAGTCTTAAATAAGTGGCTGATCAAGGAGTGTTTCTATACTATAGATGATTTTTTTTTAAATAACTTCTTGTTGTTATTATCAATGCGGAAAATCTTAGTGATCTATTTGTTATTATTTCTCTTGACATTAATTGCTTATGTTACGAGCTACAGGACTGGTATTATAATTCCGTTGGAATTACTATAGAATTTGTTAGAACTATACAAACACGTATAACATAGGTACAAATATGATTGGACGCAATAAGTCCCAATGCACAATTCAATAACACGCGCAGTCCGTGACGTCTTGCCTCGCTTGTGTTATCGTTTTGACTGCCGCACCCCTCCGTTCGGGCATTACTGTATAATAGAACAAAAGACCGCGTTCACCGAATTAATCCGCACACCGGGCCAGCTTCGACGCAATGCAATAACAACAAGTTCGACACTAATGACGGCCATAAAACAAGTTCAATAACAATAGCATGTTTTTTTCTGAATTACAAATTCTAAACACAAAGTCGAACAAAAGAATTCCTAAATCAAAGAAGGCAATAAACTGCGTTTTACGACGAGCAGGTGTGCGCATTTCTTTGTCGGTATGCTATATCATTAATATAGCAAGACAATGACTCATGACTAGCAACCAGTTCCTCTATATCTTCGTAGTGTTTAGACGTCCGGCAACCGGATGTCTAAACAAATTTATAAGGAGAGCTTGCCAGTTAGGTTTAGTGGGGAGTTCAGAAAATGTGCCTCTGCGAAGCAACAGTGCAGTACGGGTCGCTGAGACTCCCACACGAGTTTGGGCCATCACCCTTAATGCCTCGGTATGATGTCCCAAGAAAAGACATTCATTCCCATTATAAAATAAGGCAAATGAGCGGTTCGTAAGATATAAGAACCGATCATGAATGTATAGTATGAAAATTGTTTTTTTAAAAGGTTTTTGAATACAAGCTTTGGAGATCCTGGATATCATGTAGCAGCAGAGTGCTAGCCAAGACGAGTAAAACGAGCCCAAACACGACGGGTCTATCTTGTTTAGTACAGGAGTTCCTATGGTCACCTTCTGACTCCATCATCAGATCAGCTCCATGGTACCATATTATTGTCACGCAATATACATATTATGTGTGCAAAATTTCAGCTCATTCCGAAGCCGGGAAGTTGGTCAAATTTAACTTGCAAGATTCCACCCGAACTTACATACATACATAAGTACATCCATTGCAAGTCAAATAAAAGCTTGTAATGTAGGAACGGATCATTAGTGAATAGTGCGATATAAGAACCGGACATCACTTGTCTTACTGTCGATTGAATTATAGCATTGCTTGTATGGAGCTAATGTCAAATTTAAACCGATATCAAGGCAAATAAATGGCCGTTAAGATATAGGCACCGGCCATAATAGAATAGAATTGAATAGTAAATACTTTATTGTTCACCACATACATATAGAATAAACAATTTACAGTAATATTAAACAGTAAAAGTAGGAGCAATGGGCGGCCTTATCGCTTTAGAGAGATCTCTTCCCGGCCGACATCCCGGGCTATGGACTATATGAACAGGAAATTCGTAATTGTATGACGGTGGTACACATATAATAGGATATATAAATATTAGGGTGGTCGTTAGAAATTAAATTTCTTGCGACGCCCCCTAAAAAACTTCCTTTTAATGAAAAAACACTGGGATTTTTTTTATAATTTTTTCAAGTCAAGACATCACGTGCCTCAAGACGATTCAGGTTAAAACTAAAAATATAAGAAAAATTGAAAGATAAGCTTGAACCACGAAGAATTTTAAACTTTTTCTGAAACTATAATTTGAAATTCATCACTGAGAATGATAATACGGAAGGTATTTCATTGTTAAAACTTTTCCAATCTTAAAATAATTATTACTTCTAAGTATGAAGAAGTTTCCTGAAAAAACATGATATTACCCAAAAATTTACTTGAATCGTCTTGAGGCACGTGTTGTCTTGACTTGAAAAAATTATAAAAAAAATCCCAGTGTTTTTTCATTAAAAGGAAGCTTTTTAGGGGGCGTCGCAAGAAATTTAATTTTTAACGACCACCCTAATAAATATCACACAATACATATACCTAAAATTGATAACCAAGAGAATAGACAGTAACACATATTAATATTGTATATATACTAATATATACATCATTAATATGTGTATAGCATCGACAATAGCTATACAATATTAATAATGGTATTAATACATAATATAATATTAATATTATATATAAGTGAGATGTGAAAATACTGCATAAGACGTTAAGATGTTGCTGCGATATAAAAATGGACGAACGAAAGAATTCGCGTGTAAAATGTGAATATACAATGATATCAAGGTTAATAACCTAACTGGTTGCAGTGAAAGTGGAATAATTAATCTCGTATAAATCATATGTTAGAAGATATCGCGTATTAATGCCCGGTTTCCATTCATTAACTTGGCATACCTACACACCACGGTCGATGCTTAACATTGTAGAAGCAAAGGTAGTGATTAAATCTAACTTGAGATTGCAGAGAGTATTCACTGATGTGAACTGATTAAGTAACGATAACCTTAAGTACAAATATTAGCAAGTCGTAGGCCTAGGCCGCACTACGGTGAAACCGCAGCGGTTATTAACCGTGTGTTTATGAAACACGAAAACGAATATAAGCGGCCGGACTTGCGGTTTTTACCCGCGACTGATTTTAAAACCGTGAAATGTTACAAAAATGTCGCGGTAAGAAACCGAAGCAAAATTTGTAATCCATAGAACTTAGTGGGCGCACACGCACTGTGCGTTAACCGCGGGCCGTTTTTGGCTAGTATTCAGCCGACCGCCGCGAAGAATAGTTGTGTTGTCGTTCCGTTATAATTAAATTAAAATTTTACTGAAGCTGGCTACTGACATTCGAAAGTAAATGGAAAATTTCTCTGGATGTTCTCTTAAAATGTTATATTTTTTCTGAAAGAAACCTTTCTCAAATCTACGGGTGAGTGGATGGACCCAATATTTGCGAAATTTTCGTTGACGTCTTTTTTTTCTATTTCTTAGTGCCAGAGCACCAAAACACATTCTGCTATTTTGAAATCCCATCTTCAAACTGTGAAAAAATCACGGGCAGTTTCGTGGTTTATAATCGTAGTGCGAACGTCTCGAGCGATTTCACGGTTATAGCGGCTAAGCGCTCCCGGGAAAAAACCGTGGTGCGGCCTAGGCCGTACTGCTAGTACAATATATAGTACAGTGTGTGAGCAGGATGATGTGCGAGCGAGATAGAGTAATTATTAATACGAGCGCTTCCGCGCTGCGGCAGTGTTGCCAACTGCATCATAATTTCGGTAAAAACACCGTAATCAGCATAGATCTACCACCTACCGTAGATTTATTATTACGATAGAAAAGTACACCGTAATACCCATTGAAAATCGTATTTTTTTAATCTTGTAGATTGTATATAACTAAAATAATTTTAGCGAATTTGAATATTTATTGTTCGTTTGATTGTACCAACAACACTGTTTTACGCGTCAGGAATTCTCCCAATAGGGAGGTACCAGCTTGGAAATATTACGCGAACGAATTCGCTGGCGCTTTATATATTATATGAATTATCTTGAATATGTTGATTTTAATCCCACCGACGCTATGATTAAAAAAATCAATGTAGATATGTATAAAAATATTGATACAATTATACTGTCTGATTCTGATTTAAAATATCTTTTTTTTAATTATTCTGATCCTTAACATGCTACTAAATAAACAAGGTAATTCTATCATATTCAAAATATAAATTACAACATATTTTGGAAAATCTACCGTATTTTAAAAATAATTCTACCATCCTCTAGAATTCACAGTTGGCAACAGGCGCTGCGCTAGTCAGTAGTTCGTTGTCCGCTGCGATGACTAGACGTATCTTTTAGCGATTAGAATATTTAAATGATAAAACTGTGGGCTAGCTCGCGCATTCACCTCCTCACTCCACTATTTGTTAGCCGGAGATCTGGATCTCTCTGGCTACCTCCGGTTTTTGTGTGCGGGCGGATCCGGTTTCCCCGCCGGTCATCAGCACGGCCGTAGACTAGGGCGGCTGGAGGTCGTCGTGGAAGAACTTTTGTCGCCGCCCCCAGCTCCGGTGGGAGGAGAGCGTGGCGGTCTGCTCCTTCTCCCGCTCCGCCGCCTCCTTCGCGGATATTACAGTCTCGCAGAAGGAGGCAACTGCGTCCTACGCGTCGACGCTCCCGATCATAAACCACGCGCAGAAAGAACAAATCCGCCCCAATAGCCGCGAGAAGATCACTTCACTCATTGAATAAAACTTTAACAATATACGTTGGACAAATATCATCTTTGTCGTCCGTGACCACGGCCACTGAAGAGCGGCTGAAACGTGGATAAACCAAAATCAAATAAATTACCGCACTTAAAACCATTAAAACCTAGTGTTATTAAATACATAAGTATTATAATACATTTATTTTTTGGTGAGCTGTGTAATATAGTCTGGGTGTCAGGGACTGCGTTGTATATTACCCATAACTCAAACGTAAGTTACTTAATTTGGAGACATGGAATATGTGTGTATGTCTGTCGATTATTATTGTTATTATATTATATCACACTAGCTTCCGCCCGCAACTTCGTCCGAGCGGAATTTTTTTTCAACTATTCCACGGGAATTCTTTATTTTTCCGGGATCAAAAGTATTCTATATGTTGACCAGGGATATAAGCTACCATCACACAAAATTTCATTTAAATCGGTCCAGTCGTTTCGGAGATTAGCCGGTACAAACACAGAAACCAAACATTTGAAAAAAAAATTCACTTCTTACATCCCTTTAACTCGGTTTTTAGCATTTTTTTTCATTGTACAGAAATTTCACCTCTACAATTTTATTATATACATACATAACTTCATGCCAGGTCCCTTGCGAGGTAGGCACGAACAATAGAGCGCCATTCAGGCTTATTCTTACACACCTCACTTGCTTTTTTGACATTCATAGCTCTCGTCATGCACGCTCGTCTGTTCTTAAGACTCCTGACATCACCTTCTGCTAGTACAGGATCAATTTAATCATGAAAGGTATGTCGTGGCCTTCCGCGACTTCTGAATTTTATTATATGTATAGATAATATCTGTTATATACTTTTATTAATGCAAAAAGCCATACTAGCATTAATCCCGGTTGCACATCACCTGTAAATATTTGTAAATAATAATCGGTGTTGCTTTGCAGGTGATATATTACGAGCACGCCCAGCACCAGCACCATTACGAGCATGAGGAGGAGCCCGAGCACGGCTGGGGTCCATGGTCGAGGAGCTTGTACCCTGAGGTACTCACGCTTCATGCTTAGCCTAAACCCATCACAATTATTATTGTATCTCATAGCACATCGCACGCTTAATAAAACAAAGAAATAACTCAAAAATCATATTGTTAGGGCGCGTTCCCACTTTGTCGTGACGACAAATAATCGTGTAGTTTTAAGTGTCGTGGCTTAATATGTTTAAATGGAGGTGTTCACATATAGAACGACACGATTTACTGTCGTCTATGACATTTTTTGCAGTGACGACAGTTAGCACGGCAAATCTATCGTAACCACGATTGCTTGCTTCATCTTCCTTCTTTTTAAAAAGTAATAAACTATTAAAATTTCGTCTTCGTCCATTGAACTCAGGAGCAGAAACCCACTACTGATCCTGATACTGATCTACTCCAAGAGAACGTAGAAGCGACTGTAGATTTATAATTTGCTAATGATGTCTAAACGACAAAGTGACTGCCGTGAAACGATATAATATCGTCGCGATCCAATGGGAACAGCCAGATACAATAGTCTCTAAACGATAAAAAAATTTGACGACAAAACAATCGTTATAATGGGAACAGCTAGAGACGACAGTCGTCCAACGATAAATTAATCGTTACGACATAGTGGGAACGCGCCCTTACAAGTTTAGTGGGACTCGGATTAAAATGCCGTTAGAATTACCATAGAGTTTATTGGAACTGTACAAACACGTATAACACAGGTATAAATATAACCGAACACAACAAGTCCAAACGTAATGCAGAAGGTCGTAATTCAATAAAACGCGCAAAGTCCATCACTATTAGATTACCGAATGTACACACGTCACGCCCGTATCGTAAATCATCACTGATATATAAAAATGAATATTTGTCTGTATATCCTTTATAGAATCGTAAACTATACATTTGATCATGTGACGATCTTTAGCAAAGTTGTTGTGCATGAGCCAGAGAAGATTTCTGAGTTGGTTCCCTCTTGGATCCGGTAGGTGGCGCTACTGCCGGCATATCGATTGAAGCTTTTCCCGGCAGGACGACGTCTGCCAGGACAGGTAGTAGGTCAAAGATTTATTTATTCGTAACTATGTAACACGTCAGGGTTGTATATGTATTATTTGTAAATATTCAATTATTTACGTTTACATATTGGTCATTAACCTGATGATTATTGAATTCTTTCAAGGTATAGAAGGTGTACCCGATTAGCCACTTCTTAAGCCCGCAAGTAAACGTATTTAAACGGCCGAAAAGTTTACTTTTGTTCAGTAGTTTATTATATACAGTCGTCGTGTTATTTTTTCCAAGCATTTAAACGGCCGAAAAGTTTTCTTTTGTTCAGTAGTTTATTATATACAGTCGTCGTGTTATTTTTTCCAAGCATTTAAACGGCCGAAAAGTTTACTTTTGTTCAGTAGTTTATTATATACAGTCGTCGTGTTATTTTTTCCAAGCATTTAAACGGCCGAAAAGTTTTCTTTTGTTCAGTAGTTTATTATATACAGTCGTCGTGTTATTTTTTCCAAGCATTTAAACGGCCGAAAAGTTTACTTTTGTTCAGTAGTTTATTATATACAGTCGTCGTGTTATTTTTTCCAAGCATTTAAACGGCCGAAAAGTTTACTTTTGTTCAGTAGTTTATTATATACAGTCGTCGTGTTATTTTTTCCAAGCATTTAAACGGCCGAAAAGTTTACTTTTGTTCAGTAGTTTATTATATACAGTCGTCGTGTTATTTTTTCCAAGCATTTAAACGGCCGAAAAGTTTTCTTTTGTTCAGTAGTTTATTATATACAGTCGTCGTGTTATTTTTTCCAAGCATTTAAACGGCCGAAAAGTTTACTTTTGTTCAGTAGTTTATTATATACAGTCGTCGTGTTATTTTTTCCAAGCATTTAAACGGCCGAAAAGTTTTCTTTTGTTCAGTAGTTTATTATATACAGTCGTCGTGTTATTTTTTCCAAGCATTTAAACGGCCGAAAAGTTTACTTTTGTTCAGTAGTTTATTATATACAGTCGTCGTGTTATTTTTTCCAAGCATTTAAACGGCCGAAAAGTTTACTTTTGTTCAGTAGTTTATTATATACAGTCGTCGTGTTATTTTTTCCAAGCATTTAAACGGCCGAAAAGTTTACTTTTGTTCAGTAGTTTATTATATACAGTCGTCGTGTTATTTTTTCCAAGCATTTAAACGGCCGAAAAGTTTACTTTTGTTCAGTAGTTTATTATATACAGTCGTCGTGTTATTTTTTCCAAGCATTTAAACGGCCGAAAAGTTTTCTTTTGTTCAGTAGTTTATTATATACAGTCGTCGTGTTATTTTTTCCAAGCATTTAAACGGCCGAAAAGTTTACTTTTGTTCAGTAGTTTATTATATACAGTCGTCGTGTTATTTTTTCCAAGCATTTAAACGGCCGAAAAGTTTTCTTTTGTTCAGTAGTTTATTATATACAGTCGTCGTGTTATTTTTTCCAAGCATTTAAACGGCCGAAAAGTTTACTTTTGTTCAGTAGTTTATTATATACAGTCGTCGTGTTATTTTTTCCAAGCATTTAAACGGCCGAAAAGTTTACTTTTGTTCAGTAGTTTATTATATACAGTCGTCGTGTTATTTTTTCCAAGCATTTAAACGGCCGAAATGTTTTCTTTTGTTCAGTAGTTTATTATATACAGTCGTCGTGTTATTTTTTCCAATCACTTCGAGTAAGCTGCAATCCTCACTCTTTGTTTACTATTAAGCCAGGTGAAGTAAGTATTTGTAATGTTTTAAAATGGGGTCTGGCCGATTCCCTATTAAGTAACCTCAGAGTAGCACGCACGCCTCTTTTCTGCATGCGAAATGCCCTGGTTTCTCTGGTGGCCCACGCGCTGCCTACCATATTGCAGCAATATGAATGCAGAGCACGGTAGTCATGAGTCATGAGTACTATACATGTGGGACTGTACATTTTTCAGTATCATACAGTGAGTTTTTGGCGTCTCCAAGTCTTCAAGTTCGATTTGCAGAGGTTTTACTAATAGTTTTCTTTACCTACCTGTTGCCGTCGGTGGGGATAACTACAGTGGTTTTAATAAATACATATTCTGGTTTTTATTTTAATTTACTATTATTTAAACTTAATTAACACAATTGAAGACGTGAGAGGATGAAGGTGATATGTCGCATATTCGGTTTTTTGCTTTTTTGTAGATGAATGTTACAAGTCGATACCAAATGACTACAGACCTTAGACCATAGATATAAGGCATATTAAAAAAATTAAAAGTTAAAAAAGGTGTTAAGTTCAGTTCAGTTTCAAATAAAAATAAAACTTTTATCTCGATTTACTCAGAATTGGAATTATGCGACTTATCACCTTCATCCACTCATGTCTTCAATTATATTTTCATGTATTTCCGTCAATATTTTTAACCAACTTCAAAAAAGGAGGAGGTTCTCAATTCATTGGAATACTTTTTTTATTATGATCGGATTTATGATCCGATTTACGTGATTCTTTTTTAGTTCGACGCGGAATAGTTGCCGTTCGGTCCCCTAAAAATTTAACATACTTTGGCCCAGTAGTATTCATTTTATGAACTTTTTATGTTCCCGTTTCTTGGGACCTATATTTTTTAAGGCGCGCGGCACCTTTCGTAGGCGTACCCATAGCTAGACACTAAAATGTAACAAAAAAATAAAAAAACCGACTTCAAAAATTATAAAATAATTTGTTTCTAAACGTATTATTAATTATAATATCTTATAATATTTCCTTAAGTTTTCGCGACTTGTACACATAATAAAACTACGTTTTAACGGTTTTAATCGCGGTAATTTATTTTATTTAGGTTTATCCGACGTTAAATAAAATAAATTACCGCGATTAAAACCGTTAAAACGTAGTTTTATTATGTATAATATCTTATTTTTAATAAATATTATCTAAAACATTTAAGATGTTCGACAAAGAACAAACCAAAACTTTGACACTATGAGCAAAATAGGTTTCTATTAGCACGAGACTGCAACACTACCTTGTCTCGGTTTTTAAATACACTTTTAAGACTTCGAGTTAATGGTTATTATTCTTTCTCAGGAGCATGGCCACGAGGAATCCTGGGACAAATCACAAGTGCAGCCGCAGTCGCCGTACCACGCTCAAGAAAGAGTGCAATACCCAAATCCGTTCTTTAGTAAAGTCTAGCAATAACGTCTAATAATAATAATAGTGTAATTAATATTCAGTCAAAGATTAATTAAGATTTATACGGATAATTATCTTAGCGCATCATTGTCAGAAACTGCGTTTCTTTTAAACTCTAGTGGTTAATCATTCACATCACTGAATAATTCTCATTGTACTCAACCATATCAAAAAAAATCTTGGATGATATATCAGCAAGAGTAAACTTGAGACCTGAGCGGAATACGTGCTCCCCTCCCAACCCCAACCTTCTTAGCGCTCTCAACATCGACGCGTCAGTACCTCGCGTTTACGTCAACCGAGCAGTCTCAAGTTAACTCTTGCGGGCTGTAAGATTAAAATCTAGTTGGGGCCAATGATGCGGGAGGAAGATTCATCCTTCTTGTTTAAAGCTTGATTTACGTTTATTAAGTAGTTAGTTAAGTCCTTATTATAGTTTGGATAGCAATTTTCCACTTAAGTTATAAGTTGTCGCTCAAGTAGATGATACTTAAAGACTTATTTGTGTGGGATGGAGGCTGGCAAGAAAATCAACACTACGAATTTACGGCTTATCATCGATGTGTTTGTTTTAGTAAACTTTAATATCAACACCGTAAGTACAATAGCTAAACTAATATATATATAAGCTGAAGTTTGTTTGTTTGCTTGAACGAGCTAATCTCTCAGCAACTACTGGTCTGATTTTAAAAAATATTTCAGTGTTATATAGCCCATTTATCAAGGAAGGCTATAAACTATATATCATCACGCTGGGACTAATAGGAGCGGATCACCAATGAAGAATGTTTCAAAATCGGGTTTTTTTTTTTCTCCTTTTGAGAAGGTGAAACTCACGCAGCAAGCGTATTCGCGGGTTGGAGTTAGCGTAAGCCCAAAGTAACTATTCTACGCGGACGAAGTAGCGGGCAGAAGCTAGACTCAAATAAAACTCAGTCTTTCACGCATCATCTCTTTCACACTATGGGCTCGTTCAGAAATGTCCTCTTACATTCATCACATGCGTTCAAGATACATCATTCCCACATTTATATGTTAACTAATGGAATGTAAATCAAGCTTTATTAGGTACAAGCAAAATTTAAATGCGCTTGGAGATAATTATTTAGCTCTGTGAATTTGCAGTTTCAGTCGAATGTAACGTTGGTAACATCTTGCGAAAGAGATGGTGTTAATTATTGTTATATAGTGTATTTATTATCTATGATGGTAATGGTCGATATCGACTACCTGTCATGCGACGTCGCATCCCTAGAGAATTGACATCTCGACCTGTCGAACTGGAATTTTGGAACTGAAAGGAAATGTTGTGCTGTGCAATTTTATTTCCAAAAATGTGTAAAATTACTCTAAAATGAACAATAGTTGTAGGATATTGATAGTTTCTGAACAATAATTATGTGTTTTGTGAGAAATGTGAACTTTATAGTCAAATGTGGCCTTTTGAGTTGTCACAAGAACTGCGTTGAATGGCACCAGCTGATAACCTACAGTTCAGCTGTGCTTAACACAGGCTTCAGAAAATGAAGAAACTATATTGTAAACTAAGATCTGGCTTAAAGGCCTAATTGCCGAGTCATAAACCTAAATAAATAAAATATTTTCATTTTGTTGCTTACTAAAAAAAATATCCATATCGACTACCTGGTATGCGATGTCACATCACTAGAGAATTGACATCTCGAACGAACTTCAGGACCGCATTAAAATTAAGTTTTGTTCGTACTATATATACTGTATTTAGTGTTAAGTTGTGGCCATAGTGCGTGTGTGTTTTAATTTATTGTGTTCATGTGGAAATGTAATATTAAAATGGCATTATTTATTTCTAATTTTAATAAATTATTCTAACAAACATATTTTTTTTTGTTTTTACTCCACCTTATGTTGTCTTTTGAATATTTCTATCACAAAGCATGAAGAATAAAAACATATGTCTTTTTATTATTTTAGAATTTTTTAGTCTCGGTATTGTGTAGAAAAAAGGAAAAGTAGGCTAATTTTCATAAAAGTCAATATATTCCTAAAATACTGTTAGATATATCCTATTATCATTCATGAAAACTTTAAGTAATATGCCTTTGCACGATTTGGATATCTCTCCAGTGTTAAATATTATTGATAAAAGTTTTCGAGGAATGAAAACAACTGTAAATTAAAAAAACCAAAAATATATTCATCTTATTTCACGTAACACAAATCATATACAGGCACAGAGCATATGTATCGAGCCGTAAACCATCATTAAATATTATCGGGGCGAATATTTAGGGTTCTCCGGGGCGTATGTGAAACTCCTCAACTCATACGGAACCCCATTCTGTTCTTCATAACCGATCTCCCTCCTGAAATCGCTGTCAGCGTCGCCGCAACCACCAAAAAATCTGTTCGGAGCGCGTTCGGGCGCTTTCGTAACCACTTCGGGCATCTTCGTTATCACTTCGGGTGTTTTCGTCACGCATTCGGGTAACCTCGGGGATCCGTCTACGATCTGATTGGTCAATTCAAATTTCTCTCTATTCTGATTGGTTAGTTCAAATTTCTCTCCGTTCTGATTTGCCGGTTTGTCATTGCGTATCGGTTCCTTGCTCTTATTGGTCGGTATGGGTCGGAATATGGCGGAATGTGCTGTAGCTGTGTCCAAATCAGCTTTTCTTGATACTATTATACGTATATCGGTGTGAAGGTACAGTTTACCGGATTTTGAGGTCATAAATCTGTAAAGATGGAGAAAATTGTTTCAGTAACTAGAATTTATATTAAATAAGAGATATATGGGATATTTAGATATTAATATTATACAAAGGCTGTGTTGTTAAGCACAATAAGGTAGTGGACACACGTTACAATAATTTCTCAATGTGTTTTCCTAAAACACAGCATTGTTATGAAGAAAGCATGTCAAGTTTGCTCTTAAATTACTCTCTATGGTTTAAACACTTACAAATTTACCCCTGGTTTTAACCTTTCTCTTTCACTCACCAGCATGCATCTCTTTTCTTAACGTGCTACCGTAGCTGTCAATTCATGTGCGTTGTAAATTTTGTCGTTAAAATATTTCAAATTTTATAAATTAATTCAAGTGTTAAAATTATTCAATTTTAACAGAATTTTGAAGTGTTGAATAGCGCAGTGTCAATAGTTACAACATTTAACTCTTATCTATGACTAACAAATCAGTAGAGGGTAGGAGTTTGTACAACGCTGTTAAAAATTTGAAAAACACCAAGGAGACTAATTGGGATTGTTCACTTTTTTTCAATCTAGCTATTTGAAAAACCATTTCGACGAATAGTGTCCCTAATCATTCCTGTCTAGTTAAAATTCCAAAAAACGTACGATCTTCTTGTATTTTGTAATAAATGCGTTTGACCTTTATATGACCTTACTAAATCCAATCAGGTGGGCTGTATGCCTGTTTGCCTGCTTCAGGTGTAAAAAAAATGTAGCTGTACATTATTTGATTTAAGTTCTGTAACATGGATTTTTACGTTAAGATCACTTTAAAAAATTTAACGATAACTATAGAAAATAACAATGGTTGACACGAAAATGTGAACACGGTGTGATGGTGAACACGAAAAATTATAAGCCTAGCGACAAAAAACACCAAAATGATCACGATACGTAATGAATAATGACAGTGACATTTAAATAGTAGCACAGATTACTATGATTATATATAGATAAAACTTACTTTCATTATTTTTGTTTTCCAAGCAAAGAAATCAATGTAAACTTGTGCCTTATGACGTCATCGGAGAAATAACTTAAAAATCGAATTATAAAAAACTAAAGCTTAGAATACAAAAATATTCAAATTAGTATCTTAAAATACCCTATTTTACGTAATAAAAATATAAAATCAGAGGGTAATTTTTTGTGAACAATCCCCATTCGGACCAGCACATTCTGCGTTTTTTTTTTTAATTTTTGACTGATTGTCTAATAGAGTATCACGTGAAAACGAATGAACGGATTTAAATAAAACTACACAGAGCTAGATTGTATCCACACTTGCACGATTTCGGTAAACAAGTAGACGGCACACCTGATGGAAATCGGTTACCATCGCCTATTGACATTTGAAACAACAAAGGTGCTAGCAACTTGCTGCGAAAGGGAGACTGGAACCTGGCCTCTAATGCCGGAATGCAACTCAAGGTTATTACGGCGGCATACTCTAGACCAGGGGTGGTAGCCATTCAGACTGACAAAGACCCTACCACCTGCTTGTGTTATTTCGTCGCTTCTTACACAGCCAGATGGTAGGGTATTTACTAGACTGGATGGCTACCACCCCTGGTCTAGATTATGCCGCCATAACAACCTTGAGTTGTGTTCCGGTATTAGTGACCAGGTTCCAGTCCTTAAGAGACCAGCAGCGCATTTGCACCATTGGTGTTGCAAATGTCCATAAGCGATGGTAACCACTTTCCATCAAGTGGGCCGTCTGCCTGTCTGCTGAACTACTGCAATAAAAAAATGGATGGATCGGGATGTGTTAGATGAGGGTGACACAATTGGTGGTATTCTTCACTTGGCTATATAACTCACCTTAAATGTATCAAATATCGGAGCCACTTGTGTAGATGCTGGTGAGGAGGGGGATCAGCTCCGGCCGGCATATACAGGGTCCTCTGCCTCAGGAAGGTCTTGGCCATCGGCGGCATGCAGGTCAGGTCGTACAGCACTACGAACATCTTCACCAAGGTGCCGTGGGGATTGAAGAGCGAAACCTGGATAGTACCAGACTTGGAGACTCTGTAGCCACCTGGACCCAGGTTTATGTGACCCTGGAAAAAGTTTAAGCACTCGTAATAATATTTCACTAAGCGGCTTCCCTCGCGTAGAATGAAATAATCCTCTTTTTAACCCCCTACAAGTTGAATTTCCAAAAGCACCCGCTGAAATGTATTGTGTTATTTTTAGCCAGGAACAGGTAAATACAATTTCGTGATTCTTACTTTACCCTCTTTCACCCCATTAGGGGTTGAATTTTCAAAAATCCTTTCTTAATGCGTACCTACCTAGAAGGAACCCGAACTCAAATGTTTAATGGGTCTTGCTCCAGTAGTTTGGATGTACATTGATGGGTCAATCAATCAGTCAGTCAGTGAGGCCAAGTAATATAAACACGTATAATATTTTTTTATTGTCGTATAGGTTCGCGTTTGACCACAACCTTGCCCTATGTGGAGCAAATATGTCGTCTAGGATGCAGCAGGCTTACCTAGAAGGTACCTATTCACACGGGACTTAAAGACACTTGAAGACAGGTAATAAGTATCGAGAAAGACAGACTCCGGCAATGAGTTCCATTCCTTTGCGATGCGTATGATGAAGCTGGATGCGAAGCGTTTCGTTCTTATAGGTGGAATATCCACCATATATCGATGCCGCATGCCGGTGCGTCTGGTTGTTCGATGATAGACGGGAGATGGCGGGATCAGATCGAAGAGCTCAGCTGCACACGAAGAGTGAATCCGATAGAATACCGAAAAGCTGGCAACCCTGCGTCGATGTTCGAGACTGCGTTTTGTCATCGAAAAGCTGGTCGTTGCCAACCAGCCTTTGGGCTCTCCGCTCAATCGACTCTAGTGCCTCGAGTTGATATTTGATATTTATTATTTTAATATACATACATTGCGAATCTGGCATACCGACGCAGACAGCTCAGCTGATGGAAAGTAGTTATCGTCGCCTATAGACGTTTGCAACACCAATGGCAAAACCAAAAGGATCCCGCATTAGGATGGGAACGGGAACCCGACTCTACGGAGCCAGACGGTCGGGGAGACCCAGCTCTCCTGGTAGCAAATGGTGAGATAAACCCCTACAGGGGCCGGTCGTCGTCCGGCCAGCCCAGCCCAGCCCAACAAGGGACATTTGAGGACTAGAGAGGGATTTTAGAGGGCAACCCTAAGTGCGGCGTGTAAATAGCACTTCGTACGTGAGGTGCTAGTGCCATCCCGAACTAGCGAATCCCACACACGGGTCGCGACCTTTTGGGCCTCAATCGGACTTCCCCTGTATAAAAAAAGATGGTGGAGTAGAGAGGAGGGTGACAGGGATCATGACTTCATGACTCGTCGACTATACCGCAATGTCTGAAAACGAAAGGTAACCGACATAGCTCGCAAAATTAGCAAGTCGAAGTGGTAGTGGGCCGGTCACGTCTGCCACGGGATCAATGGCCGATGGAGCAGACGAGTCCTGGAGTGGAGACCGCGTCTTAGCAAATGTAGCGTAGGACGCCCTCCAGCCCAATGGACTGATGACCAGCGAATGGCCGCCGGTAGGCGCTGGATGAGAAAGGCGGAATACCAGACTTTGATTAGCTGATGACGATGACTAGGCGCCAGGTTTCTAACCATCCACATTACTCCACACAACATCCGCAGGATACTATCAAATCTAAGAAGAAGAGTGAAAAACTCAGTAACTCACCATATAAGGCGCGTTGGTTCCTCCCGGTGCATAGAAGAATACAGTAACAGGCAATCGTTTGTGCGGGGGACAGAAGGCACCAGAAGCTCCCAACTCCGCTGTGAACCCGTGTACAGTAGCCACCGGCTCCAAACGACCTTTCAGGGCCGATTCTTCGAAACTACCTACAATTGAGAATTATAAAATCTTTAATTCATGGAAAATGTCAAAAAAATTTGTTGCCTGGTACCAGATAAGATTAGGTATCTTCGAAACTATATTTCACGGAAAGTCGACATGGCAATCGGGTTACGAGGTAAGCCAACGTCTTCCTGTCAATCGGATACTGGATATGACTGTGTTCGATAATATAACATGAAATAAAAGGTAATAATAATTTACTCTCATTTAGTTGTGTACCAAAAAAAAAATCGATATCGACTGGTTGATATGAGATGGCACATCACTAGAGAAATGCCATATCGACATGTTGGGAACTACACCTACAACTGACAATCTTTAATTGCTGCTTAAAGTGGGAATAATTTATTTTCTGATAACTGTCACAAAATGAAAGCAATATTTCAATTCTTGTATATTACCTGCAATTTTAAAATCCTATCTTTCATCGCTGGTATAACTGACTTGTTTCCTCGTAATCGTAGAGTATCTATTTATTATATAAAAAAGTAAAATTTAATTTAATAATATTCGGCAGACACACACAGTATATTCCCAAGCTAAGTAAATTACGTTTGGTTATTAGTAATACAACAGATCACTCTGGTACGAACCCCAGACACACAGACCAAAGTAAATATCGGAATTGTGCAAGTAAACCCTTCCCTAGCTTTTGCGTCATATTTCTGTTTCCAACCCAAGGTTTATCTGGAAGAGATCGCTACCGGCAACAAGACCGTCATTTGTACATAATTAATTCTAAGCAGGTTTTTTTCTATATTTACGTTAATTTGATTTTAAAATAAAATATATGCTACCACAGATTGTTTATGTCTTTGAAAGAAAGAAGAAGAAAGAAAGAATTATTTTATTTAGGACAAATAAACATTTTAACAACACTGAGTAAAGTAAAAGATAACAGTATCAATATAAGTCCTAAAATTGGACCCAGACTCAGCGTAATGCTAGCTACTAAGGCCAGCGCTGTTCTTCCGCCTGGGACCAGCAGGTGGAGTCACGGAGGACAATACAACACAATTAATATATCTTTGAAGTCTATTATAAAAACAATATAAACTTACCCAACAAACAAGTGCTAGGTCCGATCCTCAACTTGGGGGTGTCTTCTTTCTTCTGCTGGGGAGTGGGGGAAGTGTGCCTGGGGACAGGGGCGGGGGAGGCTGGGGACGCCGGCGAGGCCGAAGGCGCGGGGGACGGGGGAGATATTGGATGGAATAGAGCGCTGTAATAAGAAACAAAATTCTTATTAATATTAAATACGGAGTACTTTACAGACAGACCGATAGATATTAAGAAATATCTACTGACTTTCTTACCAGAAATGGTCAGCGCCACCTTGATTTTGTATGGAAGTAAGTACAACGCTATGGACAAGAGGTCGGAATTTACGACACGGGGTGGGAGGCACCAAAATACCTTCGATTGCTTCTTTGTCACATTTTAAAATAAAAATACCAAGAATCACTCAAGCACGAGAATCAGCTGAAGAAATATAACTGAACGGAAAAATGTACCCCTTTTTACGAAAATTGCGAGGATGGAGGAGTATGAAATTTCGCACACTTATAGTTTACAGAGAAGAAGTGCAGAATACATTTTTTTTTAAATTATGCATAAAAAGTACATTAAATATTTTTACTTTTTACTGCCGTAAAGGCTCCAGGCGTATACTACTGTTTACCATTAGTACCTGTTTTGAAAGCTGGAACTAATGCCTCTTTACCATTGTCGTCAAAGACATTAAGCGTCGGTTATACCCTACTACCTTTTACAAGTTTAAGTTTACAAATATCCTACTGATGTTTTTGCTAAACACTGTTTCTTATGCTCCATTACCTTTTGGTATAATAATGAGAATTACCACTTATACTTTTTACCCTTTTATGTTATTCTGCAGTCATGTGACTTATGCCCTATTACCTCTTGATGCAAGGATGTCAAATGTAGCTAAGGCAACTCTACCCTTCGTTTTTTTTTCAATGTAGATGTAACTTATGCCGAATTACGCCATAAAGAAAATAAGATCAATTGATTTAAGCGACATTAAAACACATAAAACAACGTGGAACCAAATAAATAAAACTACCATTTAATGCTTTTATTTTTTTTTAAATTCTAGCGCTGTTTCCATTTTCACGATATGACAAGAAATGAAAAAGTTATCTCCATTTTTCTGAAATTTTAAACTTTAACCTACTCTCCTGAACAATTTAGTTTTTGTCGCTTATACCCTATTACCTTTTAACCGTCGATATACTCTTTTGTGTATTGATAAAAGTCAAACAACAATGTAGCCTTGGCGAAATCTCTGATTATAGAAGTATAGTCTTTGACACCAAAGTCTTAATAATGTTCAAACATATAATTTAAATTCATTATTATGGTCGTATTTCGACCACGGGTGTCCACTAGTTGTTATAAATATTTTACCAATCAGATAGTGGATTTTGCTATGGTTGAAAATATTACATCAAGTAAAAGGGTAGTAATTTTACTCTGAGCTTGTAGTGAACCCATAAAATTATCGACATCGACTTCCAGGCATGTAACGTCACATCACTAGCAAATTGCCATCTCGACCTTTTGCAAACTACATGTGCCCAGTTCCCTTTTATGTCCGTACGTTTTGTTTTCTCCACCCTAATATTTTGAAAAAGAAGCATCTTGCAATTGAATCCCTTACTCTTCTTCTCTTCCACCTTCTCAATATGTCTTCTCTTCCATACTCCTCTATTCTAACATATGTCCTCTATCACAGCATAAATCATCATATCATCCTTCTCACAAGCCATCCATCTCTTTTTGGTCCATCTTTATGTTTGCACTGATGGGTTCTTGCAGTTTGGCATTCTTTTTGCCACGTGCTTTCCATCCCTCCCTATCACATAACCATACCAACTTAATCATCTGCCTCTCACTTTTTCAGTCACGGGTGCTTTCAAAGGTCCCCTTATGTACTCACTCCTCACCTTATCCATTGTTGTCATACCACACATCCATCTGAGCATTCTCATATCAGCTGAGTGGAGACACTCGATCTTGAAATTGAATTTACCTCTTTATACCAGATATTCCGTTAATGGAGTCATCGTAATCGAAACAGTTGTTCCCCCTTCTCAATGGCGCTGGACTGGAGGTGAGTGGGAGTCCGGTCGAAGTGTGAAACACCATAGAGGCTGCCGAATCGAATCTCCATCTGAATCTGTCCATTTCCGATGGGGACGGTATGGTGTCCGGTTTACGGGGGTCCGGGAATCTAGAAAGTTATGAATATGTAAACCAGGTTAGGCTAGGTCATGTATCCCTGGCATAAGGCGAAGGACGGAACACCAAGGGGTTTTGGTGGGTACCCCTAACCGCGGGTGGGAACAGCATGGCACCAGTTCTGACTTGGCATGTTAGTGCCACCCCCGATCTGAAGAATCCCATACACGGGTCGCAAATTATCCCCCCAAGGTTCTGCCTTTGTTGCGGCTTATGGTCATCAAGCGGATATCGCCTGGCTAAAAAAAAGGGAAGATGGGACGCCTCTTAATACCTTCCCATCTTCCAAACACAGCCGTCACTATCAGGGGAGCTGCCACACATCAAGACCTGAAACGCCGCAAATATGCATCTATCAGTGATGGATACATATTTGTGGTTTTCGGAGTTGAGACCTTGGGGCCATGGGGACCTAAAGTTTATCAACGTCATCGAGAACTTTTTAAGGGGACTGAAAGAAGTCTCGCGTGACCTAGGCCTGTATTCAGGGCGATCAGAGTTGCGAAGCTCCGGGGAAATAAGTGTTTTTTTAATAGTATTAATAAAGAATTAAAATTAACAGAAAAATCCCATTCTATTAACTAAAATTTATTAAATGTTCAAGTCTCTATTAGATACAGAATGGGTAAGGTGAGAAATGAATACACAAGAGGATCTTTGTAAGTTGCACCCGTGGCTGAAAAGCTGAGATGAAGAAGACTAAAGTGGTATGGGCAGGTATTGAAGAGGGATGAAAGTCACCTGAGAAAAAGAATTTTAAACTTGAAGATTGATTCCAAATGAAACGGTAGACCAAAAAAGAGATGGATATATTCTGTGAAGGACAACATAATTATTTATGCTGTGACAGAGGATATAATTATGCTAGAATAGAGGAGTATGGAAGGAGACACGTAATATATTGTCGACACCAAATGCTTGGTAGAAGTATATATAATCCTTTATATAATTGTGCTTAATTTCTTATTTCTAGCCATTAACGGTTCTTGTAGCACATCAATTATCATAAACAAATAAACAGATACAAGCAGATTTTGTCCAAAATCCTTAATAAGTATTGGACTCTCTATATTATAAAAGGGTGTCCTGATAGATTTTTGAATATTTTCCGAATTTGATGCACATATTATGCCAGGAGAGTAACATGAAATCCAGACATTCATCATTATTAGAAACGTTTTAGTGCTTGCTTTGAACTTTAATATCCCACAGACAAAACTTTATACGTTCCGAAAATTGTTTGACCTCAGAAAATTTTTTGAGGAACCATGCACGTATATAAATGATGAAGGATTCTAAATTAAATCAGGAAACGAATTTCTGAAAATTGACCAAAAATGGCAAGAGAAAATAATTCAAAACTTACTTAAATCCCGATTGGTCAACATGCTCAATCTGTTCCTCAAATCTATCAATGGTCCCATAATCGCATTTCTCATAAACGACACAATCTTCCTCACCAACCGAATAAGTTTTCTGACGTTTTCGCTCTTCGGGCACACAGAAAACCGTATCGTTAGTATCTAGATGCAACTCCTCTATATCCTTCTTTTTTCTATCCGACATGACCTGATTGATCCTCTCCGTTATAGGAAAGAATCTTCCCAACTTCGGACGTTTGATCAAATCCGTTACATTATCACTATTATCACATTTTAGTTTTTTAAACGCTTTCTCCTCAACCTCGCATTTGCGTCTAGTCCCAACATCCTGATCTATAGATGCTAAATTATAGTTAGCTTCTGATCTAACCATCTTTCTATCACAGTTCTGACATTTCAACTGATACTTCTGACCACAGTTGCACAGGAGATCGTCAGTTTGGGTTCCTATCGTGTTAGTTCTTCTAAATTCAGTCGGAGGGACAGTCTCGGTGTCTATGAATGGTGATTTTGTTTCTATACGGCTAGCTGGCAAAGTGAGATACGTCTGGTTTCTATAACAACCTATTGCTCTGAATCTATCAAATCTCGATGCCTGCAGGATAGGTATCGACGTATGAGTTTCTTTGTTCTTCTCTCCCTCTGAGGACGTGCTATCACAGATTTTTCGGTATTTACATTCCTTGCGTACACGACGTTTATATTTTGCAATCTCTTTGATCCTTCTGTCGTCAAGCTTCTTCGGAGTCAACTCTTTACAGTCGGACTCGTCGTCGTAGCTACATCTATGCTTTCCATTCTCGCTGCAAGGAGTCAGCATTCTATCATCCAAAACTTTTTCATAGTTTGGACTTAATTTATTAACCTTAGTACCTAATGTGAGATCATTTAACTTCCCTATTAATTCATCGTGGATATTTTTTGGGAATTCTTTGCTATTCCGACGTTGGCATGTGCAGGGGACTGATGGTATCTCATCGGTCCGTGGCAAACTCTGCAAGACCACCTTCAAATATGTGTTGTTACCCAAATCTGTTATAGGGAAGTTGTGGTCTACTGGTGTTCTACTAAACTCTACGGTATTATCACCCGGTCTTTTAATGGAGTAGACGATGTTTAGTTTCCGTTGCTGTTCGTTGTCTGTATCGCAGTTCGCCTCTAGCTTCTTGTAATTGCATGTCTCCCGGCTAAGTTTGCGTCTGAAATTCAAAATATAAATATATCATTTTATTATCTATAATAATTATTAACAATTACAAAATTATACTTAGTCTTGAGGGACTATGGATAGAATACAACAAAAATAAGTTAAGTTTTCTTGCATTGTATTCGATTATATGTAATTTTATAATTGTTCTGTGATGCAATATAAAAAGAGACAATATTTTCGCGACTTGTATACATAATAAAATTACGTTTTAACGGTTTTAAGCGAGGTAATTTATTTAACTGTGGTTATTCCGCCATTTCGGCCGCTTTTCAGTAGCCGTCAAAGAAGTCAAGTGTCAATGAGTATTGTTAAAGTTTTATTTAGCCTACCGCCAACTTGTTCATTTTCATTATTTAGTTTTAATTTTGTTTATGGTTTTTATTTAGACTATGGGAGCCTAATCTAATTTACCACCGCTTCACAACCTGGTTGTGGCTTGAAGAGAAGAAGTGGCGCAAGAAACTCTTCAACAAACATGCCTAGTTCTAAAAATTTATTATAATATTAAAATGGGTCGTAGGAAAAAGAAATTATCAGTCAAGTTGGTTTGTGTTCCGTTGCACGCAGAAAGAGCTCAGTATCCTGAGGTCTGGCAGTTGGTTTTTGCTGGGTTTGGGCCTTAATAGTTTAAAACTATTGAGAACCAAAAAAAAAACAATTACAAAAGTGCATAATTTATTATATTTTCCTGGTATATCAATAGACAGCCTTATCGCTTCCGCTTCAAGAAATCACTGCCAAACACTGGTAACCTAAAGAACATTCTTGGCTAGTCATCTGATAATAGAGTTTGTCATTTTTGTACCCCACTTTGTAAGAGACGACTGGGTTTTTAAGATGGGGTGTCCTAGTCACCCCCCCCCCCCTCCCCCCTTGTCGGCTTGCATCGAGGTGACACGGCAGTCATACCCATGGTTACGGTCCCGTGGCACCTCATTATGATGCGGAGGGACGCTGGAAGGTTTAATGGGTAGTCGGGCGGTCGGTGCATGCACCAACAGCCGGGAGTCCCACATACCCCTTAGTGACATCCCCCGGGGCCTAAGGATATGTACAAACGCATTCCCCCAGTGTTGACAAAAAAAAAAGTTAAGGGTCAAACAATTAATGTCCCATTGTCTACTATCCACTAACCTACATATTTCATTGCCTAGGACCCTAGGTTATATGGATTCAAAAACAGTCCACGAGTGCAGGTTAATTTGATTTGAAGTGTACGTATCCTACGAGTGACTTACTATAATAATTTATCCTAATTTTAATACTAAACTTAAATTAGTGCATGTATTCAAAAACCTTTAAAAAAAAACAAGTAATTTCGTTTGTATGTGTCTGAGACCGACCTGCGCTGGTTGTGGTCTTTGTGGCGGTGCAGCGTGGCCCTCCACGCGCACAGCTGCGAGAAGTGAAGTTGCGAGCGCACCGCGTTCAGCACCCACTGCGAGCTCAGTCCCGAAGCCCCCGAACATCTGTTCACAAACATTTACATACATACATACATAACTATTATTCTTACACACCTTACTTGCCTCTTTGACATTCATAGCTCTTGTCATGCACGTGAGACGAGCTCTCACGCACAAATATTTACTGTATTCATTACTAGCTGCACTCTGCAGTAGTTGTCTTGCCCTAAAAAAATAAAAATCTAGAAACCGATTGCAACGCTATCAACCGGGACCGATTAACAGAAATAAACCATTTTCGAATCTACTTGAAAAATACAAGTGAAGAACACCAACAGTTTTTTTTGCATTTAATCAGTTACTAGACTTATGACTTATGACTAAGGTTCTGAAAGAGAGTGTCGGGGTGAAAGTAAGGAAAGGAATGCTTCGGTGGTTCGGGCATGTGGAACGAATGTATGATGGAAGAATGACTAAACAGATATACAATGCTAAAGTGGATAGATGCAGAAGTCGCGGAAGGCCACGACACACCTTCCATGATCAAATTGATTGAATTGAATTGATTGATTGATTGACAGAATTGAAGATGATGTTAGGAGCCTCAAGAACAGACGAGCGTGCATGACAAGAGCTATGAATGTCAACGAGGCAAGTAAGGTGTGTAAGAATAAGCCTGAATGGCGCTCTGTTATTCGTGCCTAGCCCGCAAGGGACCTGGCGTGTGTATGTATGTATTAAGGATCACAATGCAATGTAAAAACTAATTATAGGTGAACACAACTTGCAGTATAATCTCTTCACTGTTATTTACTTAGATTCTAATAATGAATGTAACAAAAATATGTAGGATATTGAAATTAGTCTGTCCGTCAGTCTGTCTAATGAGCGTCCTGTTGGGCTAAACGCATAAAATATAAAAATATAAAATGAATTTTTGGAGACAGTGAATGTCAGTAACATCACTGCTGCTGTTCAGAATTCTACACATTCTAGAGATAGGGAAGTTAGCACCTGTTGTTCTTAATGGGGGAAAGCGGGGGGTTATAGGTTGCCGAGGGGGTTTCGAAGGGACTCTTAAGCGTAATTAGCTTAACAATTGAGGGCAATCAATGTTATTATGAAATAACTTATAAGCAAACATGGCATCTAAAATAATTCTATGTGTCTACAGGGAATCAATTTTGAAATACATCAGTCTTTTCTGGTATGATGTTTCCTTTTTTACCCTGTGCTCAGCAAAGTAAAGATGCCACAGAAAACTCTTTCGTATATATTTGTATTATGAATAAACTGTTGCTATTTGAGAGCAGAGAGAATAGAGAGCACGAAAGTAGAGTAAACGCGGTCGAGATGCGAGCACTGCGCAAAATCTGCGGAGTGACGATCGCGGACCGCGATCGTAATACCGAAGTAAGAAAGAGAGTTGGTCTGAAAGAGAATGTCGGGGAGAAGGTAAGGAAAGGAATGCTCCCGTGGTTTGGGCATGTGGAAAGAATGTATGATGAAAGAATGACTATGCAGAAGTGGATGGATGCAGAAGTCGCGGAAGGCTACGACACACCTTCCATGATCAAATTGATCGTGTACTAGCAGAAGGTGATGTCAGGAGCCTTAAGAACAGACGAGCCTGCATGACAAGAACTATGAATGTCAAAGAAGCACACTTGCTTCTTGGTGCATAAGAATAAGCCTAAATGGCGCTCTGTTGTTCGTGCCTACCCCGCAAGGGACCTGGCGTGAAGTTATGTATGTATGTATTGCTATTTCTTTCTCATACAAGAAACAACAAAGGACTCTAGCGACACCGACTATGATAGAGGAAGGATACATTTCAGGGAGTGTTCCTGAGAATTGCACGAGCCGATTCCTCCATCCCCATTTTACCATCGAACAACCAGACGTAACGGTCTGCGCCAACGTTACATGGTGGTAACACCACCAGTCAGAACCAAGCGTTTCGTTTCATCTTCTGTTACGCACTGCCGAAGATTGGAATAATTTCTAGTCTGCTTTTCCTTACAAATACAATCTTGAAATCTTCAAGTAACGAGTGAATAGGTGTCTTCTAGGTAAGCGTGCTCCATCCTAGACTGTGTCATCATTCAACATCAGGTGAGACAGTGGTCAGACGCAAACCTATACTTCCGTAAAAAAAAAATTGTTACGAGCTACAGGACTCGAATTAAAATACCGTTGGAATTACTATAGTATAACATAGGTACAAATATAACTAGACGCAAGAAGTCCCAATGTAATGCACAATTCAATAACACGCGCAAAGCCCGTCACTAAAAGGTACACAATTGCCTGGCTTGTGTTATCGCTTTGACTGCCCCACCCCTCCGTTCGGGCATTGTTTTATACTAAACTGTATAATACCGACAAAGCGGTCGCGTTCACTGAGTTAATCCGCACACCTGGCAAGCTTCGACGCAATGCAATAACAACAAGGATTAATTAGATCGACACTAATGACGGCCATAAAATAAGTACGATAACAATAGGATGTTTTTAAATTTTAAACACAAAGTAAACAAAAGAACTCCAAATGCGGTGAAAGTGCGCGTTCCTTGTCACATACCGACAATATATTTCACTGGGCATTGTCGTTTCTTCTTTAGCATTTTTTTTCCATGGTACGGGTGGTATAGGATGTGCACTTACTTGGTATCAAGCGCCCTCATGGTCCATCGTTCGAGCAGCAAGCCCCTGTGCTGGTGGTGAGGCTTGTCGTAGCCGCCTTCTTCGGCGCGAGACATCCTCGCGTGGCATTCAACACAATCCGGGGCAAGCAGTACCTGAAACGAAATAAGTGTTCAATGTGAATTTTCATAAGCAGGCACTCTCTCTTTTCTTTTAACTTCTCCCAATAAAGAGTTGGGAAGGACATGATTTTAAAATGAGTTTGTATGAGTAAAATGACATTTTGTACTGAACGAGTACAATGTACCACTTCAAATGAGGCGAGGAGATTTGTATGGTTTGTACCGCGGCAGTAAATTTGAAGCGATAAGGCCGGAGAAGCGATGAGCGTCATTCCCTCATTTGTCCCGTACAAAACTTCTATAGGTTGAAAATATTCGTTATGAAACAGATGTTTTTAACCGTGCAGGAACGGAGAAACCAATTTCCTGCGGCCGGGTGGCCTGTCGTAAGAGGCGACAAAATAACCCACAGCCAGGTGGTAGAGCATTTGACCGACTGGATGGCTACCACTCCTGATCTAAAGCATGTCGCCATAACAACCTTGAGTTGTGTTGTGGCATTAGTGACTAGGTTCCAGTCTCTTTCGAGAGATAACCAGTGCATTTGTAGCAATCTTTGGTGTTGCAAATAAATGTCCATAGGTGACGGTAACCGCTTTCTATCAAGTGGGCTGTCTGCCTATCGGCTGAACTCCTGCAACGATTACCTCATTTTATTAGTAATCGCACATCTCATGTTATTCCTCTTTGTCATGTGAAAATTTTTATAATATTATATATAATAATAATAATAATATTAATAATATCAAGACTACTGTTTACCGTTTCGGCTATTGTCATGCTTTCCTACTCGTTCTATTATATTCGTCTTCAACTTCTTGGTTAGTTTGGGAGCTGCATAGGTCTAGTCATCGCAGTGGACAACGAACTACTGGCTAGCGCAACGCGGGAGCGCACATAATAATAGTTGCTCTATCTCGCTCGCACATCATCCGTCCCGCTCACGCATTGTGCTATATATTGTACTAGCTATACGACTTGCTAGTTCCCTTCAGTTCGTATCAGCACTGGACTAGTAACTCCTCTCTGCCATCTGAAGTATAATTTTAACCTATACCTCTCGCTGCTATATTAGCAATAGATCAACATTCTCACATATTCAGTATTGCTTTTTTTAATTTTTTTACTGTTGAATCGCTGGAGGACTGACTGGACGTCTTTGAGCATTGGCCCCGGGGAAGTCATCGAGGGGTATATGGGACTTTCGACGACCGACGCTACACACAAGCTTCTGCTTATAAGAGTTGCAAGCACCGACCGACAGACTGGGTAGTTTGGCAGTAGTTTGGGTCGGAGCTTGCAACTACCAAGCCTAAGGGCTCTCGCAGCAAGGCAATTAAGGGAAATGATGAAAATTTTCGGATTACCTCAATGCAGACAGGGATCTGCTCGTTCCATAGAGCGTGGACATGATTGCTCAAATGAGCTTGCAGTCCTGGCTTGGGCTCGTCTGTATCCGATTTTGGCTGTGTCTGGACCTGGAATTTAGCAAACAAACTTTATACTAAATACTAGGGTAGTTGCACGCGTGGATTCGAATCCCGCCTTCGTAGCCGCTTGTAAAGAAAACAACGTAACAAATTAATACGGATTTATTCCTTTTTAACGTGTAACACTGATTACAAATGGCTGAAACAAGTGAGAGACGCACATAAAAGTGTGAGCGAGTGAGGCATAAATTCACGTTCCACGGACGTCGCGTTCCATATACCACATGTCGACGCGTGACTTCGAATTCCCGCGGGATATCCGGAAAAAAAATATCACAATTTTATAATATTAAATTTACTATCGATGAGTAACAAAAATTACATTGGATTTAAATAAATGTGACTATATTATTACGAGTTACGGGACTCGAATTAAAATGTCGTTGGAGTTACTATAGAATTTATTAGAACTATACGACATGAATAACACAGGTACATTATAAGTGGACGCAAGCAGTACAAACGTGGTGCACGATTCAATAACACGCGCAAAGTCCGTCACTATATAGATTATCGAATGTACCCCGTCTTTCTCGTATTGTAATCGTCGCTTGACTGCCTCACCCCTCCATTCGGGCATTCCTTTATACTAAACTATACAACAATATGTCTCGACACAATACTCCACCGCATAACAATAATTTCCTAGAATCACATCCGGTTAATGCCTACCATAACGGACTACAAAACACAATAGGCTATTTTTCTAATTACAAATTTTAAACACAAAGTAAACAAAAGAAGTCAAAATGTGCGGGAAGGTAATAAAATGTATTCCTACAGACGCAGGTGTGTTTTTTTTCCTTTGTCGGCATTTGATCGCAACTATAAAGATTATAATTGTTATTAAATGTAATTGTCTGTTCAACTATGAGTGTAAACAGTAATGTTTTGAATAAAGAACTAATCAGCACAGGGTTATACGTGTTTTTGCGCGATATTTATTAATTAAACTGCGCAACAAACTTATGTAACGCGCAGAAAATGTACCAGGCTCACAAAATGACGGTGGAGTTTAAATATTAATTCAAGACCTTAAAAATGGAATTCGCCGTCTCACTCATGCATTAAGAGATAAATGAAACAGAGCAGGTTAAAGGACGCACCTGTTGGCTGGTGGATGGCTTCGCAGCCAACACCTTGGCATGCAGCAGCCGGTCGCGGGCGGGCGTGGCCGATGGCTTCGAGGGGCTGGCGCTCCTCGCGCGGATGATCAGCCGACCCAACTCCAGCAGCAGGCTGGTGCCCGACGCCGGCTGAGGCGGAAGCGTCTCGCAACTGTGCATCTGAAATTTTCATTAAAAGCTCATGTATATTACTGCGAGGCTATCCTAACTAGACTATCTCGACGGGAGCAAAGTAAATAAAGTTATTTACAAAATGATGATTTTTAGTTTATTGTACAATTGTTTTTGACAAGAGCTATGAATGTCAAAGAAGCAAGTGAGGTGTGTAAGAATGGGCCTGTGTGGCGCTCTGTTGTTCGTGCCTACCCCGCAAGGGACCTGGCGTGAAGTTATGTATGTATGTATGTATGTTTTAATAAAACAATTCTTTACAATATGACATTATTTGTTTTGCATATATCAGATTATTTCAATAAATTTTCGTACGTAAAAAAGCCAGCTACGTATGTTCTTTCAAATCTTTCAGATTCTTTCAGATCTTTTCGCTCTCCTGTAAAGCAGCTATTTTGCAGATATCTCTTTTTACTTTGCACCCGTCGATCTATTCTAATAAAACTACGTTTTAACGGTTTTAAGCGAGGTAATTTGATTTTGGTTTATCCGACGTTTCGGCCGCTTTTTAGTGGCCGTGGTCACGGACGACTATCTATTCTATCTCTAGATGACTATCTATCTATAATCTACGTTAAATTGAATATGATGATACTTAAACGTGTATATATCTATACTTAATATTATATAGAGGGTAAAGTTTGTGACGTTATAGGGCTTAATCTTTGGACTAAGCCGATTTTGACGAAATTCACCAATGGAAAGCTACATTATTCCTGAATTGTTTTTTTTTTTTAATTCTGATGCCCAGCGAAGTGGGTTCGGGTCAGCTAGTATATATGTTCATTGTTCATCTATAAATATTTAAATACTTTGTATAAATGTGTTTGTATAGTAATAGTAATTATTACGGTCGAAATTCGACCGTACTAATTAATTTAAATTACAAGTTCAAACATTAATAAGGTTCTGTTGTCAAAGTTTTATAATCACAGATTTCACCAAGCCTGCACTGTTAATTTGACTTTAACAATAAACAAAAGTGTGTGTGTGTGTCAAATACATGGTAGTGTATGTAATGTTTATTTTTTTCATTTAATGTATTTTTTATGCATAGTTTAAAAAAATATTTGCATTCTGCTCTCCTTCTCTATATAAACTATAAGTGAGGGAAAATTCATACTCTGCCGGCTGCGCATCGTAAAAACGGGTATAAAGTTTTTGCTTCAAGTATAATGATATATATTGTTACATACCGACAAAGAAATGCGCTCACCTGCCCGTCGTAAAACGCAGTTTATTGCCTTATTTGATTTAGGAATACCTTTGTTTACTTTATGTTTAGAATTTGTAATTCAGAAAAACTTGTTATTGAACTTGTTTTATGGCCGTCATTAGTGTCGAACTAATCCTTGCTTGTCAGGTGTGCGGATTAACTTGGCGAACGCGGTCCTGTTCTATTATACAGTTTAGTATAAACCAATGACCGAACAGAGGGGTGGGGTAGTCAAGCGATGATTACGATACTAGCAAGACGTGTGTAGTACTTTCGATTAGCGATATAGTGACGGACTTTGCGCGTGTTATTGAATCGTGCAGTTTATACAGTTTCTATTTATAGTTGTACCTGTTTTATACGTGTGTTCTAAAAAACTCTATAGTAATTCCAACGGCATTTATTTTAATTCAATCCCTGTAGCTCGTAACAATATATACAGCCAACAACGAATTAATATTTAAAGAAGTGTTAAACAATTAATTATAGCATCAGTCAAAATATTCTAGATCCTTAGTTCCTTCTTTCTTAAACCATGAGAGGTTAAAAGAGAAAAAAAAATATAAATGCTTAAAACGCGTTGACTTCGCCCCTTGTATTGCAATAATCTATGGGCGACCACTTTCCACGAGCTGGGCCATATCTCTGTTTACCAGATTCGCAATAAAAAAATAAAATTGTACCAAGTTTCGCCATCAGTACTAGTATTCAATATACGCGCCTTGCTCCCCACTCAAAACAACCTCTATGTAAATTACTCTGACATATATGGGTAAATGGGTAACTCGACCCAGTTTCCCCGATGCACTGTAAGCGGTGCGACCCAGAAAGCCTTCGTTGTACCCAATCCGGGAATTGGGCCACGAAGGCCAGTGCATTCTCACAATTGGGTCAAGGATAGACCCTCTCTGATGCTGCGAGGTAGAAGCAAGCTTTGTTTAATGTAAAATGATGCAATGAAAAATAGTTCTTAGGTTTTTGTATTGATGAAGTACATCAGATCACCTGATGGAAAGTGGTTATTGTCGCCTAACAACCAAAGGCTTTAACAATGTGTTAACGGTTTCGAAGGGGGAGCTGACCACGAAAGCTTAAATTTGAAGATTTCTACGTCCATATGAAATGCAAGGAGCTGAGGAAACTCATGAGCTTACGCTCCCGCCATGCTTCCTCCATAGCGAGCTATACGCGCTCGCAAACGCGTTATTGAACTAGCACAACCGATATTAGTCCCCACGTGGGTTATTATTAAATCTCACATAGGTTAATATTAGATCCCACATAAGTTAGTATAAGAACCCTCATACGTTAATATTAAAGCTCATACATGTAAAAAAAACAAGAAAAGACAGAAGAGACGAATATAAATAAAATTAAAGCAAGAACGTATTGGTAAATAGGTATTGCAAATATAGATATGACAATACAAAAAAGAACACTGGTGAAAAAAGTATCGTAAAACAAATCGTCATAGACCGTCCAAACCTAAAGAGCACCCATATAACAAGACGCTGACTATGTTAGGAGGACGCCAAGCTTAAAAGGCCTTTGAAAATATTTATATATTAGAGCCCACATAGGTTAATATTAGACCTCACATAGGTCAATATTAGACTCCTCGTAGGTTAATATTAGAGCCCATAGATGTAAGCAAAACAATATTTGACAGAAGAGACGCATATAGATAAAATTAAAGAAAGAACGTATTGGTAAATAGGGACTGTAAAATGACAATGCGGAAAAGGACCCTCGCGAAAAGAGTATCGTAAAACAGTTCGGTATAGACCGTACAAGCCTAAAGAGCACCCATATAGCCAGACACTGACTACGTTAGGGAGGCGCCAGGCCTACAAGGCCTTTAAAAATATTTATATATAAGAGCCCACATAGGTTAATATTAAAGCTCATAGATGTAAGAAAAGCAAGAATAGACAGAAGAGACGCATATATGTAAAATTAAAGCAAGAACGTATTGGTAAATATGGCAGCGCTTTGGTGAGATCTCTGATCTTACAAACGTCCGTAGGCGACGGTAACCGCTTTCCACCAGGTGGGTCGTCAGCCTATTTGCTGTACTCCAATTATAAAAAACAATTTGGAATTGTAAATATAGATATGACAATGCGGAAAAGAACAATAGTGAAAAGAGTATCGTAATACAGTTCGGTATAAAACGCCTGAACCAAGAGCAAAGAGCACCTATATAACAAGTCGCTGACTACGTTAGGGGGACGTCAGGCCAACAAGGCCTTTAAAAATATTTATATATTAGAGCCCACATAGGTTAATATTAGACCTCAAATAGGTTAATATTAGACTCCAGATAGGTTAATAATAGACCTCACATAGATTAAAAATATAACCCACATAGGTTAATATTGGGCAACGAGGTTATATACCCGACCGGAAATTTTATAAATAAACAACCCCACATGTTTATTATTTTAATAGGACTCGGGAGTTATCTCAAACACGTTTCTGGAATCACGCCAAATAGTACGCGAAATGCTGATATTAAGACGCGTAGTTTTATTAGCGGCCAACGAGGTCTTGGCTTCGATTTCCGGGTTATATTTTACAAATACATGATGTTTCTCTTATGTCCCTGCTCTATCTGCGTTAATATTTAGTATTATTTAATGACTGTTGTATAAACATTATTAGACTACTGTAAGCAAAATTGGATTAAATCCGTGAAAGTGTAAGAAACATCCATCAATCCTCACATGTTTTCTATTTTACAAGCTAATATTTAACTTGCAATGGATGTATCTATATATGTATGTAAGTTCGGGTGGAATATTGCAAGTTAAATTTGACCAATTTCCCGGTTTCATTACAATAATATGGTACCATGGAGCCGATCTGCTAATGGAGTCGGAAGGTGGCCTTAGGAACTCCCGTACTAAACAAGATAGACCCGTCGTGTTTGGGCTCGTTTTAGTTGTCTTGGCTAGCACTCTGCTGGTACATGATATCCAGGATCTCAAAAGCTTGTATTTAAAAATCTTCTAAAAAAAGCTTATTATTACATAGCTAGCTGTTACCTAAGTTTGAGTAATCCAGAAAAAGTTTCTTTTGAATGAGTCAGGTTGCCTGGAAGAGATTGCTTTAAGCGAGAAGGCCGCCTTTTGTTTCCCAAGTATGTAACTATTGTCTTGTTGTGCATTTTTGTAACTCTTATTTTAGTGCACACTTTAAAGTGCTATATTTATCTATCTATCTATCTATCACTCCTTGTTACAGACCGTCACACTTCAAAAATCCTTTCTCAGTGCGCACCACAGTATAGAAAGAGCCCGCATTTAAAATTTCAGTCCTAGCTCCAGTAGTTCGGACTGTGTGTTGAGATATCAGTCAGTGAGGTCAAATACATGTAGAGACTAGCCTTCGCGTGTGGATTCACCGGCGTAATGCAACAATTGCAAACAGATCGGACTGCGCGTAACTTCGTTCTATGTCTCAGCCTTTCCTATTCAAAAGCACGGGGACATGGGAGGAGGATGGTTTTAGTGGGTATTGGTCACTAGCCGTCCAATGGTTCGGAGTCACCACACATGCTGGTCAAGTATCGGCGGATAACCAAGGTAATCCCCTCATATGCGACATCGGTCTAATCCTTTGCAAAGGACCCAGTATAGTGCGTAAACAGCATTTCTCCAGCCTTAAAAAAAATAAAAACATTAGCAAACAGATTGAGAGTGACTTAGTTATTAGTTAAGAGAATAGGAAAACAGGATCGATTTTCAAAAACATTATCAATTCAACAAATAAGGAACGTATGCGAATTTTCGCTTCAAACACCAGCCCCGATAAAAGAGTGATAAGTAACGATAAGTTGGTGATAAGTTATCGCGTAACATATGTTATCCAAGGCCGGCTACGCCCGATAACAGTTGACGGCGTTTTTCTTGTCGAATTAGGCTACGGAGCGAATTTCCTAAATCGAGATTATCAACTGCTTTATACATATACTTGCGGACCTGGCAGACATTGTCCTGCACTGGGAAAATGAAATCTAGAAACCATAGATGTATTTGGTAGAAACTGATTCCAGCTGTCAATCACCGAACAGCGCATCGACATCGGCCCAGTAGTCTTTACGTGAGCCTCGAACAAACAGACAAGCCGACAAGATATCTAAAAAAAATGCATCGTGTTGTCCATCGTTTACATAGTCTTTTCCCGATTTTTTAATAGCTTCAATCTAAAGACACGACATATTTAGAACTTTATCTAATATATAAAATTCTCGTGTCACAGTTTTCGTTGCCATACTCCTCCGAAACGGCTTGACCGATTTTGATGAAATTTTTTGTGCTTATCCGGTATCTATGAGAATCGGCCAACATCTATTTTTCATCCCCCTAAATGTTAGGGGTAGTCCACGCCTAAATTTTTTTTTTTTTAGACAAAATTTTTAATTTCTATTTTTTTATGATACAACATACAAAAATACATACAACCCTAGATTTTCAACCCTCTACGATCAACCCCTATTTTTTACCGGGCAGGACGACGTCTGCCGGGACAGCTAGTAATATTATAGATTTATATATGATATAAAATACATAATAAAGAAATACATATACAAAATGCATGTTTTGAAAATGTGTACCTCGCATTTATACAATGGAGACGATATTAATATCGTTAAGGAAGGATGTACAGAAAAGTTCACATCACGACACAATAATATTATCATAGATATGACCAACACTTAATAATTAAATTACGCAACATTATACAACGTTCTGCTATCTCGATTTCTGCAAAAACAAACAAACTAAAAATTATTCAAATCACATTCAAACTACTAAGGAAGTTATCTAATTAAACACAAAACTAAGACGAAGAAAGTCTACCTTTCTATGTTTAATGGATACGACTCTGTGTGCGGAAATAGGAGATGATACTTTATCGCATGAGTTCAGCAAATAGGAAGACGGCCTACCTGATGGAAAGCGGGTAGCATCGCCAATGACATTTGCAATACCAAAGGTGCTACAAATGGGCCGCTGCTCTCTTAAGGGAGACTGGAACCTGGCCACTAACGCCCGAACACAACACAAGGTTGTTATGGCGGCATACTCTAGACCAGGGGTGGTCGCCATCCAGTCGAGTCGCCTCATACGACAGGCCGCCCCAACGCAAGAAATTGTATTCTACACGTGAATATTATCACGCCTTTATCTCCACTCGTTAATTAAACTTCAAAAATAAACTTAATTAATTAAGCTACCCATAAAAAAACAATTACATTTTAAATATAAGTTTAAAACAGATTAAAAACACCTACACCATAATGGACAACGCTGCAGAAACATCAATACGATAATATTATAATTCACACGAATAAAACCCATTAGACGGGACATGCCGCTGTATCGCGGCGGCCATCTTGTGTTCGACAGGGACGGATGTATAACTTGTACGAGTGAGCGAGATAGACCTATTGTTTGTCAACAGTGCGCTGGAGCATCGTAAAATTAGACACGTATCTTCCGCGTACAGTTTATGCGATAAATTGCAACGGTATATCTCTTATCTCAGTTGTCTTATATTATTTAACAAACATTACTTTTTGACGTGAGAAGAAAGTGACATTGCTGAGACGGAGCTTTAAAATAATAACATATTTTGAGATATTGTACGCCCCATTTTCGGCAAAGTTTGCACTGGAGTTATTATTGCTGGGCCGACATAACAATATCCGATACATAGCCGATTTCCAGTGCGAACCTTCCTTTTGGCGTAATACTTAAAAATTGTAGAACCATGCTGGACTCATTCTCTTGATTACAGTACAAGTAAAAGTTCCTCTCTTCTATTCTATCCCCTCAATTTCATTCTAAAGGCTAGCAACCGGTAAACTTCGTCACTGATGTTGCAAACCTATAAGCGATGGTAACCACATTCCATCAGGTTGGCTGTCATATAGAAAGTACTGAACGGATTTAAATAAAACTCGAAATCCTATACCTAGTTTATATTCCGGGTCCAAAACCTAGGATAGACGAATATAGCCAGAAGTCGTGCTGTGACAACTACGTCGTCCTCATAGCAACGCAAATGAAGTTTCGCGGGCATATACTTTAGTTTGAAATACTAGTATAATTTATATAATAAATCAGACTACTATATATATAAATAAAGTCCATACATTTATTTATGCATGGAATAAATAAATAAATTGATTGACACGTCATTTTAACATTCAACATGCGCGACAAAACTTACGTAATGCGCAGCAAATGTACTAGGCGAACACAATATACGAGGAGATCATATCGACGTTCGTAATATGAATGTATCATTAAACATTAACCGCAGATCGTGGAAAGCTTATCCGGCGCACTCAGAGACTTAATCACGATTAATTTGAAGTATAATTTTTGGCAATTTTGGCAATCATGAAACAAACACTTCTAAAATCATCAAGAAGTAGCCGTTTCCCGCAGTTTCATTTACGTAGATTAAAAGTAGTATTATATAGTTTTATTAGTCACAACACTCACAACATTTTTACCATCTTAGGAGTTGAATTTTCAAAAATCGATTTGTGCACACCTACAGCATAGAAAGAACCCACATGGGAACTTTCACGGTCCTAGCCCCAGTAGTTTGGACTGTGCGTTGTGACGTCAGTCAGTCAGTTAGTGAGGACAAGATCTTGAATGAATAACATAATACACCATACTACCGCCTTTAACAAAATACCAATTGGTCTATACTCCACTACCATTGTGTGAGCCTAGTACATTTTCTGCGGGTTACGTAAGTTTAGTTGCGCAGTTTTAATTAATACATATCGCGCAGAAGTATTTATTATTCATAAACCAGTTAGTGCTGACTATTCTTTGTTCAAAAGACTAGCGGCCCCACTCGGAGTTTAAGAGACAATTAAATTTAATAACAATTAAAATCCTAACTAATATTACCAATGCCAAAGTTTATCTATCAGTGGTTTTTATGGCTCAACTACGCAACAGATCTTCACGAAATTTTGCATACACGTTCTCAGAGGTATAAAACAGGACATAAGATATTTCGAAATATAGGTGAAAAAGATGGCGCTCCGAAAGCATTTTATCCATACCACCAAAACACTAATAAACAACATCGTCATGGCAACAACAATGACAGTCACAATTATAAATCGTTGCTCTAACAGTTAGTTAGTTCCACCTTCGCTAGATGGCGTTACGAGTATGTATAATAATTATAGGTACTTTGAACGAAAAAGTTCGACATTTCTATCCTCACATGCTCTCTTCATGAAACCCTTTTTTAACACGAGCGCGCAGGCGGGCAAAACCTAACCCATAATATTATGAAATTGTAAAAATGACGTCACGGGCGAACCCCAGTTTATTATAAAACTAACGTTTTATAAATAAAAAATATTGTTATTTTACACCGTTTATGGGCTAATAAAATAATGTTTTGTACGACGAGTCCAGAACATCGATGAACCACATCCCACCTTCTCTTCTTTCTTCTTAGTCTAATCTATCCTAGCCCATATTCCATCTTCTTTATCTTCCTATGCGACGGTAACCACTTTCCATGAGCTGGTTTATTATAATCATCATCAACTAAATTCGCAAATAAAAAAAACAATCCAAACGAAATAGCTTAAGACGAAAGTTTAAACTCGGTACTAGGAAAACAAAAACAGTATACGAGTTATCAACACATATCGGTCAGTGTGCTGCTTGTTTAGTTGTTTGCCTATCTCACTGTGATAAATTAACGATAAAAATGCTCAAAGTGATTCTCATTAACAGAGTTCAAAGTTCAGCAGATTAGTTAGAAATGTTAATAGGTCCATTTTTAGTTTTGTTCCAAAAATTGCCGATATTCTGAGGAAAAAGCAGTTTAGACTATCAATCAACACCAAACACCAGGGCGGCATAGACGCCGGATTGCAAGCGGGTGGACTTGTACACCCTGCAGTGATAGATAATATGTACTACTACTGTTTGAATAAAACCTAAGCGCTTATGTAGACGGCACCACCATCACGCCGTCGCTGCGCCGCCGCTGTACTTTCGTTCGCAAACAACGGTCTCTGTGGTTGAGCCTCATAATCTACCTCACTGCAGCACAGAGGGCTCCGGGTGCGATTCCTGGCATGTTAAATTACGTAAACGAAATTTTGTTTACTTTATGGTCTGGATGTCTGGGACGGCTCTAGAGTGTAACGTTGTGTATTACCCGTAACACAAGTGTAAACTTACTTAGCTTAATTGATTAAAATTAAATAGTTATTCAAAATTAATTATTCAATTAAATTAATTTTGATTAAGTATCTTATATTATTATTGATAAATTAAAATATTAACAGAACAGCAACGCAGTGGTGGCGTGTTGTCCGTGCCGTCTACACAAGCGCTAATAATTCTGCTTCATTAATCAAACACCCACTGTCGTCAACGAAAACGACATGCCCAAAAGTGGGCAAGCTAAATAAAACTACGCAGTTATTCTAGTAATGTATTCTATCCGAGTACCAGGAGTTCATAACGTTATAAGAATTCTTGTTAATTAGCAACCTTCAGATGTTTGCCAATTCCTAATTGACTAGTGTTGTTTATGTTTAACACGAAATGAATTGATATTTTGAGACCGATTTGAACTTGACCTGTATTGACGATGATTAAGAATCGATTACAATAGGTAACCAATTCGTGTTATTCGGACACGGTAGTTTAGTCTACATAACAGTAAACTAAATATTTCAATAGTATTGTAGATCAATTTGTGCTGTTTTAAAAATACATAGAAACAACACTAAAACTAATAGACACTATCTTTCAAAAAGCAAGCACTATTTTTTCGACACATATAATAAAAGTTTTTAAAACTGTAGAGAAACTATTTAAAAAATGTACGTATCTAAGTCTTTTATTTGAAATCAGACAAAGACCTACAATATACACGTGATTGTAATGTAGCTTTATAATTATAATATCGACCTAGTATCCGCCTCTGGGTATTTTATTCACTGGAAAATTATAATATCGACCTAGTATCCCCGCCTCTGGGTATTTTATTCACTGGAAAATTATTTCAATACTTCAACGTCAGTAATCCCTTACATTAGCTAAATACAAAAGCCGTGCAACGGCTTAAAAAGAAAGTATCCAACTAGGGGTCATTGAGCATTTAAAGAACTCTAGATTTAAAAATCGAATACTTACACAACACTTACAAAAACAGTTTAAACCAAATCAAGATTTATATTCTATGCGTTAAAATTCAAATTAAATCGATAATACTTGTGACCTTTTACCGTTAATAAATCACAAGGTAATCCACTGTTGAAAATACTTTAATGAATTTTAACTCTATTAGAGAACAGACAAGGTTTAAATTTATTTACAGCAAATTTGCATATACTCCGTTCCGTGATTGGTGGAATATTCGAATGCATTGTGACGTCACGACCTCCCCGAGCCCTTCTGACCTAGAATCAGCTGTCGTCAAGCGGAATATAAACAGAGAACATAAAGCGCTTTAAACCAACGTGACACACTAAAATAGAAACGAATCGTCGAGCGCTTCAGCGTCATATATGGATCAGACACATACGCTTTGCAACACAAAAGCGCTTTACTTCGATAGCCGTTTAGAAATAGACCAAGTTAAATACTGCTTGAAGCGCATTTTCTACGAAAATAATAGAATGACCACAAATGTGACCTTTTAAGGACGGACAAAGGGTATTTTTTGTTCAATCTTTTTAAGTAACACAGCAAAACGTACTGGTTTTTAAACCGCATAATAATACTGACTCACCTATTTAGATATAATGTAATAAAATAAATTATCTGCTGATGGGCTGAATATAGCGATATAAAAATTGTAAACGTTCAATAACAGATTAAAAATTATTTACGTATTTTGAAAAGTATTTCATACCACAGAACATTTAAAACTAGTAAGTGAAAGTCATGCTGGCCTTTTTGGCAGGTAATTGGTAGATTTAGCTTTTCACTGTTAGTATTTGACAACGGAACTCAAAAAATAGATAAAGTGCGTTCGGATCAGCCACAATGAAGGATTCCGTAAAGATGATTAATGGTCACTATTTCTATAATTTAGTCGTGGAATTCTAAAAAAAGTATTTTAATTAAAATACCTCATATCTCAAAGACTCCACAAGGGACATTGTTCAGACCACTTTTCTTCAAAGTATTTTTGATGGTTTAAATGTGAGCTTAATTTTTCAGAATTTTCCACCTAATACTTTAAAAGTTAGATGGAGGTGACTAAGTAAAAGCGCAATAAACGGTTTTCTAGAACATTTGTTCCGCATACAACAATGATCTGGAGGCAACTTCCCGCCGAGATTTGCCGTCTGCGCTACGGGATTGTTTAAAAAGGCTCTGTGGGCTTTTTAAACGGGGTTTAAAACGGCCGGCATAGAGTTGGCAACGTCCCTAGTGTTGCAAACATCCATAGGCGACGATAACTACTTTCTAGATGGGCCGGTTACTGTCTGTGCTTGTGTACTTCAGCAATACAAAAATCTACTGAAATTTCCCCTCGAGGTACTAGGGCACCAAAAATCACGAAGAAATGTGTGGACGCAAACCCGCACTGTACGCGTTATTGTTGGGAACTGAAAAGGGGACCTTTTGCTGTGCAGTTTTATTTTCTAAAAAAGTTTAAAATTATTTAAAAATGAACAAGCTTTGTTAACAAGGATATTAATAGTATGTATTATTGTGAGAAATGTGAACTGTATTGTCAAATGTAGCCTTTCGAGTATTTACAAGTACAATAATTCCACTGCGCTACCCATACCAAGACATCAGAATTGGCTATGTGGACTAAGATTCCTTTGCCTGCCTTTGCGGCGAATTCTACTACTAGCACTACACGCACTGTACACGACGCACAATTGTGCCAAGGTGCGTGTGTTGTTGCGTAAATAGACAAAACCTGTCTAGACCTCATGACGCCCGCCATTTTGTTCCATTCTAACTATTTTAAACGCGCCGGCGATGCGCTTCGCCGTTCGTCATATTTTATCATGCTTGTTGCTTAAATATCAGGTCTTAAGCGATGCTAGTTTCTGACGTGACAGAGCCATGTTGGAATCATTGACATTTTTACAGCCGTTAAGGTGCCTTTCCACCAGAGATGTGCTATGCTGCGAGAATGTAAACGCTAAGCTACGAGACTATGTGACCGTTTCCACTGATGATAAGCTATGTAGCGGAGCGAGTAAGATGTTCCGTGAAAAAGTACCGACGCATTGATAGTGATAGTGACAAACAGACGTCTATTATACGAATACTGCTCTGCGCTTAGCTACACCACGCCCACGCGCAATCATCCATAGCACGCGTCTTTCCATATGTTATAGTCAAAGGTCGATATGCAGTCTCTTCCCGGAATAACTGGTTTTTTTTTTGAGGCGAGGGAAAATGCCTAACCGATTTACGCACTCTCTGGGCCGTCACTAGGAAACGGCACGCATCCATCGGGGGCGATAACGCTAGCAATAGTATGCTTTGTTTGCGCTACGACCGCAATGAATGACACAGAGGAGTGTGGAGACTCCGAGTGATGCCGCACGGGCGAGCAACCTCAATACCCACTAAAAACCCCCTCCTCCCTGTCGACCCTGCGCTTTTGTTTGTGGTGGAAAGACTGAAACATAGAACATAGTTACGCAAAAGTCGATCCAGCGCAATAAAGTGCCTGATGTGTGCCCTGGGAGAACACACCCCACTTCCGAGACGGGGGCAGATGAATCCCTTCCTTTACCTAGTAGCTAAGGGCCCCCTCGTTCCGGAACCTAACTCAGGGAGGAAAGTAATGCGCGTACCTGCCTCTCCGGGTGCCAGTTGAAGGCAGGCGACCTCGAGTAGAGACCGTAGTACACGCCGAAGGACTTCGCTCCCTATCCCTTTCTGCGGCCTCTTTGAGAGACATTACTGCCTCGCAAAAAGTAACCGCAGCATCCCAGCGGTCGTCGCTCTGCAACATGGCCGCTACCAAGTCGCCGAGCGACCCGACGGCTCCAAGGAATAACTGGTTTATCCTAGGTTTGACCAAGGTCTTTTGACAAAACCCGAAATATATTCCAATGGCCTTTCCCTAAAGTATTTTTAAGTCAAACCTAGAAGTACCTAACTTTTTAGTCAAACTTCGAACATAAAATTATCTGTTACGGGCTTTGCCTAGTCGATCCTAGAAGATATAAATTTTAATATCACTAGTACCATGACGATTGGTATTCAAAGAATGAGATAACCTAAAAACTTATTCAAAACACTCTTTTATTTCGTCGTAAACAAGTAAAAAAAAATACCGCGCAATTCCAAATGAGAACAGGAAATAAAGAACAATGACATTGTGTTCGAAATTTAAATTAACAATGAAGTTTTACTTTTTCGTATGCGATGTTCATAACTCGAACAAGAAATAAATTTATAGAAACCGTATTAAAGTAGCTGCACAATATATCCAAAATATTTACTCTTATGATGTTTATAACGTGTCGGAACGGGATGCGTATATAATAAGCACATTCCTCATTTGTTTTCATTAGTAGATAGAAAAATATAAGGAAGATAAAGATGCGAAATGTACAGCCAGTGTATCGAATGCCTATACTCGTATGAGTGTATTCAAAATAAAGGCTTTCCTGTCGCCGGGTGGACTGTCGTAAGAGGCGATAAAACATCCTGCAGCCAGACGGTAGGATATTTGCCTGCCTAAATTGTTACCACCCCAGCTGTAGAGAATGCCGCCATAAAAACTTTGATTTGTGCCCCGGCATCAGTGGCCAGGTTCCAGTCTCCCTTTATCGAGCGAGCACATTTGATGTAATAAATATCTATAGACGATGGTAACCGCTTTGCATCAGGTAGGTCATCTGCCTGTCTGCTGAACTCATGCAATAAAAAGAAGCCCAAAGCGTGGTTCAAGACATACACAAACCAGTGGAGCAGTAACGAGCGCGACGTCACGCGAATCTAGCCCGCAAAAACACACTTTCACTGACAGTACCAGTTTGCGGGCTGTACCACTTAAATCCATTCCGCAAATTTTCATGCCGCCATGCATATTATTATGAACTAGTTAAGGCCGCGACTTCGCTCGCAGCGAATTCGTTGCAAGTATTTGTTTATTCATTTTTTCTATCATCAAACCAACCAACAACCAAACGCACCGGTTTGCGCCATCGTTACATGGTGTCCACATAGTATACGATCCCGCTATACAACGACCTTCACCGAATGCTTATCTGATGAAACCTATTTTATATTAAATTTAAAATGCCAATAAATATATTGCATATGGGTTGCCTAAAAAATTTCAGTCCAGTATATTATGATTAATTAATAATTTAAAAAAAATTAACATTTCAACTGTTTGTTTATTAAACAAATTTTATACCAATCGAAAGTATGAAGCCCATAGAATATGAAAATGTTAGGTTGCCTATTCTTTTCCGGTAGCAATTCTCGGGTAGCCAGGTATAAACTGGTAAATCGATACTAGTATATCTAAACCGCGGTATGGTGGATATCATCAGATTCATCCCCCTCTCATGGTAACAGTCCAGCCGAGGTAAAACTCCCTAGGGCGCTCCCTCGAGCAAGTTGACTCGGGCTCGGCCTTCGCCTTGCGAAGGCGCTCGCCCCGAAAACCCCGGTAAAGTTGTGAGGCTTCGGACCAACAACATACAAAACTTCACGCCAGGTCCCTTGCGGGGTAGGCACGAACAACAGAGCGCCATACAGGCTTATTCTTACACACCTCACGTGCTTCTTTGACATTCATAGCTCTTGTCATGCACGCTCGTCTGTTCTTAAGGCTCCTGACATCACCTTCTGCTAGTACATGATCAATTTGATCATGGAAGGTGTGTCGTGGCCTTCCGCGACTTCTGCATCCATCCACTTTTGTATTGTATATCTGTTTAGGCATTCTTTCATCATACATTCTTTCCACATGCCTGAACCACCGGAGCATTCCTTTCCTTACCTTCACCCCGACACTCTCTTTCAGACCAGCTCTCTTTCTTACTTCGGTATTACGAACGCGGTCCGCGACCAACAACATAAAGTCAAATAAAAAAATATCCATAGGTCAGAAAACTGTCAAGTGGTGCATGCGTTCCAGCCAGGTTTCAAACCCGCGTGCTCTTTGAGTCTGGGGAAGCACTAGCCATTACGCTTTTACGACAGTAAGAAATATACTAATCAAAAATTTACTTCTGCCGATTGTGTTAGCGCAATTGAAAGTAGTTGACGAATTGATTTTCCTAATAGAAATAACAGCATATGCCTAGCTAGTGGATCGATTATGACATAGCTAAAACTTACTTCTTTGTCATTTTCTTGTTTATCACATATTTCTAGAGTATCAAGACACTGACCTGTAACAAAAAGAAATATATATTAGGTATATATAGCACATGTATACACTTACCACTTATACTTACTTATACTTATATCGTATTTTAAATTACAACAAAATCAGCATATTTCAAAAATACAATTTCTGTTTTTTTTTGTCTTTAAGAAAACTTAAAAAGACAGATAACTTAAGTGCTGATTCGGGATATAAGCTAGGTTAAAGAAGGTTTCAAACGCAATTAAAAGCGATGTAACATATAGTACGACTTACATTTTAATAATAAACTCATTTTATCTATCTATCTCTCTCTCTCTCTCTCTCTCTCTCTCTCTCTCTCTCTCTCTCTCTCTCTTCTCCCTGTATGTGTGTATATGTGGGTATGTGTATTAGATTTTAAGTGTAAGACTTTGCTGTCCATTAGCAAAGACCGCATCGAAATTAACCCAGTAGTTTTTACGTGAACCAAACAAAAAGAAGAATCCAAAAAACTTGCATCGTGTTCTACGTCGTTCATCGCGTCGCTTAAATGTACAGACACGACATCTTTAGAATTGTATAATTGTAAATTTTTAATTAATTAATTTAAAAATTTAGAGACTTCTATATTATAACTAAAAGCTAATATTTTGAACATTTTGAAACCATAGTCGGTGCGAAGCAAAACATAAAAAATACTATATTCTGCAAACTTTTTGTTTTACTGGACACCTACCACCGTTGATTGATTGATTTTTAATTACTTTTCAAATCGGTTTATATTTTGCCACAACTTTTTTCTTTTCATTTTCTAAAAACCAACCAACGTAAAATAAATGATCGAAATCAATTCAGAAACAAAAAATGTATGATTGAACATACATCAAAAGATTACAGGACAAATTGAACACCTCCTATTTTTAAGTCGGTTAAATATATAAGACCAACCCCGAGTCGACGTGTATTTATTATATTATTTTTCATAAAATATTAACATTCCAACCCTTTGTCGTCTGAACATTGACCTAGGGCTGGGGTCCGTCTGGTTAGAGTCTAGACTTGCACCACCCCATTTAAGGAAGGGGTGGTAAAATACCAATGCATTGTGAAGAATCTTACGTTTTAGGGTCCCGTAACGATTTTTAAAAAACCATTTCTGTTTCGACAAAATTATTATAATATTCAAACAATTAACTAAAGTATAGTTGTAAAGGGATATGATAAGTGATTAAAACGACATAAATGCATGCAATGTATATTATAAAAATTCCTAGCAAAAAAGAAACAAACTTCAAGAGTACTTCACGCTTCATCCTTTTATGGTAACTCTTACAGTGCAGACTATCAAACTCTGAAATGGGTTGAGTCTTACTGTCAGAGGCCAAAACATTACCTACATTTTGGAAGTCACTTAGAAAAAAACCCGTCCTTAACAAATATGACTAATATATTAAACATTTACTTATTTATCTAGTGTAATATAGGCTAATATAAACTGTATGTCATATACAATTTTAATAAATAAATATATTTATTTAGACTATTGGTCGCCTGTGGTCGAAATTCGACCATAATAATTTGTTGTCAAAGACTATACTTTTATAATCACAGATTTCGCCAAGGCTCAATGAATGGCTTTAACAATAAACAAAAGAGTATAAGACACAGAAAGCAGCACTCTTGGACACAGCACGAATTGTGAGGAGGTTCCTATCTCTGGAGCCCTAACCACCGGTAGTTTGGACCTGAGTCCCCTCTGGAGGTGATCCGAGAGATTTTATATTTTTTATTGAATACGTATTTCATTTCTGATGTAATTTTATAAAATAATAATGTTATTAATTTTTTTATAAAAAACAATCTTTAAATATCAAAAAGATGTATGATGAAAGAATGAATAAACAGATATACAATGCAACAGTGGATGGATGCAGAAGTCGCGGAAGGCCACGACACACCTTCCATGATCAAATTGATCGTGTATTAGCAGATGATGTCAGGAGCCTTAAGAATAGACGAGCGGGCATGACAAGAGCTATGAATGTCAAAGAAGCAAGTGAGGTGTGTAAGAATAAGCCTGTATGGTACTCTGTTGTTCGTGTCTACCCCGCAAGGGACCTGGCGTGAAGTTATGTATGTATGTAAATATTAAAAAAAAATGAAAATAAATAAATGCAACAAAAGAGTATATATACGTGTGAATGTCAAATAGATGGTAGTGTGTGTAATGGTTTTTTTAATTAATGTATTTTTTATGCATGATTTTTAAAAGATATTAGCATTTGTCGCTTCTTCTCTATATGAACTACAAGTGTGCGAAATTTAATAATCCTCCGTCCACGCAATTTTTGTAAAAAGGGGTGGGCACAAAGATTTTGCTTCACGTATTAATTTATATGTAGATATTTCGTATATGTAAATGTGTGTGGATTTATCTATGTATTAAATTTATAAATTAGTGTAAGTATGTATATTTAAATTGTACAGTCTTTTCTGCTCCACCTACATCGCCAGATGAGTTAAGAATTTCTCTTAAGCTAGGTTGCCTGGAAGAGATCGCTTTTAGGGATAAGGCCGCCTGTTGTTTTGCCAACAAGTATTGTAATTATTAGAGATGCCGATTATGACTGGCCTACTAGCCGATTAGTCGGTTGTAAAGAGGCCGATTAGTCGGCCTAGCCGATCACGGTTTCGGGGATTTCTATGACGCTTCGTTTATAGCTGATACGCGCGCAAGTCGTAACCATCGCATAGATTTCATGATTTTTGCTTTTGTATAGGCCAGAGCGGTGTTTTTGTGTAGATATAAAAAAAAATATTTTAATGATAATACTGTTATTGTTCATTAAAATGAAAGAGCTTCGTTAAAATTTAATAATGTCAAAAAGAAAGTCTCCTTATATGGATTAGGATTACAAGGTATTAGTAAAGTATAGATTACAAATTAAAAAGCCGGATAGTCAAATCAAATCAAATCAAATCAAATAATTTATTTTCTTAAAAACATGGTTAGTATTATATAAATATTAGATGACAATATATTGTGTAATGTTTCACATGTTTTTGCCTTTTCAGGCATGCAAGTAGTAATTAAGTTGAGAATCAACTAATTAACAAAAACAGTGTAGTCCACTCAATCTACAGACATTAATTTTACTTATTTTTCTAAAATTATCGGTATTAGTCGGCGCTCTTTGCCGAATAGTGCCGACTAGTCGCCGACTACGATAGTGGCCTAATAGTCGGCTTTACCGACTAGTCGCCGACTAATCGGCACATCTCTAGCAATTATGCATATTGTTTTTGTATTTGTTTATTTTGGTGAGCAAGCAAGTGTTATCTATCTACGTAAAAAGGAAAATATAATTATTTTTGACATCATCATCAAAAATTATTATTTGTGCAGGAACGGAGAAGAAATATAATTGCCAGTGGCCTGTCGCAAGAAGCGACTAAACAACACACAACACAACAAAAAAAAACACATTTTCGAGTGCACTGTACAAACTCGAACCATATACAGGTTTAAATCGTATTGTATTACAGATAGATAGAAATGCATTTGACTGCGTTTTAGGGGTCTAACTGAATGGTGTCTAGAGGGGGATTTTGAGGGTGTGCCCGAGTCTAGACTCGGTCTAGACCGGTCCCTAACCTAGGTCAACGATCAGACGACATAGGTAGAACTCTGTTTATTTACATTGGTTTATAGGAATTGATTTATTATTTTGAGCTAGACGTGTTACTGGGGAGTCTCTTGCCGCTTCTTCTCCTTAACAGCAATAACACATTGCGAAGCGGTGTACATAGACTAGGAAGTAAAATTAAATTTTAATCCATATGACCTTCAAAAACTATTCTGCAATAGAAAGAAAGAAAGAAACTTTATTTGCAAAATTAGCGACGCAATTACATTTCTTATACATTTTTGTACACAGAGCATGTTTTGAAAATCTGTACGTCGCATCTTCAGCAAACAAGGTATGCACTCAGCATATTGCTGTTCCGGAACTATATCCGACACAACGCTGATTTTCAGTGCAAACCCTCCATTTGACGTAAGACGAAAAACGACCCAATTTGGTTAATAAAATAAATAATTAATAAAACTAATTCTGCTTATAAAATACTTAATAATAATACTTTATTTAATACGTGAAAGAAATAAAATAAATTTTAATAAATACTATAAATACGTTACTTTAAAATTAAAATAAATACTCCTAGAACTTATTTTGAATAAAAACTTGAATTTGAATTTGTGCAAAACGTCGTGGCAGTGTAATGGTTAGTGCATGCGTCCTAAGCACAAAGGGCGCGGGTTCGATCCTGGCCGGAACGCATGCATCACTTAGGCAGTTTTCTGACCTAATATGCAAATTGTTACAATTACCACGTGCTAACAACGGTGAAGGAAAACATCGTGATGCAACCTGCACATCGAGATAACCGATGTGTCAAACCTGCCAAGCCGCCTTGGACAACCGTGGCGGGTATACTATCCGATCCCCTGTGATGGGACAAGCCCAGCAGTGGGACAGTTACGGGCTGTTATTATAGAATTTATATAGATTGTGCATGTACAATGAAATAGGGAATATTTAACACTAAAGTTCTGGTATATTTGTGTTCGCAAAACTCGAAAACAACACGAATTGAAATCAATTATTTACAATATATTTCTTTGCTTCAATATTTTTTTAGCTTAGTATATAAATAGTGAAGAGTGTGCTATGATATTATTGTTGTGATGTCAGGTTCTTGAATAAATATTACTTCAATCTTAAACTGGCTTTTTATTTTCACTTTTTGCAAGTATCTTGTCGTACAAAATGGTCTCTGCTTAACTCAATTCAAAAACGGTGTCTACTTTCATTTTTGAATTCCCACCAATAAGAGCGACTTTTATACTCGTCTCTCATTGGTTGGTCAAATCTTTACGTCCTGGCTAACAGAGGCATATAGGCATTGAGTAACAAAATAGAATATGATGTAGCTGATAAATTAAAGTATCAAATAAATAAGGAAATTGAAATAGAAATTTATATGTAATTTGTTTTATGATTAGAAATTATTATTTAAACATGAATGGAAAACATACCGTAGATTATAAGAAAGTTTTTGCTATGTATTTTATACGCTAGCACTTGTCAAAAGTCAAATGCCAAAAGGCTGACCTTGAACTTGACCGGCTTTTGTTTACGAATGAGAATTAGGTTAAAAATACAAGTTTTATTTATTACAAATGCTTCCAATAGAAATAAATTGAAATACTATAAATGTAAGCAAATAATTGAGTTGAAAGCCCGAGCTTGTGGTAACCAGGATCGTGGTACATTTCGAGCAAATATAATATAAAATTAGCTACGACTAAACGTGGTAAGGCATCCACTACACTAGAATAAACATCCTATTACATAGCATTAAAGTTCAAAATCATTTTTTTATTATTGCAGGGGTTCAACAGACAGGCAGACGGCCCACCTGATAGAAAGCGGTTACCATCGCCTATGGACATTTGCAACACCAAAGGTGCTACAAATGCGCTGCTGCCCCTCTTAAGGGAGACTGGAACCTGGTCACTAATGCCGGAACACAATACAAGGTTGTTACGGCGACATCCTTTAGACCGGGGTGGTAGCCATCCAGTCGGACAAATGCCCTACCACCTGGCTGTGGGTTGTTTTGTCGCCTCTTACGACAGGCCGCCCGGCCGCAGGAAATTGTATTTCTCCGTTCCTGCACCGATAGAATAAAGTAACCTTCCAGCCCTATTATTATAAAATTTCGAATGTCTTGTAATTACAAGACCTAATTTCAAAACACCATATCTTACGTATTTAAGGAGTAAATTCGAAAATAAAAATGCTGAAACAATACAGTAAATCGTGTAACGAAAAACTGGAGCATGAAAGAATAAATTACATATAACCTTAATATTGTATTATTCAAAATTATTTACTTAATTTTGAAGGTTTTCATTCATTTCATTCAGAACAAATGCGGTCATGTATTGTAATTATTTTATTTGTAACATTTATTCAGAACAATAATTTCTTACATTATTTTACAATACTATTGTTCTTCGGTTCTTGTTCGGTTCAAGCGGAAGATCAGCGGTGATCTAATAGATCGACATTATCGCTGAGTTTGATCCAATTTTTAGGACTTAATAAGTACAGGATGCTTCAAAAAAATGTATACACACTTTAAACTATTGTAGTTTTCCCGCTCTACAAGGCTAATGTTATATTTCTTCGCCAGGTGCCAGCATAATCGTCCCTCTATGTTATATTATCAGTTGGAATTTGTAATATCAACATGGGGGACGTACGTTTGAGTTTTGAAGAACGTAAGCAGGTTATTAAGTGGTACTGGAAGTTTCAGAATGTAAATGAAGTTCAAAGACAGTGGAGAAGGGAGTATGATTCAGAACCACCTTCAAGATTAACAATTACACGCATACGAGACAAATTCGATTTGTCGGGCCAGTGGATAGGACGCAGGGGGCCAATCGAGTTTCCAGCACGCTCTCCAGACCTTACACCACTGGATTTCTTCTTGTGGGGCACAGTAAAAGATGAGGTGTACAAACGTAAACCACGTAACCTAGACATTCTTTGGAATGAGATTCAAGCAGTGTGTAGAGAAATCTCATTGGACGTTTTGATACGATGTACAGAATCTGTGGTGACTCGTACTCAGAATTGTATTGATGCTGCAGGTCACCAATTTGAACAGTATTAACATTTGTTATTTATGTTTCATTTACATTGGACTTTCAGCTTTCTATTTTCCTGAAATTTAACTTTGTAGAACGGTAAATAAATTTTCTATGGAAGTTCAAAGTGTGTATACATTTTTTTGAAGCATTCTGTATATCTCCTGATACTCTGTGGTTGTGTTCTCTTTTTTTTATTATGCTTTATTTATTACTTTTAATGTGTTTAGTTTACTTGTGTAAATCCTCAAAATAAACCTGTTTTATTTCTTCTTTCTTATTTTAATGTTATTTCTAGCTTTTGCCCGCGACATCATCCGCGTGGAATAGTTAAAAAAATGTTTGGTCAGCGTGTTGATATATAAGCCTTCCTCGATAAATGGGCAGGAGCCACTGGTCTGATTTGAAAAATTATTTCCGTGTTAGATAGCCCATTTATCGAGGAAGGCTATATATTGTCACGCTAACACCAATAGGAGCGGAGCACCAATGAAGAATGTTTCAGAATCGGGGGATATTTTTTTAAGTTACTTTTTTTAACTATTCCACGCGGACGAAGTAGCAGGCAGAAACTAGTGTTAAGTAAAGCTACTGCCTAATACTACTAACACTTAAAATATAGTCCAGATCGCTGTCGTTGGGGAGCATTCCCAAAATACTGGTCGCATCCATGTTGTATGGCAACGCTAATCCGGTGCCCTAAATATAGGCCAGCCCTTTGCTCACACGAGAGTTCTTTCAATCGCCTTGAAAGGTTTCGATAAAATAGATAAGCGTCACGTCCCCATAGCCCTAGATAATTATATCCTTGGAATGGATACAGGCTACCATTTTATCAAAAAAAAATATCTTGAAGAAAGTTAAATAGGGGATGAAAATTTGTATGATCGGAGAAAAATCGGAGAAAAGGGTACAGAAATTCACATTTAGATTTCTGCTAGGATATAAAGACAATACGTGTTTTAGAGTTTTTGCAAAAACACTTCTGGATTTTAAAATTAGTTTTTTTTATCGCATGAGTTCAGTAGACAGGCAGATGGCCCACCTGATGGCAAGCGGTTACCATCGCCTATAAACATTTGTTACAATCCCGGAACGGAACAAATTTTAATTATTAATCAATGAGATCTTATACTAATATATAAACCGGAAGAAATTGTTTGTTTGATTGAACGCGGTAATCTGAAGAACTTCTGGTCTGATTTGAAAATTCTTTCAGTGTTAAATAGCCCATTTATCTAAGAAGGCTATAGGATATATATCATCACGTTAAGACCAATAGGAGTGGAGCACCAATGAAGAATGTTTCAAAATCGGAGCGTTTCGAAAACAAACTGCACGCGAAAGACGTCGCTGGCACAGCTAGTTAAGGGATAAAGAAGTAAATTAAAATAATGATTTGTAAAAATACACTAATTACGTACAAAGTCGAAACAAATGCAGACAATTTGCGTATAAAACTTAGTAATTTTATAAAAATATACTCACTTCCTTGCATTAAACAAAACATCTTTCTCATGTAAAAAAACCACAGTACAAAATACAAAAAATATCACAGTATTACGTATACAAACACGACCGTATCACATTATCTTATACCAATCACAGCACACGTGTGCATCGCACGGCGTCTGAAGACAGACTGAGCTCTCGAGCTTTGTTATGACGCCGAGAGCGTGACTACCCTCAGGTTCATCCGAATTAGTCTAGACAGGTCATTCTCTTTTGAACCCACTGCTTTAAACCGGAGTGAAGGTGGAGTGTTAGGCCGATGGCTTCGACATGCAGACGACTGCAATTTTCAACCGACTTCCAAAAGGAGGAGGTTCTCAATTCGACTGGATGTTGTTTTTTATGCTTCTTACGAGATTTCTCCGTCAGTTTTGAATCGATTTTATTTATTTTTATTCGAAAGAGTATACTCCCGAGGTGGCGCTGTTGTCACCAAGTCAGGGTCTGATAACTGGATACCAGGGAATTCAACAGCAATCCTTGTTGAAGAGCGCCTATACTCATAGAGGTGGAAAACTTGTATACGCGCCAATAGTACAATTTCTACAGGCTACTAAGTAAAAATTATTTAAAGCACAATAAAATCAAATCCAAGATAATAAAAGGGAAAAATAATTTAAAAAAACACTTGGCACTGACTTCAAGATGTAAAAAATATTTATATATTTTACTTTTTAGTTTGAAATCGGTTTTATTTTTGTCGAAAAAAAATACATTACTGAATTTATTGAATCTATTGGGTGTTTAAATTCTTACCAAAGGTAACTAACTGTGTGCGGTTGAACTGTTCGACCTGATTCCCAGTACGTACTAAACGTTTCGCCCCCACGTTCCTTCTACGTAAGGCTGAGTTATAAATGCACTACTAGAGTACTGGTCTGGATATAGAATGGAATTATTCAAAATGGCCAGATTAAAAAACAATCAAATGTGGTTTTTCACTGATGGATAGATTTTTTTTATCTCATGGGCATTTTCCAGGAGCGGTTTGTCGTTGTTCGGGTGCATAAAAATTCGCTTATTCCAATACAGTTTTGACTAAAACGGCAACTGACATTCTTCAAATCAAATCAAATCAAATCAAATTTATTTGTACAAAACATGGTTAACAGTTGGTATATATATGTTATAATGCACACATGTTTTGCTCACATAGGAGCATACAAATATCAATGAAAAATGTTATTAAATTATATAATGTTAAATGACATATGAAAAAAATCTGATAAATGTCAAAAAAGTAATAATAATAATAAATAAATAAAATAGAAAGTCAGGGGGGGGTATTTATTTACAATTGAGGAATTCATCCACCGAGTAAAACATTCTGTTTAAGAGCCATTCCTTTAACTGAATTTTTAATTTATATATACTAAACTATTTTTTAAATGCTGCGGTACTTTGTGCCCCGGGAATCCCACGGGAATTTCAAGACAAGCGTGGACGAAGTCACCGGCATATTATAAAGAAATGTTCTACATTATCCCTCTTCCATTACTGTACCAAGCCTTTGGACTTGAAATCGCAATAATGACCTTGATAGATGATTGAATGAACTCGAGTCCCAAACAAAGAGAGGTCAAAAACCTCGTCCTGTGATTCAACGTGTGAACAATCTTATTAAAGTTATAAACGTCAAATTTATAGTATTGTTACGAGTTGCAGGACTCGAATTAAAATGCCGTTAGAATTACTATGGAGTTTATTAGAACCATACAAGCACGTATAACACAGGTAAAAATATGACTTAACACAACCAGTCCCAAAAGTAATACAAGATTCAATAACACGCGCAAAGTGCGTCACTAAATAGATCACCGAATGTACACAAGTCTTGCTCCGCTTGTGGATAGCGCTCAACTGTTCACTCTCCCTTGTGGCATTGCTTTAGACCGAATTTCTTAGAATCACACCTGGCTAATGACTGCCATAAAAGATAACAATACACATTGGGCTGTTTTTTTAATCACAAACTTTAAACACAAAGTAAACAAAAGAAGTCCAAATGCCGAAAACGTCATAAAATGTCTACAGGTATGCAGATGTGAATTTGTCTTTTGTCGGCGTTGCGGTCGTAACAGTATCAAATGTGATCTTATAATGATAACAGGCCAAGCCAAGTCGTACTGTGTGATTCCTTTGGGATGCTGTTTTATCGATAAATCGTCTCCAAATTATATTACTCTACTGTCTCTTCGATTTCAGTAAACTGTAGAGCAATGTTTTTCAATATGGGGGTCGCAGAGCCTTTTTCGGGGGGTCGCCGGCAAAAGGGAATTCTAAACTCAGCAGCTTTTTGCAGAGGATAAGCCGTAATAATGAATATAGGTGACAAAATAAAGACATAAACGTAGTCATTCAAATTACTAACTTTTTGTTTGTCTATATCCCAAGGGGTTCGCCAAAATAGTATATTATTATAGTTAATAATAAACATATAACTATACTATATATACAAATATACACATGAGTTATATACATATACAAGACTAGCCGACCAGCGTGGTTTCACTCGCGCTCTGGCCCGCTCCCGTGGTATATGGCGTCATGTCATAGATGTGCACTCCCTGTGATCGTAGCTTTCGAACAGTAAATGAATTTTTAACATCGGTCTAGTAGATCCAGAGATTACCCTTTACAACGTCACAAACTCACAAACTTTACCCCTTTATAATATTAGTATAGATATAGTGATAAGAGGTAAGTATTTAAACATTAAACATAATAATATAATGTAATATATGCAATGTAATATATGCAATGTAATACAGAAAACTGAAGTGAGATACGATTGCTTTAGCTACTAAGCCTAATAATGTATAAAACTGACAAGTCAAAAGTTGTGCCAAATACATGATTATGAACAACGGCCAAAGACGAAGCAAAAAAAAATAACTTTTACGCATTTCGCGACCTTGAAGGTACAAGAAACTCTGAAGTTATAATTAGATCAGCTCTTTAATATTGTTAAGCATTGACCGAAATTTACAAACCAAAGTACAAGTGTTCCGGGACAAAAACTAACATCGTATATACTAAGGTATTCCCCGTGACTAGACCGCGCACTAAGACCTGATAACAAGTTTGTTAAAATAAATATTGTTACATACCGACAAAGACCCCACAGCTAAATGTTGAAAAAACCTTCTTTTATTACTTCGTGTTTAAACTTTAAAAATATCTATTGTTACTTAGTTTATGGCTGTAATTAGTGTCGAAAGAATTAATCCTTGTTCTATTGCCGTGGAAGCTTGCCAGATCCTTTGTTCCATTATACAGTTTAGTCTAAAATAATGCCCGATCGGAGGGTGAGGCAGTTATTCGACGACTACTATACGAGTAAACACTTGTGTAGTATTTGCGATTAGCGATATAGTGACGGACTTGCGCGTGTTGAATTACATTGAATCGTGCACTGTGAACTGGTTGCATCCAGTTTTGTTTTGTACTTGTTTGTTTTTCGTGTTTGAAGAGAATTACTATAGAGTGTATTAGAACTGTATCTAATTAACTCTATAGTAATTCTAAAGGCCTTTACTTTAATTCGAGTCCTGTAGCTCGTAACAATATATATATTATCTACAACATAAAAAAAGTTGTCATTTGTTTATACTGCTACTCCTCTAATAAACAAACTCACACACACATACAGACATCCATACACACGCACATTTATAAATAATTAAATAACATCGACCCACAAAAACAAGTGGTCTATACGCTTTACTATACTCATGTATTGTTATATATTTCGATGCGCTGAATCCGAATCACTTTGGTCCATACATCCTCAAAACTTTCAGGTTGCATGGACCAAACTGACCCCAGATAGTCAGACTGACTACAAATAGATGGATCTGGTCAAACGTACACACCATTTTTTGGTGGCCGTGAATTAGTGTTAAAAATTAATTTCAAGAACACAATTGAACCAATTAGGAAGGAGGTCTCCAAGATACAAGTCGACCTAGTTTGGAGACGAATGTACTTAAAAAATGTGAATTATGTTTTACGCAACAAGCCACAACAATTTCGTCTATTCCGATAACGCCGTGTCCGTGTCTGTTCCGTGTTAAAAAAATATCCTATGTCTTTTCATGGGCTGTTGCTTAAACTGCCAATGAGACCATTTATTCCTGTTTTGGACTCCCATTATGGGTTTCAGTTTCAAGGCGTGGTCAAAAGCAGGTGACCCAGAGCTTCAATTCTATTTATAATTCATACAAAAGAGTTACGCCAAAAATAATTACATACTCTTTACTCGTCCGTTTGAGACTGGCAAGTTATAAATTGTCGATAAAACAGTTTCTTCACTAAGAAATTTGAAAATGGAACAGCGTTCAAATCAATATGTAACTTTCAGGGATAAAAATATCCTTTGTCCATTATATACAAATAAATATCCGACAGACAAACACACATCTCGTATATCCCCAAATTAAGCAAGTCACGTTGGTGTTACGGGAAATTACCCATACCACGAATCGAACCCTGCCACGCGCGATACGGACTCTCACACGGCTGCTTCATTACAAGTTTGTCAACCCTTCCCACTGAGTGTATCCTGGGAAACCCAAATAAGCAACTGAAACCCGGAAACGGGCGCACGGCAGCGCGATGAGACATTTATAGACATGAGAATATTTTTTCGACGGAAACAATGAGTCATGTTGGCTTCTTCTAACTAAAGTGCATTGGGCTGCGGTCCATTTGAAAGCGGGCAGAACGCTTGAAGCGTTTATGCTAAATTCCGCTTTTCTATACAGTACTGTTAATTGATATGAGTTAATGCGTAATTTGCGACATTGACCGTTTTATATCCGTGCAGGAACGGAGAAAGAATACAATTTCCTGCGGCGGGGCGGACTGTTCTAAGAGGCGACAAAACAACCCACAGCCAGGTGGTAGGGTATGTGCCCGACTGGATGGCTACCACCCCTGATCTAGAGTATGCCGCAATAACAACCTTGAGCTGTATCTCGGTTCTTAGTGCCCTGTTCCACTCTCCCTTAAGAGAGCAGCAGCGCATTTGCAGCACCTTTGGTGTTGCAAAAGTCTACAGGCGATGGTAACCGCTTTCCACCAAGTGGGCCGTGTGCCTGTCTGCTGAACTTATGCAATAAATAAAATAAAATAAATGTCCATAATTGTGAAAGATTTAAATATTCAGATAACGTATGTACATACATATCGAGGGCTTCATAACAAATGGGCGTACAGACAAAAGTGCAGTTTTACACAAGGGACAAAATTGTGAATAAGACAAAACTAGTTGATTATATAAGGTCGAAATTTGGAATAACCGTCTATTTAGGTACACTTGCACACTGGTAAGACTTCCTAAATTGTAACATGCATAGATTATAGTAAACAACAACAAAATGGCATTTTTTCCTATACGCCCATTTGTTATGAAGCCCTTGATATATACATATGTAGCTATTCGTTAACGGCGTCATTTTTAACGCTATAAACAAGACGCTTTTAGCCACAGTCAATAACTATAACATTTGTCCACATGAAGCCCCAGTTTGAAACTTATAAAATTCCCACTTTGTTGATGTACACAGCCTTTTTTTCTTATAAAGCTAAGCTATTATCGGTGGGCGTGTGGGATGCGAGCGTAGCCACGGGAAAACGCTAGAATATCCTATAATTGGACCTACTTATGTAAAATGGAACTAACTCACATACTAACAGTTTTGAGAAAAAGCCGTATTAATTAAAACTATGCATACAAAAAAGTGTCTATATTTTGGATTTATTTTTTTGTTGAATATTGTATATTATATTTGGTCCTATAATAATGTCCTTGAATATATATTCAAGTAAACCTTTTACGTTTTTGGATTACCATAGGTCATGGATTTTGTTAGTTTATTATACTCTTGGTGTTTTGTGGGTTAGCTACTTTGTGATAAAAATGCTTTATTGTGTAAATGTTGTCAGGTCGTTATGATTCTTATTGAGTCGATAGAAGGTGCATTTTGAAAGCCTTCTGCGTCCTTAACCAAATTTTGGCATGTTTGTGGATCGGTTCTGTTTTGCAAAGTAGGTCCAAATGCAAGTTGAACAAAAACATATTCCACGCTTCATTGTATCACGCTTATCGCTATCAATGTGACCGCATGTGCACCACAAAGATAATACTACTAATTGTTTACTCTATCGGTGCATTGCTCTTGTTATTATTATAATCCAACAACGAAAACATATAAACAACATAATTATGTATACACTGCTTCAAAGTAACTGTTAATTCAATTAATATGTTTCGGTTAACTGTTGTTTCTACCGCTAAGTTAGAAATAAGTACGGTAACTTTATCAATATTACTTTGGCTACTTTCTTATATATAAACTCTGAGAACTCTTAATTTGCACGTTACATTACGGATACGTTAAAATACTCAAATTTACTTTTTTATACAACCAAAGAAAGAAAGAAAGAAAAATATTTTATTTAGGACAAAACTAAGTTAATATAAATAGAAACAAAATAAGTCCTAAATTGGACGCAGTCTCAGCATAATCCTAGCCAACAAGGACTAGCGCTGTTCTTCCGTCTGGGACCATAAAGTAAACCACGGTGGACAATACAACACACAAAACAAAAAACAATGTATACAGAATAACGCAGTTTGATAAAGGTAAATGAATTTCAGATTAAAAACAATATAATAAAGCAATAATTTAAATAACACATATAAAATCATTGTAGTAACGCACACAACGAAACAAATCAAAATCGATCCCACCGTTAAAGAGGTGTTCAGCGGCGTCACCTATCGGGTAGAAATGCGACCATAATCAATTTGAATTTATTTTTGAACATTAATAAGGTTCTGTTGTCAAAGACTACTTCTATAATCACAGATCTCGCCAAGGCTACACTGTTAATTTGACTTAAACAATAAACAAAAGAGTATATATGCGTGTATGGTAGTATGTGTAATGTTTTTTTAATTGATTTAATGTATTCAATTTTATGCATAATTTTAGAAAATATATTATCATTCTGCACTCCTTCTCTATATGAACGATAAGTGTGCAAAATTTCATACTCCTCCGTCCGTGCAATTTTTGTAACAAGGGGTACAAAGATTTTGCTGTGTCTTTGCTTCACGTATTCATGTAATGATCATATTCCGGACGATGACAATTCCAAAAACAAATATCATAAAAATTGGTCCAGCCGTTCTTGAGTTGTCAATTGTGTAAGTAACACGACTTTGTTTTTATATATTTGGGTCGGCCTAAGTGTTATCGCTAACCGCTTATCGCTAGCAGTGGGACCGCAAACCTACAAGATAGTATATTGTTTACGTTGAAAGTGCAATGTACTGGCCCATGGTTTGCCGCACTCCAGAATTATTTTGGTAACTTTCATTTGTGTTTATTGGAAATACTTTTACGCTGAAAAACACATGAAAAGCTGAAGGTCCATCTGATGCAAAGTGGTTATCTGATGACTAATATTTAAGGATGTTATTAAAAGTACGCGCAGTACGCGACAATAGATACAATTCATACAAGTGGTATTTGATATGATTGATAATAGATTTTTAACCGACTTCAAAAGTAGGCGGAGTTTCTCAATTCGTTGGAATCTTTTTTTTATGTATGTTCACCGATTACTCCGACATTTATGATCCGATTTGTGATTTTTATTGTTCGACGCGGGATAGCTGCCATTTGGTCAGAATGTATGTTATGAACATTTTTTATGAAAAAAAAATCCTTACACACGTCTTGCCTCGCTTGTGGTTATCGCTTGACTGCCGATCTCTCTATTGAGGCATTGCTTTATACTGCACAAATACAATATGTCTCTCGGCCGTGTGGAATGAATTTCTTAGTATAACACCTGGCTAATGAGTACCATAAAAGATTACAGTACATAATGGGCTGTTTTTCTAATTACAAATTTTAAACACAACGCAAACAAAAGAAGTCCAAATTCCGAAAAGGTAATAAAATGTTTTTCTACAGACGCAGGTTTGAATTTCCCTTTGTCGGCACCTCAGTCGCAATAATACGAACGGGGCGACGCTGGATGGCGTCGAGGGGCTGCCCCCCCCCCCCTAATACGCGGGTGCTAGAGAAGATGCTCAGCCACCGAGCACAAAGTCGATTAAAAATCCAGAAACTGCTAGAAGAACATTAGAAACACATAAATTGTTACATAAAATATTAATTATGCAAGTAATAGGCGCATTCTTTCGCGGAACGGGAGTTACGTAAAAAGTTGCTATACGTAAAAACGTGCCACAAAACCACTTAGCGACTGGCCTGTGGCGAAACGTTAAAAAAATACGATAATCTATATATATAATAAAACTGTAGTAGTCGAATTTCTGTACAATAAAAAAAATTGCTAAAAACCGAGTCAAAGGGATGTAAGAAGTGAAATAGAACTAATTTAGATTTTGTTTTGACGTCAATATTGGCGTCCGGCAGGGCTGGGTGCTGTCGGCATTGCTGTTCATCCTATGTCTGGACGCTACTATCGCTAAGTTCTCAGCCAGAAGGCCCAGCTTGCTGGTACCTACGCTCACGTATGGAAGCGAGAGTTGGGTATGGAATAGAGAGCACGAAAGTAGAGTAAACGCGGTCGAGATGCGAGCACTGCGCAAAATCTGCGGAGTGACGCTCGCGGACCGCGTTCGTAATACCGAAGTAAGAAAGGGAGTTGGTCCGAAAGAGAGTGACGGGGTGAAGGTAAGGAAAGGAATGCTCCGGTGGTTCGGGCATGTGGAAAGAATGTATGATGAAAGAATGACTAAACAGATATACAATGCAAAAGTGGATGGATGCAGAAGTCGCGGAAGGCCACGACACACCTTCCACGATCAAATTGATCGTGTACTAGCAGGTGATGTCAGGAGCCTTAAGAACAGACGAGCGTGCATGACAAGAACTATGAATATCAAAGAAGCAAGTGAGGTGTGTAAGAATAAGCCTAAATGGCGCTCTGTTGTTCGTGCCTACCCCGCAAGGGACCTGGCGTGAAGTTATGTATGTATGTATGTTAATTTTTTTTGTTTCTGTTTGTCTGTTTGTACGGGCTAATCTCCGAAACGACTGGACCGATTTAAATCAAATTTCGTATGGTGGTAGCTTATATCCCTGGCCAAAATACAGGATTTTGATCCCGAAAAATAAAGAGTTACGATGGGATAGTTAAAAGAACTTTATGCTGCGTTGTATGTGTGGAGTGACGCGGAAAGACCGTGTCAGGAACTCCTGCATCCGCGGCAGTCTTCATGTCCGTGACATAGCAGACAAACTGCAAGAGTGTTGCTTACGCTGGTACGGCCACGTTTTACGGAGACCGGCTAATTATGTGGGGAACAAATGTCTAGCCATGCCGCCTCCGCCAAGTCCCCGTCGAAGGGGAAGGCCCAAGAAATGTTGGCTTGACGTCGTGAAGGATGACATGCGTACCAATGGTCTCAAAACTGCGTTTGCTGAAGACCGCGCGAAGTGGAGTAGAAAAAGTAGGAAAGCGGACCCTGGGCGTCGGAGTGAACGCTCCGAACGCAACCGGCATTTAACGCTCGGATGACGAGTTAAAAAAACTTTCCACGCGAACGAAATCGCGGGTAGAAGCTGATAATGAAATGAATCGGTAGTCTTTTATCCGTGCAAGAACGGTGAAAGAATAAAATTCACCGCGGCCAGGCAGACCTGTCATAAGACGCGGGTGGGTGGGTGCTATGCCGTCATAGCAACCTCGAGTTGTGTTCCGGCATTAATTGCCAGGTTCCAGTCTCCCTTGAGAGCAACAGTGTGTTTATACAAGGAGCACTTAGTGTTAAAAATGTCCATAGGTGATTGTGATTACCACGCATTGTCGACGATCCCATGCTCACAGCGTATCTACGCTTGGCCTTCGGATTGACTTCACGTCTCTATGCGTATTTTTTTAGAATGCATAGATTCGCGTTTGACTGACATTGAACATACCTGTACACATGAGGCTTCAAGACACCTAGATTGTATTCTTCAGAGAAATAGACGACGATAAAAAGTTCCACTCTTGAACGGTGCGTATGATGAAAGTGGAAGCATAGCGTTCCGTCCGCTTCGTTGGTATTTTCACCATATATCGGTGGCGTGAGTGCATACGTCTGCTATGACCGGTGGTAAAATGGTGAGGGAGGAACCAATTCATGCAATTATGTGGCACACTTCCCGAAGTGTATCCTATAAAATAAAAACTAGCGACTTTACGGTATTCTACCGACTGTACTTCAGGGAGAGTTCCGAGGAACTGTTTAGAATGGTGCCTTCGTCTTATTTTTACCACCGCACCGCACGCCATCTGCTGGGCGTTCATACCCACTTCGCTCTTGGCAACGGTTCTCTAGATCGTTTGTTTTGCGAACCGCGGGGATTTAGAATGAGCTTCCAGCCGTGGTTTTACCACGGCGCTACAATATGGGGTTTTTTAAAAAGGGTGTCATGAAATTACTTCGAGTGACACCTCTGGTGTTACAAACGTTCATAGGGGACGGTAACCGCTTTCCATCAGGTGGGCCGTCTGGCTGTCTGCTGACTCAAGTTGTAGAAAATATTTTATTTTATTTGCTAACAGCTATCATTCATAATAACAATGAATATATATTAAGAGAAGCTATTTTATTTTATTAATAAGCCTCCATAGATAACAGTAAAAAAATAAACAAACAAACAATAAACTAATGTGCATAGATATAAGGTACTTAAACTGATAAATCAGAGTTTGAATAGAACTTGACCAACGCTAAACAATGCTACACTATTAGTAAATAAATAGGTCTTACTTAGTCTGTATCTTCCAACTTACTTATTAAATTCATTTGCTGTTCTGATGCTGTAAGCTGTGATCGTCAATGGTGTGTGTAATAATTTCCTAAGGCGAACATTAGTAGGAGGAACATACAAATGTAATTTCATTTTGTTTGTTAGTTGTGAATTTATTATGTTAAAAAAGAACTTATTTATTCACCCCATATAGGATACAAGGCGTTAAACATCCTGCTTATGTGCAATCACTTATAAAAACCACTGGCCACTTTAGTACGGTAGCACATTGACCTGACTGGTTCAATAAACTTAGGTACACCTATAGGTATAGATACGTAAGTTTCGATTGTGCCTATTTATTTCATTCTGTATTATGAACAAGCTTTAGTAACTCAGTGACTAACGCAGCCACGTTGACGATGACAAGGGTTCAAATCCTAGCCGGAACACGTACACCACTTAGTTACTTAGAAAGAAAGCAAAAAATAACAAAACTACTTTTTAACGGTTTTAAGCGTGGTAATTTATTTGATTTTGGTTTAACCGACGTTTCGGCCGCTTTTCAGTTGGCCGTGGTCACCGACGACAACCATGATATTTGTCCAACGTGTATTGTTAAAGTTTTATTTAGCCTATCGCCAACTTGTTAATTTTAATTATTTAGTATTAATTTTGTTTATGGTTATTATTTACTCTATGAGAGCCTAATCTAATTTACCACCGCTTCACAAAATGTTGTGGCTTGAAGAGAAGAAGCAGCGCAAGAAACTCTTCAGCAAACATGCCTAGATCTAAAAAAAATATATAATATTAAAATGGGTGGAAGGAATAATAAAAGAAATTATCAGTCAAGTTGTTTTGAATTCCGTTGCACGCAGAAAGAGCTCACAGTATCTTGAGGTCTGGCAATTGGTTTTTGCTGGGTTTGGGTCTTAATAGTTTTGATGATCGGATCCCAAACAGGTGGCACTTGGCAACCATCTTCTCTATTGAAATTTGGGTGTTTTTTTTTAAATTTAATTTAATTTTTAATTTTAAAACCGTTAAAACGTAGTTTTATTATCGCGAAAACATAAGAAAATATTTAATTCTAAAAATGCACACTTAACAATAATGTGACGAGAACGTGAAGCAAAAACTTTGTACACCTTTTTAAAAAAATGCTCGGACGGAAAAGTATGAAATTTCACATACTTAATAGTTATATATACAAGGAATATAGAATGCTATTTTTTTAAATTATGCATATGTAAGCTCGTCAGAGCCGTATAAGCTCATGACGAGCCTATTCATCAGAAGTTATCATGACATGGCATAATGTATATGGGTATATTCATGGAATTGACATCTTTCGTGATCTTTGCCAATATAGTGTTTTTATTGTATAAATACCAGTCATCTTTTCTAAATCACAATGCACTTTGATAATAGCGATTTGTTGCACACTCGATGCCCCAGCGACCACACCACCTCGTATCCAATGTCAATTGTACTATTCTGCTCAACAACGCCCAAAAACATGTCTCGACCCGTCTCTGTTATTATGGTGGTCGCCTGCAACCATAGATATACAACACTCCGCTAAAGTGTCATTGTCAATATATTATCATCCTTGGCGATGGTTCGCCGACACATAGAAAACACTACTATGTATTTGATACACACACGCAGTATACTCTTTTGTTTATTGTTCAAGTCAAATTAACAGTGTCGCCTTGGTGAAATCTGTGATTATAGAAGTATAGTCTTTGACAATAGAACCTTAATAATGTTCAAACTTATAATTTAAATTAATTATGGTCGAATTTCAACCACTGGGCACTACTAGTTATTATTATTACACTTTTTATTTATTCCTCCCTTGCTATGCTTTTTAAAACACACAATTAATTTTACGAAAAGTCATTCTGTAACATATTTTTGTACAAAACTTAAAAAAAAAGTACTTAAATATAAATAGAACAACAAACATAAAGAAAAACAATTTTTTGCTAGACGTGTAACAGCAATAACACGTTGCGAAGCGGTGTACATAGACCAGGAAGTAAAATTAAATTTTAACCTATATGACCTTCAAAAAGTGTTCTCCAGTGGAACTTATTTTGAATAAAAACTTTTGAATTTGAATACACATATTAAAAAAATATAAAAAGTCGACAACTGCCGGCAGCTGGGCTAGGGCCCAGGCTACCGGTAATTAGGGCTCCAGAGACAGGAACCTCCTCATAATGCGTCCTCAGGAGAACCACCTTCTGTATCTGGCCCTTCACCCATTTGTCCAGCAAGAGCCTCTTTAGGTGTCGGTCGAGGCTCTTCGCTATCAGACCATTAACAGACACCACTATCGGTACGATGGTCGTTGACTCTATATGACACATGGCAGAAATCTTGTGCACGAGTTCAAGGCATTGTTACGAGTTGCAGCACTCGAATTGAAATGCCGTTGGAATTACTATAGAATTTATTAGAACTTTACAAACACGTATGACACAGGTACAAATATAACTGTACACAACCAGTCCAAACGTAATGCACGATTCAATCACACTCGCGAAGTCCGTCACTAACTTGTTTCGCTTGTGGCTATCGCTAGACTCCCCCTCCATCAGGTCATTGTTTTATACTGCACAAATGCAATATGTCCGTATCTTACTTAATTCGCCACACCTGGCTAATGACGCGGCCGCAAGCTGCCATCAAAGAGTACAATAACAATGGACTGTTTTCTAATCTCAAATTTTAAACACTTAGAAAACAAAAGACGTTCATAAAAGAGGTTTAATGTTATTAAATCAAACTCCGACGGGTAATAAATGTGCTTTGTTTACAGATATGCAGGTGGCCCAAATTGTAACAGTATTATTATAATAATGTGTCTCTAGAGACCACGGGCCATAAACATAGCCCCTCTTTTGGAGGAGTTACGTCGGGCCATGCGAAGGTCAACACGTAAATACCACTTGACAAATTTATTCTAAATGTGGCGTGACACTGACCGGCGATTGTCACTGCCTACATCATATAAAAATGCACCCAAGGACAAGTCCCGATAAGTGTAGGACTATTATAAGCAAAGAGAACAAAAGGTTACCAGTATGAGATAATTCCAACGACATTTTATTGTTACGAGACGCTAGAACCGAATGAAAATGCCGTTAGAATTACTACAGAGTTTATTAGAACTATACAAGCACGTATGACCAGGTACAAATATAACCGAACACACAAAGTCCAAACGTAATGCAGAAGGTCGTTATTCCATAAAACGCGCAAAGTCCCTCACAAAATAGGTTACCGAATGTACACAAGGCTTGCTTCGCTCGTGGTTATCGCTCGACTGCCTCATCTCTCAATTGGGGCATTGCTTTATACTGCACAGATGCAATATGTCTGCTTGGCCGCGTGGTACGAATTTCCTAGAATGATTTTGTACTTTAAATCCGAGACACCTGGCAGTGATCACAATACGACAATAGGCCGTAGAAGATTACAATACACGATGAGCTTTTTCACAAATTTTAAACAGGAAGTAAACAAAAAAGTCCAAATGCCGAAGGGTAATAAAATGTTTTACAGATATGCAGGTGTGAATTTGTCTTTGTCGGCGTCTAGGTCGTAAAATTATACTCGAATCGCACAATTTCGTAACAGTGAGATAAATAGAAACCCAGCGGTAATAGGAAGTGGTGTCGTTGCGTCATCACGTTCTCAACGATATCGCTGTTTACTAATTTACTATTGTTTATTCAGCGAGTGACGACTGGTGGAAATATTTGTATTGAAATGACAAATTCCATTTCTCTTTGATTGCTAATCACGTCGTAAAACAATATGGTATTGTGCTTTTAGAGTTCCGTTGTCAATCTAATAAAAATACACAAAATCAATTTAAAAAAAACATTACACACACTACATACATGGTATTTAAGACACACACACGCATGATATGCGTGTGTGTGTGTATATATATATTATATATTATATACTCTTTTGTTTATGGTTAAAGTCAAATTAACAGTTGGCGAACTCTGTGATTATAGAAGTATAGTCTTTGACAGCAGAACTTAATTATTATTGGGGAAATTCGACCACGGGCGACCACTAGTATATGGAATTCCCCCATACGTGATGCAATCATGACGTAATAATATATCAAAATTAAATAATAGTAACACATACAAACAGGATATATTTGTAACTCCCATATATTGTTACGCGATGAAACCATGACGAAATAATACATCAAAATTAAATAATAGTAACACATACAAACAGGATATATTTGTAACTCCCATATATTGTTACGCGATGAAACCATGACGAAATAATACATCAAAATTAAATACAGTAAAACCTCTTAAGTCGAACTTGAAGCGAGACGCCAAAAAATGCGAGTAAGGGCGTGTTGCGGCACGATATAACCAAGGGTATACACTGATGCAATCGGACATGAAAACAATACGCACGCACCGGTGTGTACGCTTAATATTATGCTTTTACTATGAAAACGCTCATTATCTACGGCCAACCGCGAATATTCGAAAAAATTCACTACGGAACGACGTTGAATTATTGTACGCGCAACTAGAAATTATTGTAAATCGCATAAAATCAAGATATACGCATTTGAATAGCAAAAGGTGCTTAATTGGAGACTTCCTACGCTTCAGGACGCGTTCCCACTTTATCGTGACGACAGATAATCGTGTAGTCTTAAGTGCAGTGGCTTATGTTTAAATGGAGGTGTTCACATAAAGAACGACACGATTTACTGTCGTCTACGACATTTTTTGCAAAGACGACAGATTGTCATGACAATGGGAACGGCTAGCACGAGAGTCGTAAAAAGATAAAAAATCGTTACGACTAAATTGTGACGGCAAACCCATCGTAGCCACGATTGCTTGCTTCATCTTCCTTCTTTTCAAAAAGTAATACGTTCATTATTAAGATTTCGTCTTCGTCCATTGAACTCCGGGGCATAAACGCACCACTGATTTCCAAGAGAACATAGAAGCGACTGTAGATTTGTAGCTTGCTAATGAAGTGAAAACGACAAAGCGACTGCCGTGAAACGATAAAATGCCGTCGCGATCCAATGGTAACAGCGGGATACGATAGTCGCTAAACGATAAAAAAAAAATTACCACAAACAATCGATATAATGCGAACAGCTTAGAGACGACAGTCGTCCAACGATAAATTAATCGTTACGACATAGTGGGAACGCACCCTTAGAGTTTTCGGCTTATGGAGCATTTATAGAATAAATTGTTTTGTTTTAAATTTGATCACGAATTCGTGCTATATCGGATGTATATAACGGCATACTCCAAATAATCGAGTTATAGAGTTAAATTTAGGGGTCTGTGATTCGAAATCGAATCGAATTGTTCGAAGTTCGACAAATAAACTAGAAAAAAAAATCGAATAATTCGAACAATTCGCGAATTATCAAAGTATCATTGGATTTTCTAATGTTTCCAATTTGAATTCCATTATATCGTGTATCAAAATAGTCTACTTACGAATAACATACTATGTATTTGATTAAAAATCAATTACACGGTGAAAAAAATTGCTCAATTTCAATGTATGTTTATTTCCGACAGTAACTAGACTAGTACAACTAGATACTAATATTGTCAAGAGATTCTTTCAATTAATTTTGGTTTTTATAATTATTAATTTCCGTTTGAAAAACATCCATAAGAAAAAGAATACACATGCAATGTTTTAAAATACTCGAAAGTTCGCGAATAACTCGAATTATTTAAAATTTTTCGAATTAATCGAACTATTTCAAATTCTTCGAAATTTTCGAATCAAATTCGATTCGGAACGAATAATTAGTAATTTCGAATTATTCGCACTTAAAATTTCGAGCAAAGGAGAGTTTGGTGTAGTAAGGGAACACATTTTTTTCGAGTTTGGGAGGACTAAAAGAGGTTCTACTGTGATAGTAAACTATTGACTAACATTCGGTTCTTACAGCTCACCGACCGTTCATTTAGCTCCATACATCTTATGTTAAAATTCAACCGATGGTGTAGGCCAAGCGCATGAATTAGGAATCAGCCATTAACGGTGTTTATGTGTCATCGTTTTTACCACAGGAAGTTAGTCATAAATTTGACTCACTTGTTTTTAAACTATATTTTTGGTTTATATTAACCCACTTTACATATTTTTATGAAATTGGCTGTCAAGTAGCGAGAGAGAGAATAGTTTATTGCACACCAAATTTTTTCTAGGCAATACAATAGACGGCTTTATCGCTCAAACCAATTTCTTCCGGGCAACTGAAATGAAAGAGATTTGAATCACGCGATATAGGTGGTGCAGGAAAAAGGTAATAGATACATAAATACTCAAACTTATTTAAGAAATAAATATACATACATATATACATAGTCAAATATATACAATAATACGTAATTTATAATAAATGTATTAGCAATATTATAGTGTATGATTATATTCTGTTAATCAGACATAGCTATTTGTGGACAAGTATCTACTTCTTTCTTCATTCAATTAAGTGACTTCTGCGCTCGAGTAGTCCAAGGGTCATGGGTTACTCGAGCCATGTTTTATCCGTGCAAGTTACAGCTCTTAGGGGCAAACCACAAATTACGTCACACGAATTTTTTGACCCCTCCCCCGTCCTTGTCAGAGCTGGTCACATCCATGAGACTCGTCTCTCCGTAGTATAAATGTAAAAAAACAATGTGATGACGAAATTATTCGTCTTGATTGGCCGCCATTTTGAATATTTTCATGGTTACTCTTGTAGTGTATGTGAATGTGCTCTGTGGTAATTTGTCTTAATGTTTTGACGACTTACGCTGTTTTTTAGTTTTTGGTTCTTATTCTGCAGATTGTTCAACTTTGGACCTATGATATAAGTGCAATGTGAATGAAAAAATAAGTAAGGTTATTATTTTTTTAAACATGATCTTTGGACCATAGAAGGGTTGCAGAAGGGGTAAGTATGACTCCCCCTCCCTACTCCACCACCCTACTACGTAAAATTCGTGTATCACACATCTATAGACTTACCGGGATGAAAGTATTGTGATAAAAAGTATATTAAACATACAAGTGTAGGATACGTGTAAAGTAAACCAATAAGAGATGGATGGGTAATGTGATGAACACCATGATACTTTCTAATGTGACAAAGGACGTATCCAATTTTTTTGGCAGTTTATGGCTTGGCAACTAGGTCTTTAAGCCAGAACGTATACCACACTATATAGTGTGGTAGGTAAAGGTGGGCAGCTATTTAAAAAACCAGCTAATTAGCGATACACACAAAAGTCACGCTTTAGTAGTCAACTACCAATTGGCTAATGGTTGGCGAATGAAATCGAAAAGCGGATAGCTGTTTATGAAATTATGGATGGTTACCAACCACCAATGCAAGGAAAGATATTTGGTGCCGACTCCAAATTATTTGGCATAAGATGAAAGAAAAGAGAGAAAGACTTTAAAAAAATATAGTTGACTAGCTTCTGCCCGCGACTTCGTCCGCGTGGTGCGGTTTTTTAACTATCTCACGGGAGCTCTTTAATTTTTCGGGATCAAAAGCATCCTATATGTTGACCAGGGATATAAATCCCCGAAAAATTATAAGCTATCACCATACAAAATTTCAGGTAATTCGGTCCCATCGTTTCGAAGATTAGCCGGTACAAAAAGACAGACAAACAGATAAACAGACAAAAAAAAAATTGAAAAAATCTAAATTAGTTCTATTACACTACTTACATCCCCCTGACTCGGTTTTTATCATTTTTTTTAATTGTACAGAAATTTAACCTCTACAATTTTATTATATGCATAGAATAAGTATTAAACAGAGTGCCATCTAGTTCAACGAGTCTCTCGTAGACATATCGCCTTAGGATTTAAAATGTAACAAGTTTCAAAGTTATATGTACCAATATAAAAAAAGCAAAATGATAACAATAGTCGTCAATCCAGTTAGCCCTTTACAAGTTTACAGCGGCCAAAAGTACAACGAGCATTTACCTGACGGATATCCCGTTATAAACCAGAAGAGGTCAAAAAAATGGCAGACAAACGACAAAAATAAGTTTTAAAGATATTGAGATACTGCAAAACCTGTTTTTAGCATTATTTTAAGATCAACATGCTTGTAAGTTGCATTTTATATACATTTAATAGAAGAAACCCCGCCTTGTTCAACTTTTTACAGGATAAAACAGGATACGACAGCTCGTTACATTAGACCAACAGCTGATCCACATTACCAAAATACAAAGAAGTTTATTCGAAGAATTCATAATAAAATTATTCCACGTAAAAAGGAACTGGCAATTACCCCATCAATTTAAAAACCACTTTGCATACACTTCACTTTTAATACACGGTAACATTTCAAAATCACACGTGTAACAACGTAACCAATTTACTTTCTCAATAACTTTTTATCGAGTGGATTCAGTGAGGATTGTATTTATAAACGCATAGAATGTAAAACTAAACATATGTTACGGGTTTATGCACTGTAACATACCTTATTTTTAACAGCAAACGTATTTGTCTGACTCCACCTTAAAACACCTTGGCTATAATATAACACTCCGATAATAGTGTCTTTTACTCTTCCAATACATATTTACACTGTTAACAATATGTCCGGACGCGAAAAACGCCGTCCAAATTACAGATTTCAATGCTAATTATTTATTGTACGAATCAGCGAGCGTCTTTACATCGCTCGCTCAAATCACACACTAAGATGTCAGCTGGGTTTCCTTTGTTCTCATTGGTCGATCGATTCAAAACCTCCGATGCACACACTAATTTTTATCACCAGCCCTTTCTAACATCGCCTCTCTCGCTCTCAGTTTAATGACCTTGATACGATTTTTAGCCATTTAAACTCAAGTTTCATGCAAAATTTTCGATTATGGACACATTCTGAGTCCAATGTACCGCTGTATGTCTTTATTTTATGGAAATTTACTGCTAGAATCGTAAATTGAATCATATGGGAAACAAAGCTAGTGTCAACATTATATATGTATACGTATAGATAACAAAGAAAATAACATATTGACATCGAAAGAGCTCCGCTGATTGGACGCCGCACAGCTGTTTTTGACATGACCATTATACTGTTGTATTACTATGAACTGTTCATAGATGGCAGTAGTAGTCCTGTAACAGCAACTAAATTAAACATATTTTCCACTATATAAAATTTTAATACTATTTCAACAAATTTAATTAGAATATAAAGTACTAAATCACATGTAATAGTTTATTCATTTTAATGCACATCTAAAAGAGCATCTTGTGAATACATGTAAGCAGCAGTTCAAATGATTATCAAATTGCTCGTAACTATAGCAACGCGGCCATATTTGATTATAATACTATCTGATCAAATCTTGAAGGTCTCGGTAGTGCTGTTCTTACACAGAAAATATCGTCTTCTCAATTTAATACCATCATAATTGTGTTCCTTAGCGGTAAATTTCAAAATCAAAACACATTTTTAATTTTAACTAGATGGTGATATTAAATATTAATCCGAAGAAAAATGCGAAATATGGCAATTATGAATCAAAACTGAGGAAGAGTACTAAATATAGAGAAATGAAAGCCGCATAATTATGGAAATCAGTTATTATAATTTTAATGAAAAAAGCTGTAAAAATTAGAATATTTTGTTCCTACACTTCCGCTAATCAATATTTTTTAAATTCGAACAAATAAATATGGTCTATCGTCCGGCTTCTTTAGTTGCGGTTTCACGAGTGTTTTGCCTATGAACCAAATTTGAGGAAACAGTATTTATATATATTTTGTGTACTCTTAGGATGTGGTATTTCTGGAAATTATAATTTCTAATTTAGTCACTATGGGTAGAATACAATACAAATAAGTTAAGTTTTCTTACATTGCATTCAATCTTAACATTTATAGATTACATGTCACTTTGTCCGCGATGGACTCTTAAACTACTTAACCGATTTTAATCAAATTTGCACACCGTGTGCAGTTTGATCCAACTTGAAAGATAGGATAGCTTACATCTCAATGGACCCTGTAGATGGCGCTGCAATCGGATTCTTAATTTTATTTCTTCAGGGCAGGACAACGTCTGCCGGGACAGCTAGTAGTATGTAATTTTATAGTTGTTCAATGTATTAAATTACTTATGTATATTTTAATAAAGTTTTACATTTAATTTACAATGTCTTAGTTTTTGAAGTTCAATTCAATTTAGTCAAAATAGTAAATATGAAAATAAAACACTATTTAATTCGATTTTTTATTATTTATTTACAAAAATTACCAGAGGATGTAAATCAATAGAGATAAAACTTAAAATTTCTTTTCACAATAAAAAATATTACTTACAATAAGTCAATTATTGACTTATCAATTATAGTTTGTGTAGGTTGCGTTTTTTATTGGAAGATTTTCAATTCTATCTTCTATAAATTGAAGACGTGAGTGGATGAAGGTGATATGTCGCATATTGGGGTTTTTTCTTTTTTGCGTAGATGAAGGTTATAAGTCGATACCAAATGACTACAGACCTTAGACCATAGATATAAGGCATATTTAAAAAAATAAAGTCTTGAAAAAGGTGTTAAGTTCAGTTCAGTTTAAAATAAAACTTTATCTCGATTTACTCAGAATTGGAATTATGCGACTTATCACTTTCATCCACTCATGTCTTCAATTAATGGAGGACCGTACGTAGCGCCACAGTAGCAAATGGAAAGATTTTAACAACAGCGTCAAAAATTATTAAACTAGGATTGAAAATTAAATAAGAAAAAACAGATTTATGCTTTATTATAGTTATTTGTAAATAGAAAGTAATATTAAAAGATTAATGGAATATCAAAGAAAGCCATCAAAGATATTAAATTTTGACTTAGCATACTTCACTCCGTATATAACTGCTGCTAAATTCATATTGTTTCCATTTGCTATTTACAGGTGGACAGTTTTTCAACTTGTCCTCCATATAAGACGGTTCTCCTTACTTTTAACCTCCATAATTCTATGGGCTAGATTTAAAACAAAGAAGTCTCACGGAAAATAAAGAAACTGAAACTGGCAGCACCGCTGTTTAATAGAATTTTACAGGAAATAAATTTACATCTTAATTACGAAATATTTTGCGTCGTGTCGTCGGCGTGTATCGCATATGTATGTGTGTGTATTTATTTATGTATAATGTCTATATTTATTATTTATTTATAATAAATACAACAGTGTAAACTCTATGTAACGTCACTCGATAACGACAAACTCCCTTTAGCGTCGAAATCATTTAGCTTTGGTTGCTTTAGCTTGTCTTTCATACAATGATACACTCTATATAGCATTACACCCACTCCCAATAACGACAACAATTAAGTAATACAAAGTACTTTTTAAGCCCAAAATTAGTAAAAACTGCACAGCTGTGTACGTTCTTTTATCGCTTTCTATCCTAGCCCGACTCGACTTAAACTCAACTGTTGGCATCATACATACCGAAATTTCTAAATACTACCTTTATCACCAAGATGCCTCAATATCGCAAGATATGAATAAGTAAAAAATACAACAAAATTACTCGTGCAGCAAAAGACGTCAGACAAAAATAACAGACATCACTCCATTTAACGATAACCCTATATAACGCCATAATTGCCAGTCCTTTCATTGTCGTTATATAGAGATTACGCTGTATGTATATTATGAAATTAAATTTATTTCCTGAATATATTTATAGTCGCAGCCCCATGGTACAATTTAATAAAACTATGTCCATAAATTGTGTATGAGCGTACCTACTTATGACATCATAAATAGATACAGATAAAAGTCAGTCAAATAGCACATTAATTATTGTTTGACAAGTATATAATCTAAATTATATCTATAATCACATTTTAAAAGTTACATGGTATAAGATGTTCTTTCAACGCCTGTTCTTTCAACGCCAGTTCTTTTATGTGTAGAAATTTTAGAATTTATTGCAATATGTGTCCACATCCCTATTTGAAAACATTAATTAAGAACTCGTTGAAGACATAATTATTTAAAAATATATAACGAATAATAACAACGCTTATGAAATAACAACGAATCTAAGAAATATTTCTTACAAAATAACTGTCTAAATAATAATCACAGACACTATATCCTTCCTTCGTTTAGCTCGATGGATGGATGGATGGCTTGATATTAGATGGTTTCATTCTTTCTTTCTATTTAGATGAATCAACCAAAGTGATACATACAAACAAAGAATCGTTCAATATCATTGTATACCGTTGTTTACTTTGTTTATGGCTTCAACCAAATTGCTTCAATTTGCCTGAACCCTCCATATTAGCATTACTCTATGCCCACGTCTATGGGAGTACGCGAGGAAGTAGCAAGAGAATTGAGCAGCGCGACTATCCAAATTCCTAATAAATCGCTTTTACATACTCGAATAAAACTGTAATATATACAGACTTAAAAATTCCTTCAAAGAAAATTAGCATTAAGACAATACATTGAATATGGATATTTTCAAATGAATGCTTTTAGGACTTTGAAGATAAATTACTATACAAACAGTGGACGTTCGTCATCTACGCGGAACCCTTTACTTAACTTGGACTGACACGCACTTGGCCAACTTTATGTGCTGGCCACATAATATAGTTAAAATTTTAGCCCTTGAACCCTAGAATATGAATAATAATTGTGCAAGTCATCTTCCTACTCTTAAAGCAAAAATATGCGTTTCTTTTCAAAATGTGACTTTTTAATGTCACGGGAAAACCATTATTTGATATCAATGTTAAACCTGCAACAAACTACATCTTTTTAAAGTCTTATCCATTGTAGTATTATCATTTACTTTAAAATTATTAATCAAACTATTTCCATCAATATCAAGTTTGAGTATCACCATTCTCTAGTCCTTATAACATTATTAGAAATATTAGCATCTTACTTTAGCTCACTTTCAACTGCTTCAGAAACTTTGACCTTACGTATAAACTTTTTTGGATCATAAAAATATTGCCATCATTGAACGTCTCTTTAGGGAGTTTCAGAAACTGCAAACAATTCTCTTCTAAATCTGCTTCTAAGACATCTTGTGTAATCTTGGTTCAGTTTTGTCCACTTTAGATTCTAGGATAGCCTTTTTATAATTGCTTTTTAGCGTCGAAAGCCTTGAATCCATATCTCGGCGTTAGTCAATAACCTGCAATTAATTTATCTTCTTTAAAGTCTTTCGTTGTAGTACTAATCAGACTATTTCCAACATTTTTATCACCAATTTTAAGTATCACCATATCTCTAGTAGTAACTGCATGATTAGAAATATTAGCGTCTAATTTTGATTCGCTTTGATCACTTACAAGTTCTTCAAAGAGTTTTACGTTGTCTATGTACTTTTCTGGACCATGAATAATATGCTCATGTGTATTAGTATCTCTTTTTACTTTAGAAATTTCAGAATCTATAAACAGTTCTCTATGCAAACGATCTAAATCTTCCAAATCTGCTTCTAAGATATCTCTTGTAATCTTAGGTTTAGTTTTATCCAATTTAGATTCAGTCACTGTATGTAACTTCTTTTTACCGTCGAATGCTTCGAATTTCTTATTAAGTACTGTAGTTCTGTCATCTTTTTGAAAGGCTTCTTTCATTTTATTGTTAGACACGTGTTGTTCTGCTAATGGATCTTTGGTTATAGAGGGTAGTTCCATTAATGGTGAGGTTACAGATGCAACATCTAGGTTGTTTTCTTTAAGGAATTTTCGAAATTATTCATCTTCATCGGCAGAGGTGTTGCGAAGTATTGTTTTGGGGCTACATTTATTTTCGTTTTTGGTTTAATCTGTGACAAAAATAATTCGTTCTTAAAAGGAATTTTATGAGTGATTTGTTGTCGGGCAGATTTCTTTTCAAAGAATATATTGATTTTGTTTAAAAGGAACTGTCAGAAAGGCTACCGCCCTTAGAGTACGCCACCATAACAACTTTTTGATGTTCCAACATCAGCGCTCAGGTTCTAGTCCCCCCTATAGCACCTCTAGTGCTGCAAATGTATATAGACGATGATGCCGGTAACCACTTGCCATCAAGTAGACCTATAAGCTCAGATCCAGCAATAGAAAATCAAAATAAAATTAACATGATTCGTAGCATAATTATTGTTTCTATTTATGAATTAAATAGAATCAACTGTTAAGAGCAGTGTTTTTCAATCTTTTGAATACGCGACTCTTTAAGTTGAAAATTTTGGCGACCCACTTGGATATAGACAGACAAAAGTTAGTAATTTAAAAGACTATGTTCGTTTTACTCTATATTGTCACTATATCATTATTAGAACCTATACTCTACAAAAGCTACTGAGCGTAGAAAGTACCTAAGTACGAGGTATAAATTTAAATTGCCTTTTCCTTTGCCGACCCCCGAGCAAGGCAATGCGACCCCCTAGGGTCGCGACCATAGGTTGAAAACACTGGTTTAGAGCAATAATATACCTCTTCGCGTTGCCACAAGAAATCCCTCGTCTGTGATGCTTCTTCACTTGACGATTAGATAGCCTAAAACTCGAATATTTTTTAACATTTGACACTGACTACACTTCTAAACCATGTAACGATATATTTAAAAAGAATCACTTACCGTGGTACGGTTGCGAAGACTTTCAAACGGTTTCAAAGAATTCTTGGCTGAAAATAATTTTATAATTTTTAATACACTCATGGCAACAGTTCATTAGAACCACCAAGTATCCAACAAGCAATTCATTCTATGGCTGGCCGCCACAATGTCATCCAATCAACCACTCTTGAACACCGAGTGAACTTTGCGTGATTTACAAACTATCGAATAGTCAGTCAGAGAATGGTAATACCTAATTGAATCACTCAACAGCGCACAACGGGTTATCTTCGGGTCCAACTTTCGCCATAGAAGTTCGCGATCGAAGCAATCCCGAGTGCCGAGTGGCTATAATGAGCTACAAAGCTTTTTATTCTATAGGCCAGCAAATTCGTAAAGGAAACTCCATTTGACCAACGGTCCGTAGATGACAGGGGTGGGGAACGCATTACAGTAGACAATAAAAAAAATGTACGAACAGAGATGCAGTTTTATGTCGGAGATATTTTAAACAAAACTTAAATAAAAAGCACTTTAAATAGACATGGATGTATAAAGAGATTATTGAAAGTAGATGAAGCGAAGGTTTTTTGGTGGTCCATCGACTCTGCTTAACACTCTGAATCTCTAAAAAATCTCTAACTCTGAATAACATCTACGTATATTTTCCGTGGAATGATCATACTAAGTTCGGAGGGACTAAGGATCGGTCCTTAGTCCGTTTCTGTTCAGCGTGATATTAGACGAAGTGTCGAACAGCATCAGAGATGCGCATGAGTAACCTCCATGGTTGCTCATGTATGCTGACGATATCGCGCTGGCAGATTCGGACAGGGGGCGCCTGGTGGGACGTGTAAATGCGTGGAAGAGATCGCTAGAGAACGGTGGTCTGAAACTAAATGTGGCGAAGACTGAGTACTTGGCCTGCAACACTACTGATCCCACATCCGTGCGCATAGGCGAAGATACGGTCGAGCGCACGGATCAGTTTAAGTACTTGGGATCTGTCCTTAGTGCGTCCGGGGATATCGATCTCGACGTCAAGGCCCGTATCACAGCAGCTTGGGCCAAGTGGCGTGAGGTGACAGGTGTCATTTGTGACCCCAAAATGCCGGTCAAATTAAAAGGACAGGTCTATAAATCCATCATTAGACCTGTCCTTTTGTATGGCAGTGAAGTGCGGCCAGTACTTGAGCGACACAAGCAAGCTGCGTGTCACGGAGATGAATATGCTGCGATGGATGTGTGGAGTGACGCGGAAAGACCGGGTCAGGAACTCCCGCATCCGCGGCAGTCTTCATGTCCGTGACATAACAGACAAACTGCAAGAGTGTCGCTTACGCTGGTACGGCCACGTTTTACGCAGACCGGCTAATTACGTGGGGAACAAATGTCTAGCCATGCCGCCTCCGCCAGGTCCGGTCGAAGGGGAAGGCCAAGAAATGCTGGCTTGACGTCGTGAAGGATGACATGCGTGCCAATGGTCTCAAAGCGGGGGATGCTGAAGACCGCGCGAAGTGGAGTAGGAAAAGTAGGAAAGCGGACCTGGCGTCGGAGTGAACGCTCCGAACGCAACCGGGATTTAACGCTCGGATGATGATGATGATGATGATGATCATAATAAGTTCATCATGGAATTTAGTATATGCGTGGTTTAATGTATCGTAAACATTCTTACAGAGTTTCTTCGGCGCAAGAGTAGCAGTCACAAAATCCATATCATCGTCATAGGAGAAAAGAGTCGAATCCACCGCAAGCGGAATATCATTAGCAGATTTTGAATCTGTGATAAAGAAAATTTTGTTAGATACTCCGTATTAGAAGGTCTATAGTACATATATGTATGTAGATACATAAAGAACTACAACTGCGCAGTCAAAAACTTTTAGAGACCACTTGGCTCTTCGGCACTACTGTTTGCTGAGCTGATAATTTTATAGCAAGGTTGCTATAAAATGAATGCACAGGATTGTAAAATGAAACTGGAAACTAAAAATCTGTTTTATATTTCTTTTCACTATGCCTCGAACTTACAGGTTATAAAATTACCTTATCACACGTAATAGGTGCTTTGTAGTTAGGTACTACAAAATTCTGCTCAGGATGATTTTTTAGATTGTACAATTTGTATATTTGCTCATGCCTAAAGTGGTGATTTGTGAAGCTAGTAGTAGTAGGTGGAGTGCTGGTGCTTTCTTGTAGTAGGGTTAAAAAAATACACCCTATTGCATTCAGGGATTTATACTTGAAGTTGAACAGCTTGGATGCTGATCCCTAGGTTCAACTTAGTAGTAGTTGAAGTCGTATGATACGACTAATAACAACTTAATAGCAACCCGTGCTGTTTTTTTATCATAAATATTTCGCGTTTGACCGCGATGGAAGCAAATCGTACATAAATCAAAACCAGTTTTCTATTGAACACATTTTGGAGAACGTACAGTGGATCTTTTCAGTTTTTCCCCGGTCTCCTTTCTATCATCGGACAACCAGATGCACTGGCATGCAACGTTATATGATGGACATACCACTTATACGAACAAAGCGTTGAAATTACCACCGGAATCTGTTTTTCCCCAAACTCACAACCTGGGTGTCTTCAAGTCCCGTGTGAATAGGTACCTTCTAGGTGACTGTGCTCATATTAGACCATATCTCTGCTCAAAATCGCGCGAGATAACACAAACTTATGCTGTATTTAAATAAAAGAAAGTTCTACTGTCCAATCTTGTCATGTACGGTTTAAGAGTCAAATTTTTAATGGATATTTATTTTCAATACCCTATACATCATACAATAAATCATAAGGCGTACACGCACATATAGAATAAATAGCAAATGAAAAATGTTTAAATATTTACCTATACGATTGAAACGATCATCTTTCCTAGGGATGTTCTTATGAAAACCATCTTTAGAATTGAAATTATTAATTCGATTAACAACATCTATAGTCTTTATATATTCCTCAGCCAATTCAACTGGTTGTTTATCCCATCTAAAGTACTTCGCTTCCCCTTTTATAAATATTTCTTTACTAGATCCTATAGCATTATCATTTACTGCTACTCTTCTTATAAGACTATTTTTAGTTGCTTTAGGAATATTATCATTTATAGAAGGCACTTCGTAACGTTTTGTCACAATATTACTGCTTTCATCACGCTTTTCAGTAGCGTAATATGAAGAGATGACTTCTTCTAAATCATTTAGCTCTTTTTTTATATCTTGAACATCTGGAGTTGAGTATTCTGTTATAAAATCAGAATGGATTAAACGATGCCATTGAGGAACTCTGTCGTAGTTCAAAATATCATTGTTCCACATTAAAAGATCATTGAAGTAATCAGGAAATGGTTTTAAAGTCTTTCCATCATTGAATCCAGGAGTAATACTAGTTAAGCCTGTGGGCAAAACCGTGACAAAATTTTGTATACCTGTATCTAATATAGACTTTTTCATATTATTGTTTATATTTGATAGGTCCATATTATTAGTTAAATGGTTAACATTGACTTCTTTGTCGGTATTTACTGTGGTATTATCGTCGAAAAATCCTTTAGGTATAGTATGCGTTTCATATACACCTTCATAAAACTGTGGTGATTCTAAAACCGGTACAACATCAATGTTTTCGTTTTTCTGTTTTGGTTTGAAATGAAATTTGGCGATGCGAGTTTCTTTAGTGCCTATAATGATACCTTCATTTGCTTCCTTTCTTTTTAATGCATTTTTTGCCTTTTCTTTAACTGTTATTGGTGCATTTACACTTAATTTATTTAAGTATGGTCTGTCATAATAATTACTATTCAAAGTGACTTTGACTTGAAGTTTATCTAATTCCTTTTTCACGTCTTCAGCTGTGATACGAGGTATGCTTGTAGTTTTTGTCTCCGGTATTGTCAGGTTATCTAATATATTGATAGTAAATACGTTGTCATTAATGGTATTATCTCTATATTTGTAATTAATTAATGGGAATGAAGTAGACTTCATTTTTGTAGAATATGTAGAAAACGTAGTACTTGGAGTTGGAGTGCTGAATTCTGAAAAAAGTAGTCATATTTACTTTAAATTATGCTTGAATTTCTTATGCGTCTACGTAGTTCGCGAAAGAGGTGGCTATAACAACAACGATTTTTCGAAATTAGTTTCAAAGAAGCATTCTAGTTATCATTTTACAAAGTTTAATTCAAGTTTACACCTCTCAGCAATTTGTAGTAGAGTAGATTATCCTGTTATTAGCATTAAGTTTCATTCGCATTAAACTAAACCACGAGACTTATTAGTACAAGAGTAACAATCAAAACTCTACCTGCATAATTAACAGTACTCTTAGTACTTTTCACGCTAGCTTGCAGTTGGGATTCAACATTATCCAAAAAGCTGTCATTAAAATTGTAATCAGTATATGACATTAAACTGTCCTTAGTAATCTCTGTTACATCCGATACATCCTTTTTTAAATCATAATCATTTATAATTTCATTTATCTTTGCTTTTTCTTTCAAATCATCAGTAATATTTGGTATCTGTTTTCTCATGTCTTCGAGAGATTGTACTCTATCAAATTTATAAGGCTTAAAACCTGTCAATCGTGTTGTTAGCAATTCATAATCAAGTGCACTTAAAGCTTTGTCATTTGATTTATCGTCAGGTTTCGAAAGAAACATATCTTTGAGTTTCTTAAAACTAAATCTCTGTAATCTTTGATTATCTCTTTTGTGTACTTTGTTCTTATTTCTGTGGAATACATTCAGAAGTTTCTTTAACCTACTCTCTTTTTTATTTCTAAGAGTAACTATTTGTGTTGGAACCAAATCTACATTGACACAACCATATTTCTTGGTTTTATTAGCACTCTCACTTCTGCTAAACAAGTTCAACGTAGACTTCTTGATGTTCTTTAGGTTATTATCTGACTTAACTTGTTTCTTTAGATTTCTTTTAACACGACTGATGTCAAAATTATTTTCATTTACATTGTGAAAATTATTAATCATCGACACATCAAAATCTGCTATATCTTCGTCATCAGTATCATGTAATGCATCATCATAGTTATCAACTTTTTTGTCGCCTTTTTCTGTACTACTTATAGTCCTTCGGCCTTTGCCGAAAAATTTTTCAATATTAAGCTGGAGTTCTTTGACCATCGGTAAGTTTTGAAAAGCGGAGTTTTTTGCATTTAGTATGGACCCGGTTTTCATCGCCGTAGCTGTAATTTAAAAATAGGAAAATATATTAACAAATAAAAATTATAATCGAGTAGGAAATGAATTTGTTTGGATGTTTTGCACCCTTGCTCAATTTCTCGTCACTGTATAAGCAAGAGAGAGAGATAGAACATGATCGTGCGTCTTCGATATCAAATATATACTTTGACTTGAAAATTACTCAATAGAAAGTGCATTTGGACAATAAATGGTTTATTCTCGTTGTAAAATTTAATTAAGTGTATGATACTTACTAGCTTTTCTTTCAACTTTATCCATAGATGACAACATGCCTTCCAAATCTTTGGATAATTCTTCTAAATTTACATCATGACTTTCTTCATTTTTGTCGTCTTCATTTGCACTCAACTCCATTGCTCTTTCTTCTACTTCATTCTTTGTAATTGGACGATCTTTCTTTGTCGTAACATTACCAGTGGATACTTTGAAAGCTACTGTTTGTGACGTGTGAAATTTCTTTGGCGGTCCATTGTCAACAAACATATAAAAATGCTTTTTGAACCATGAATCATCGGTTTTCGTAGATACTTCTTGATCATCAAAATCATTATCATCAAAAATCTTATTCTTTGATCTCTTATCTCTCTTTAAGGTTGTTATCTGAGGTATTTTATTTAAAATAAATTTACCTATATCATCGACATTATGATGTCTATGTGCTTGGTATCTGACTAGATTAGAAAAATTGGTATTAGCTTCATCTTTCTGGTACTTTAAATAATATTTATAACCGTTGACATAATCATTGTAAGATAGTTTATTTGTTAAGCCTTCATAACTTGTATCTGTTGCTATTCTCTCAGTAGTGTCTTGGTCTTTAATCTCTTCTGAATAATCATTTGATGGCGTACTAATATCAACATTGATATCTGTGCTAAAATCGTACGTATCTGGCGCCATAATACCGTCATCATATATTTTCTTTAGATCATCTTTAAGCTTCAGGTCTGCTAATGTCTCGGAATTTCTTTTAGAAATTAAATAATCGTTTCTTTTTTTAATAAAGTGTATAGCAGGCATTGTGACCATTTTCATAACATTATCTTCATGAGTTTTTGCAAGAATTTGTTCGTATAACGTTAAAAGAATATAATCATCTACCGTTGAAGTTGGTCGCGTTGTAACTAGTTTCTTGGTAGCATCTCCGCGATTTGATCGAACTACTGGCTTTGTTTTCTTTGTTGTTTTTGTATCTTTATGCATAGCTTTAGTACTGGATAACGAAGTAATTTTCTTAGTTATTTTGGAGCTTTCTTTTTTAATAGTGGATTTGGCATGTTTTACCTCTTTCTGAAAATCTTTTCCCACCCGACCCTTAACTTTCTTGTATAAACTTTTTAATTCTTTTTGAAGGTAATCTTCTATAGTCTGTGCAATAGTCATTCCATCCTCTTTTAATGATCTTGAGTCAATTTTATGAGGTGATAGAGTATTTGTTTGATTTTCATTAATGGTTAAGTTAGTATCATTGACAGTTCTTTTATAAAATACCTCATTTATGGTCACAAAAGTACTAAAAGCAAAACCAGGCGTAGTTAGAGCTATCTTATTTAGAAGAGGATCCGCTTCAAAAGTCGTCTCAGTTACTGTATTGCTTATTAAATCAGATAAAGATGGATTAGTTTCTGATACCATTTGTACAGCTCGCTCTTTTATTTCATTTAGTAAAGCCTCTATTTGGGCAGTAGCCATTCCGCCTTCTTCTATGTTTACCTGAGTTGTATCTATCATTTGTACTTTTAAACCTTTGGGTGTTGATTTTTCTTGCTCGTTTCTTACTAGATTCGAGTCATGTACTCTACTACTCAACTTTGCAATTAAATTATTTAGATTCTCTTTATAATCAGGTGTAGATGATTTTTCTTCTGTTAGGTTTCTTACAACGTCATTTATATACTTTTGGTATGGTCTTAAATCAGTTTCTTTATTATTTACTGCTCTTTTATAAATTGAAGCTACAGTCTTTCCTCTTTATCACTAATTACTTCCTTGCTGAGGTGTTCACTTCTTTTCTTTCGCACGTCATCAAAATTATAATAGTCCTGAATATTATTTACAGAATCATAATCATTCATAGGTATTGTAGTTTTATATTTATTTTGTATTTCCTCCAGAATCCACTTTTCGCTTTATAGTATTGTAATGTTTGAATGTTTTGGGCTTTGTAGATATAAACTTTATACCTAATTCAGGTTCTTCTCTTCTATGTTTCCGTGTTTTAACAAATTTGAGTGTCCTTTGGGGGTTATCCTTGTCATTAACATAATCAATCACGCTATTGGAATTTTCTTCATTAATCTTTATTTTAGATATAGTGTATGTGCTAGTTAGTGTCATTAGATAAAATAAACTGAAATAGAAAATAAGTATATTGCTTTAAGTTTTATGTATCAACTTTAGTACTATGACCAACTCTAACTGCACCCGTGACTTCGTTTGCATGGAATTGATTACTTATTGTTATATTATGACCGACTTGGGCAATCTTTCTTATAATATATATAAATTGCGTGTCATGTTGTTTGTCCGCGATGGACTTTAAACTACTTAACCGATTTTAATCAAATTTGCACACCGTATGCATTGATCCAACTTGAAAGATAGGATAGCTTACATCTTAATTTATAGTTAATAGGTTAATAAATACGAAGTTCGACGGGTCAGCTAGTATCTTTATAAATTATAGGCTAAGTGTTACCCTTATTTTTAACTTACTAGCTGTACACGGCAGACGTTGTCTTGGCCTTAAAAAATAAAAATCTATTTTCTTAAGTTTTCGCGACTTGTATACATAATAAAACTACGTTTTAACGGTTTTAAGCGCGGTAATTTATTTGATTTTGAACGTCGGATAAACCAAAATCAAATAAATTACCGCGCTTAAAACTGTTAAAACGTAGTTTTATTAAAAATCTAGAAACCAATTGCAGCAGCATCAACGGGACCATTTAATATAAAACATTATCGAAGCTACTAGAGAAAACACAAAAGAAATCATCAAAATCAGATAGCCCATTCATCAAGGCTATAATAGGCCATATATCATCACGTTAAGACCAATAGGCGCGAAACACCAATGAAGAATGTTACAAGATCGGGGTATTTGTCTTAACTTACTCTTGTTTTGACTATTCCACGCGGACGAAGTCGCAGAAGCTAGTAATAAATAAATGTGCCCACTATACCAACCCTTTGACCATTTTAGAAAAAAAATCTATCTTTTATTAGGGCCCACCAACACATTTTGATGAAGGGCCCATCAAGGCAAGCTACGACACTGCCCATTACACAAGCGTAAATTGCATAGCATTCGGATAAACTATGCTATCGTACTTCACTAAACTTTAAAGACCCAAAAACAAAACTCACCTTAAAAATTGACTAAAAAACATTTGAATTATTTATCACACCATGAATATAATAGTTGTAGCGTATTATTTAATATATTTTGCTGTTCAAACGGTGCGATTAGCTATTGTTCTTGTCAGCCATGACAGTTTTGTCAGTTGAAATGTCAAATTTGAATTATGAAACGTGTTTATAAAAGAGTTGAGATCTGTTAAGACATAACTGTTTTGTACTGACTTGACATTTCGCTCCTAGCTGTGGTGCGCACCACGGTCGGGAGCATCACCGGATGGGCCGCCGTCTCTTGTGAGCACGTTATGCTTGCAAAGGAGGAAGTGAAGCGGGATCGTGAGCGCGCACGGCACGGCTCCGCCCCCACCAAAGGAGGACGCGCCAGGGCCTGCGGGCCAGCACGCACCTTCGACTGCCGTAAGCCGCCTATTGGGGGTTCTCACTCTCCTGCACATGCCGTTGAGACGACAGCGCGAGTGTTCCACGCGCGCTCACCTCTGCTCCCGTGGGGCGAGTTACAAATCGTCCCACGCACGTAGAGCTTGAAGATGCCAGGGGATTAAAAGAAAGTGCCCCAGCAGTGAAAGTGGCCTTGCGAGGGCTACGCTACGCTACGAGTTTTACGAGCAAGTTTTCAAATTGGACAAGTACATTAACAATCTGCCCGTAACACTTCAAGTTAAAATTTTGTTGCGATTCATTCTGTCAGTTGAAGATTTTCCACTTGTACTTTGCGATTCGTTTTTCCAGTTGTCCGTTGAAGTTTCACTTCTAATATGTGTCCCAGCACACATTTCGATTTTAGTTGCATAATTGTTCTTGTGATGTTTGTTTTTAAGTTCAATAATAAATTATATTGTTACAAATTGGGCCACCTGCACGCCTATTGGTATATACCAACAAAGAAATGCCGCGCACCGGGTTTATTGCCTCGTCCGCATTTGGTTTTTTTTTGTTTACTCGATATTTAAAATTTGCAATTATACAATATTGTTATTGCCTATTGTTATTGTTTTCGACTTCGTTGGTCGTTCGCAGGAATAGATAACCAAGGTGTACAAAATACTTTTTCTCGGCAAGTACAGTCCACGCGGTCGATTTATTGTACTGTATAGTTGGTATAAAAAATGCCCGAATGGAGGGGTGGGCAGTCATTCGACGACTACGATACGATTAAGACGTGTGGTACTTTCGATTAGCGACATAGTGACGGACTTGCCCACGTTGAATTGCATTATATCGTGCAGTGTGAACTGGTTGCATCCAGTTTTATTTTGTATTTTTTTACGTTTGTACAGTTCTAATAAACTCTATAGTAATTACAACGGCATTTATTTTTCGAGTCCTGTAGCTCGTAACAATATGTACCTTTTTATTTCATCAAATCAATAATATTTTTATTTATTCTGTTATTTTCGCCAGTTTTGCATAAACTAGTGTATAATTTAGCATAATTTTATGCAACAATATTTATCCCTAAGATGTGATAACTGTATAGATTGTAATTCAAAATCTCTCAATTCGGTAGTTGTAAATTTTTGAGAAAGAGGTTTCTTTTGAGCCTTATGATCTATTTTAGACAAAATATTAATATTTCAGCAAAAAACAACATTAACATATTTAATTTAGCAATTTTATAAATATTTTGACATTTCGTCACAAAAACGCGTCAAGCTGTCATGGCGTCTCGCGTGACGTCACAGTGTGCAAAACAAACATCTGTTTCGTTGAAGTGTTATCTGAGAAGTCATTGATAACTTGTTCTGTTTTGCACACTATGACGTCACGCGCGTATCGGCGTTCATTGTCACGTGGCTAATGGCTGCTATATAACAATTTTATTTCACAAAAAATCTCAATTAATATTTAATATTTTAGTTAAAACAATTTATTTTTGTCATATTTAAATCGTAACCTACGATATATATTAAAATCAGCCAATATTCTTCATACTGTCAACTACTACACTTTATTTTCATATTGGTAGACGATAGATTTTTTTTACTCGGTTCGATTTTATTTTATTACATGTAGAACTTTAAATATATCTTATATAAAATATTACCCAAAAATTGCAAATAATAATGTAACAACTTTTTGTCTTTCATAACCTACATACATACGTACATAACTTCACGCCAGGTCCCTTGCGGGGTAGGCACGAACAACAGAGCGCCACACAGGCCCATTCTTATACACCCCACTTGCATCTTTGACATTCATAGCTCTTGTCATGCACGCTCGTCTGTTCTTGAGGCTCCTGACATCACCTTCTGCTAATACATGATCAATTTGATCATGGGAGGCGTGTCGTGGCCTTCCGCGACTTCTGCATACATCCACTTTTGCATTGTATATCTGTTTAGTCATTCTTTCATCATACATTCTTTCTACATGCCCGAACCACCGAAGCATTCCTTTCCTTACCTTCACCCCGACACTCTTTTCAGGCCAACTCTCTTTCTTACTTCGGTATTACGAACGCGGTCCGCGAGCGTCACTTCGGAGATTTTGCGCAGTGCTCGCATCTCGACCCATGCTCTCTATTCCATACCAAACTCTCGCTTCCGTACGTGAGCGTAGGTACCAGAACCGCGTTGTGTATGGCAAGCTGGGCCTTCTGGCTGAGGTTCTTAAGCCTAGAAGTTTACCTAACGCTCCATTCACACTATTCCCCAAATTTACTCTTCTTTCTATGTCAGCGGTGTACCTTCCATCCCTGCTAAAAGCACATCCAAGATATACAAACTCATTCACTTGTTCCAGCATATCATGTCGACCATTATCCTTGCATTCGTTCTGGTTTCTTCTCATTCATAACCTATTTAATTAAAATGGTTTATCAATGAATTCAATACGCTATTGGTTGTGCCAATTTGCTAAGTTTCTCATACTGTAAAATAGTTGGAGGGATGGTGAGGTGTTCTAAAAATGTTCGTCGAATCTGTAGAGTCAGTGGATGTAATGTTCTTTAGCCAAAAGGCTCTCTAATTATAAGGTTTGTGACCAGTTGCTGTTTTTTTATTACCATAAATCCTTCTGAGTTGTTGCAAGTATTACACTTGTTCTGCACATATTCTAACTATAATCATTTAAATGATTTAATGAATGATTGAAAACTCTTTATTGCTTATCATAAATTAAACCTAGACATCTATATCAAAGAAAGTCGTGTTAGTTACACTATTTACAACTCAAGAACGACTATACCGATTTGGCTGAAAATTGGTGGGGAGGTAGCTTAGAACCAGGAGACGGATATAGGATACTTTTTATCCCGTTGGAACCGGTAGGTGGCGCTGAGATCGGGTTCTAAGATCCTCCTAATCACCTAGAGTGATTTTGTTTTGTGTGTTTGAGTGGGTTCCGGGATGGTTTAAATTCGCAATTGGAACCGGTAGGTGGCGCTGGGATCGGATTCTAGAATCCTCCTAATCACCTGGACCGATTTTGGTGATTTCTTTTTATGTGTTTGAGTGGGTTCCCGGATGGTTTAAATTCGCAATTGGAACCGGTAGGTGTGGCTGGGATTGGGTCCTCCTGGGGCGCTAGTTTATTATAATTCATTTAAGATAAATACATTTCCATTAGAACAATGGGCGGCCTTATCGCTAATCGCGATCTCTTCCAGGCAACCCGGTATCCGGTGATGATGAAAAAAAATATGATAAAAAAAAATATTTCGTTTGTTTAAACCTAATAATATACAAGCGACCTTGAATTATCAATCCTGGTTTATATGGTTGGCATATAATAGAACCTAAAATACAAGCTAATATAATAAATTCCTTGAATCATAATAAAAACAATAATTGTATGATATACATAATTAAATAGATTATAATAATATAAATTACATAACCTTATATGCGAACAATAATACAATTCTCAATTATTCTTATAAAATAAACAGAAAAAATATTTATTCAAAGTCTTGATTTAAAAACTCGTTATAATCCTTTTCTAAAGCTCTCAAAGCACCCTCGGTTGTTAATATAGCATTCTGTTTCCTCAAATTGTTGATTAGTGCCATCTGTCTTTCAGTTCGTGTTGTTAACGCTTTGATTTGAGACTCCAGCTTAGAGATGGCGCTTTCGTGCGATGCTGACAGAACACGGGTGCAGTCTTTGAATTCCTAAAAGAAATGCACCAATAACATTAAAGGAAATTTTAACGAGAATTTAAAGTAAGTACGTAATATTTTTTCTGTGATGTTTTATTTAAGAAAAACGTGTTCGTCTCGGGACGCCCGACAGAAGTGACAACTTAAACTAATCTAAGTTGAACTATTTAACATTGAAATCGTTTAACTTGAGAAAAGCTTAGGTTATTACTTAAGTTTTATGTATATTAATATGATAATGTAAGGAAAGGTTATTTGTTAATAAAATCTTTTATTGATTATAAAATAAATTTTATTCTTATTTACAATTCTTGAATATGTATATTAGAAGAATACGGCTAGCGCTATGGGTTAGAGAGAGAGAGAAAGAGCTGCCTGTCGCTACCGAATGCGAGAGAGAATGGGAAGCTAGACAGACTGGCGCCGTAATGCGTTACGTAACGAAGCAGTTTACCCTAGCATAAGAAGTTGTCACTTCCAAAATAGGATACTATTTAAAATAACCAATAGTTGTAAGATGTTGAATGTATGTATGAAGCATGTGATTTGATTTCTAGTGATTTGTAAAATGTGTCTTCGACTGCCACTTACAGTTTGGCATTTATCAAAACTTCGAGTAAGTTTGTAGGCTTCTTTGAGTTTCTTAAACTTACTTTAACCCAATATGAATAAGACCGGTAGACCTTAGAGGGGTTTTTGTTGGAACGGAAAGGAAGGAAACGTATGTTGTGTAGGTATTTCTAAAAATGTGTATTTTCGAGTTGTCACAAGGCGTCCATGTTGGCGTCAGTTGAAGTCCTGCAATCCGTTGAAGTAAATCTCAAGACACATTTAAACATCAGATGAGACTGTATGGATTAAGTTTCTTTACCTGCCATTGTGAGGGATTGTAATACTTATATCTTATGGAGGGTAGAGGTAAGGAGAATCACTCTGTACATGAAAAAGTGTCCCTTCGGAAATGGCCATTAAATTAGGGGTGGCGCCACTTTAGCATCAGGAATAGTTTAAGAAGGCCGGCCCGGAAAGTTGATTAGAGTAATGTTTATAAGGTGTTTTTAGTTTTATAAAATTAAATATAACAAAATCACTAAACGTGTTACTCAAATTCACGAAATAAAATCGCTATTCACGTTTCACATAACAATCCTTTGAGGTTATATTTAGTAAATTACTTTCTACTACGTAATAGTTGACGTTTTATAACAGTGTACTGTCACACACTACTCTAGTCGCCAAAGATATTATGTCTTTTAACTCCGCCTACTTCGATTCGTCTACAACAGCTACATTCATACCACACCCTTTATCTACATCAGCGCCATTGTGGACGGTTTTTGAACTGTTATTTACAGCTTCCAACTGGATACTTCTTCAACTATTTCCTTTATGAGATGATTCTCCTTGCTTCTAATCTCCATATTAATATGTGTAGATTAGACGTCAAGTACCTTTTCAGCTTTCTAGCGACATCTAACTGCTGCTTCAGAGTTTCAATAGCTTCCTCTTGCGAAGCACACTTCGCTTCTACGCTTGCGTTGTTCGATTTCAAGCGTTTTATTGCCGATGATGTCTTATCTGCCTCACTCCTCTGCTCTTTGTACAATCTATCTTTTTCCTGTCAAATATTAAAACAATTGCTTATAATAATAATGGTTCTTAATAACCTTGGTTGTTATAGTACTAAGGGCAGGCAGGTTGTAAATGGCCAAGTTCCTAAATTTGTACGAAAAAGTGATTTAGCCAATGAGAGCAAAATAGACGACAAAAACTCAGCTCACCTTAAGAATTGGGTGTCGAAGTCCAGTGGTCGACAGGACTTGTAAGTTTTTATAAGTAGGAATTTCGTATTATTTTTTTAAGTCTTCGTGACTAGTATACATAATAAAGCTACGTATTAACGGTTTCAAGCGTGGTAATTTATTTGATTTTATTATTCCGACGTTTCGGCTACTTTGCCAATACAATACTCATTAATACTTGACATGTTTGTACTCTGTGTTCACTGAATACAAAGATGTCAAGTATCAATGGTAAATTAAATTAGGTAAGTAAATTAAATTAAGCCTACCATAGAGTAAATTTGGAGGACTTTGGAGGAACTTGCCGAAATGCTGGGCAGCTTAAATGAATCTTCCCGACGGGTCGGTCTCGGTATGAATCTGGACAAGACGAAAGTCATGTTCAATGAGCACGTCATGCCGAGACCGGTAAACATCGATGGCGTCCCTCTGGAATTTGTGCAGGAATATGTCTACCTTGGACAAAAAATACAGGTAGGCAGACACAACTTCGAGGGGGAAGCCAATAGGAGGATTCAGTTGGGCTGGGCGGCATTCGGCAAGCTTCGTCAAGTGTTCTCGTCGACCATTCCGCATGGCTTGAAGACAAAAGTCTTCGAGCAGTGCGTCCTCCCCGTCCTGACCTACGGGGCCGAGACGTGGACACTGACGGCAGGATTGGTCCACAAGTTCCAAGTCACTCAACGGGCTATGGAGCGAGCTATGTTGGGTGTTTCTCTTATGGATAAAATTAGAAATGAGGATATCCGTAAGAGAACCAAAGTAACCGACATAGCTCGCAAAATTAGCAAGTTGAAGTGGCAGTGGGCCGGTCACGTCTGTCGCAGGACCGATGGCCGTTGGAGCAGACGAGTCCTGGAGTGGAGACCGCGTCTCGGTAAACGTAGTGTCGGACGCCCTCCAGCCCGATGGACCGACGACCTACGCAAGGTCGCCGGTAGGCGCTGGATGAGAAAGGCAGCAGATAGGTATGAGTGGCGCCGTCTTGGGGAGGCCTACGTCCAGCAGTGGACTGTGAATGGCTGACGACGATAGAGTAAATAATAACCATAAACAACGTGGTTATTTGTTTTTATAACCTGACATATAGGGTTTTGTTTGATTTAATCGATGCTCAAGTGTGGCTCTCTAGCAATATCGAGACATATTTTTTTGACTGTCAGCACTACGCACTGATCAAAGCGGAAAGTGGCAACACCGGTGCAATAACGGCGTCAGAACGATTGACACATACGAGAGCAAAATTCCAAGTGATATCCCACAATATCAACGTACTCCAGAGGCGTTAGCTGCAGACCCAGGTACGTACAGTGCTTATATCGTTACTGCTAGATATAGGGCCTTGAGCGTCAAAAAAATTTTTTACTCAGAGTGGTTTTCGATCGCTTGTACTGGGCAATCGAATGCTACAATGTGATTCTGAACTTCTGCTTGACCTGATATTTTTACGTAGTAGAGCCATGCTGCAATCCATTATTTGGATAACAGCTCATAGGGGCACCTCAACAGATGTGATACTATGCTCTTACCGAATATCGGGTTGCTTGTCCCTCCCCTATTCCATTCCCCTATCCCTTTTCCTATTCCTATGAAAGAATTGTTGCTGCTGTTAAAGAAAAATATCATGATGAAACCTGCACATCGAGATTGAGCCGAATCTGACAAGCCGCCTTTGATAAGGGTGTCGGGTATATCCATTCCCCCCTTAAACGGGAAGGCCCAGGCCCAGCAGTGGGACAACGTTCGCGTTAATTCAATACCTCGAGTCGTTTCTCCAAAGCCAAACATTTCGCCTTCATTGCCACTACGCTTGTCGTCATATTATTGCTTTTGTTAAGCAACACCATCCTCTGGCTCTCCATTTCTGCCAACTGAGTTAAATGCGATTCGCATTGTGTTTTCTGTAAACAGATTAATCCATGGAAGAATAGTTTTAACATATTTTTTATTTCTTTATTTAAGACCTGCAAAAGATATTCACCAAAATTACATAACATATAGTACAAAAAACAGTGCTTACTCAATTTGATTATTCACAAAGTAAAAGAAGGTAGTGCACAACAAATTTAAGCTGATATATAACCTATACAAAAGAGTCACACACACACACACAGAGAGAGATACACACACAACACTCATATATAAGTACTTATCATTTATAAGTAGTACACAAAAGACAAATACGGACATTAAATTGAAGGTCATTCTTGTCACTAAAATAGTGGAAATTACCTTTTTCTTGATAACACTCTGCAACTTTTCATTCTGCTCTTGCAGTTGTTTAATCTTCAAAGACAAACTCTTGCAGACGCTCTCCACTGTGATCTTACCTGAAAATGTTTAACTTTCAGTTTGTATTCAAACAATGACTTATTTTTCTTAATAGTACAGAACATACATAATTACACACATGAACTCACACGCATACATATACAACACACACACACACACACACGTCTGCGGGCGCGCGCGCGCACACACGCACACACGCACGCACGCGCACACACACACACACTTCCGAAATACAGGCTTCTGATTTCTGTTAGTTACACTGTTAAAACGAAAATTTACATTGAAAATAGGTTCGGAGGAGTCTATTTGAGACAAACTAGAAGACAATAACTTGTTTTTAAAAGTATTTAAATACAAGCTTTTGAGATCCTGGATATCATGTAGCAGCAGAGTGCTAACCAAGACAAGTAAAACGAGCCCAAACACGACGAGTCTATCTTGTTTAGTACAGGAGTTCCTATGGCCGACGAGGAGTTCGTATTCCGACTCCATCATCAAATCAGCTCCATGGTACCATATTATAACATTGTCACGTGATATACATATGAGTGCAATCAATGGATCAATCGGAAATCGGAAAGTTTGACCAACTTACTAAATTTAACTTGCAAGATTTCATCCGAACTTACATACGCAGGTACATCCAATGCAAGTTAAATAAAAGCTTGTAACAAAACCTTAAAAGCCGTCATTTATGACTTAAATAATTTACCTCGTAAGAATGACTTCGGTAGTACATCATCCTTCACATTATGTGATACAAAAGCATAAAGAAACTCTAGGCCTTCGTCCCTTTTCGAATCATCATTACAACAAACACATGGATATTTCGTGTTTATATCACCACTTTCTCGTATCACATCATTATTTGCATCTGTATCATCATTAATATTGTCAATATGATCATTATCAATAATATTGTCAATATTTAAGCCGTCATTAACAATATTATATGCATCTTCATCACGAATATTTTGCATGTTGTTAGTTTTTAAATTACCAAAATCTTGTACGGTTTTAACACCTTTAGGACATTTTATACAACTGTTACTTATAACATTGTCATTCTTTAGATATTTTGTGCTAATTTTGGAATTAAAATCACCATTTTTGCTATCATCATCATTAGATGTCTGAAAATGTATCCTTCTACATTTCTTGGGATCTTGAATTTTATTTTTGTGTGCTTTGAAGTCTACTGGTGTATTGCCTGATGACGAAGAATTGGCTGGTGAATGACAGCTGTGCTTTTTGACCTTACGATTTGGATTCAATATCAAACTGTGTGAGAAATCTGTGAATATATCAGGTTTTTGCTGCAAATGAAATATTATGATAAATAAATAATAAATCTTTAATTCATAGACATTACTTCTTTAAGTATAGACCACGCTTCACTGCCATACAAAAGGACGAATCTAGTGATTCGGTTTTAAGAAATATATATTTAAAACTAGGATATGGTCGCGAGTTAGTTTAAGTTGAAATTCCCGCAGGATTTAAAAGAGAATGTAAATCTATCGTTTTAGTGTATTCCAGTTGCTTTTTTTATAGCTTCAACGTACAAACACGGCTTATTTAGAATTTTATAATAAAAAGAATTAAAAAAATAAAGTGTAGATGTGTAAATGTTCGTGCCTACCCCGCAAGGGACCTGGCGTGAAGTTATGTATGTATGTATGTAAAAAAAAGAAAAATATAGAATCGTAAACTATACATTTGATCATGTGAATATGATCTTTACCAATGTTGTTTTGCATGAGCCAAAGAAGGTTTCCGAGTTAGTTCACAATTGGACCCGGTAGGTGGCGCTGCTGTCGGCATATCGATTGAAGTTTCTCCGGCCAGGCGGCCTGTGGTAAGAGGCGACAAAATAACTCACAGCCAGGTAGGGCACTTGCGCGACTGGATGGCTTCCACCCCTGGTCTAAAGTATGTCGCCATAACCACCTTGAGTTGTGTACCGGCATTAGTGACCAGGTTCCAGTCTCTCTTAGGAGAGCAGCAGCGCATTTGTAGCACCATTGGTGTTGCAAATGTCCATAGACGATGGTAACCGCTTTCCATCAGGTGGGCCGTCTGCCTGTCTGCTGAACTCCTGCATTAGAAAAAAAAAATATTCTCACTGTAATGATCATAGACATTATATTTGAGTACACATCAATCTAAAAAAACATCACAACTGCATCCATGATATTACTTACCATGGCATGTTCAATTTCCTTCATTAATCTTTCAGTCTTTTTGTTCAGCTGTTCATTTAATTTTCTGTATTCTTCATCAGCAGCCACTAAGTGAAGTGAGTCCATTTTTCTTTATTCTAGATAACAACGCAACATTCCTTAAACTCTTCACTGCAAATGTATTACTTAAGAATTATTATATTATGTTCTTATCTTTAATTGTTTGAAAATGACTGCTTTGGTTGACGAAATACATACATGCTGTTTGTTTGGAAAATATTAAAACGCGGTTGCTATGGTTACGCAGAATATTTTCTCTGATTGCTTTTATGGCTCTGGCTACAAGGATAAATAATATTTGAAACGATTTTATTCGCCATGATTTCATAATAGTTTTAATTAATTTATAATATAAAAATACGTAACGGAGTTGACTTTAGACTTAATCGTATTGATTAAAAATGAGGAAAAAAATCCGCTAAATTTTACCTAATTCACTTATAACCATAACTTTTTTTATGGATTCAACGCACACGGCATCGATTTTTCCAATGTCCTAATCTTCTTTCTTCTTCTTATATAAAAAAATAATGTTTGTCTGTATGTCTTTTATACATCTTTTTATCCGTGCAGGAACGGAGAAAGAATACAAATTCCTGCGGCCGGGCGGCCTGTCGTAAGAGGCGACAAAAACAACCCACAGCCAGGTGGTAGGGCATTTGCCCGACTGGATGGCTACCACCCCTGGTCTAAAGTATGTCGCCATAACAACCCTTAGTTGTGTTCCGGCATTAGTGACCAGGCTCCAGTCTCCTTCAACAGAGCAGCAGCGCATTAGTAGTAGCTTTGGTGTTACAAATGTCCATAGGCGATGGTAACCGCTATCCATCAAGTGGGCCGTCTGCCTGTCTGCTGAACTCCTGCAATAAAAAAAAAGAAAAATATATAGAATCGTAAACTATACATTTGATCATGTGATGATCTTTAGCAAAGTTGTTTTGCATGAGCCAGAGAAGGTTACTGAGTTGGTTCACAGTTGGACCCGGTAGGTGGCGCTGCTGTCGGCATATCGATTCAAGCTTTTCCGGGCAGAACGACGTCTGTTGGGCTAGCTAGTTAGTTCACTTATAAAACCCTTTTTTGTTCAAAAAGTCATTAAAAATACAGTCTACTAACGTCATGTCTTTTGATTGACTTAACATCTGTCAAACAACCATTGTTATTTGCTACGGAAATTACAATTATGTTTTTATCTATTTTATATGGTAAGCAAAGAGATAGCCATTAGTTATGAAGTCTTTAATATTTTATTTATCCTTTGTCTCTCTCGCCGGTTATTCGACAACCTCTAGGTTCAATTCCTGTCATGGTAAATTTCGTAAACGAATTTTCGTTCTTTACTATGGTCTGGGTGTCTGGGATCGGCCACAGAATGTACCGTTGTATATTAATCATAACACAAGCGTACTTGCTTGGCTTAGAAATTTATAATGTGTGTCTTTGCCTGCCTGTTATTTATTTAATATTAAAACCTATTGATGAAAACTACTAAGATATAGTAAGTTACTGGTCAACTGTAAATATGCATGTAAGGTCGTCCAAATCCCTGCTTGTTCAGTTCTCTAACATTTTACTTTGAACGGCTCATAAAGTCTCTACATCCACGCACACACTCTCCAATTTCATATATACCAATCAGGACGTTACTGTATTATCCCCGCAAATTGCTATTGCGCCCGGCCGCCATTTTGGTGACGTAACCGTAGCGGAACACTCAGTACTGTTAGCATCACTGGCCGGCGGAGTTGCGGATGACGTCACGTGAACGTTAATTTGACAAGGTTCCAGCGCATTAGCAATTTGCGGGGATAATAATGTTCAAAATAAAGGAAACAATCTTGTTTAGTTGCAATATGCACTTTACCGATTGGCTACGCACTATTTCTTTTGTATTTTACTCTCGCTTTGTTTACGTACTTCGATTTTATTGCCCCCTTGGTAAAACGAAAACAGGTAAAAAGAAAAACCCTACCCCTTAAAAAATAATGTTTTATTTATTGTGCGTGTCTTTGTGCTAATAGCAAAAGTTTTTGCCAGGAAATTTTAGCCTTATGAGTGGTTTACGAGGTAGACCAAAAAAAGATGGATGGACTGCATGAAGGATGATATGATGATTTGTGGTGTGACAGAAGATGTATGTCAGAATAGAAGAGTGTGGAAGGAAAAGACATATTGTGCCGACCCCAATTAATTAGGATATGGTGAAAGAAAAGAGAGAGAGTGATTTACGTCGATTTGGTCTATTGTTCATACTATTTAATATTTTCAGCTTGCAATTTGCAATTATATTAGTATACACACATCCATCATACAACAAAGAAAATGAAAAGGTAGAAATGGTAACAAAAAAAATAAATGATAAGAATTTTTGGATAAAAAACAGTTTAAAAGAACCATTTACTACACCAGGACTACCGATACTTCAGAGACTTGATAACATTTGGAATAACAATGATATATTTAAAAGAATAGGTACTCATTTTAAAGATAATACCCAAAAACTAAATGAAACTACCAAAATTGATAAAGTGACTGAGAAAAGTAAATTTAAAGAAACAATTAGCGAAAGTAAAAGTACATTGATGGAGGATGTTTATATTGATAATGACTTGGAGCCCGAATTTGAGTGGGATTACCTAGATCAACTGCAACAAGATTTAGCTGATGATTATAACTTCAAAGATAGTAACAGAAAGAAACGATACACTGATACTAATATATTAAATACTACCACCCAATATACTGCAAATAATATTAAAAATTTAAAACATCAACTGACACCAGAAATCATTAAAAATGCCCTTGAACATGATAACAGTGAAAAAAGAACGGTTAAAGCTATTTTTGATATTGATAGTAAAATTGTAAATCTACTTGAGAATGTCTATACAAAAAGAAAATTCAATACTGATACTAAAAGTTCAAGTTATGAAAGTAATACTGATAGACAAGACTCATATGATGTTAATTTTAATTTATTAAAACATTATTCAATAAAACATCAAGATGATAGATATGCCAGAGATCCACAGAAAGCAGCAACTGACAAAATCAATGCAATTACTACAAGTAAATTTAATTCGAAAATAACGACACCAAAAGATTATACTACATACACTCCATATGGTCTTTCAGACCATAATGTTGAAATTACGCTAATAAATTTTGAAAATAATTTAAGTACTGAATATATGACAGAATTTGAGCCTATTCATTTTGATACAAAAGAAAACGTACCAAACATACCTGATTTAAAATAGAAAATGATTTAAAAACTATAAAAGGAACTCTTTCATCAGATTTGGATGCAATGCAAAATATTTGAATTCAAAAACAATACACAATAAGCTCTTATATTCTGAAGGGAACAAAGATTTTAATAATGCAGTGTATAATAATTTTCAAGGACCAAACATTTTGCAAGAGTATGTAAAGAAATATACTTCAAAAATAAGCGAAGTGAATGGAGTTCAAAAATTTAATAATGATAGTACTTCGAAAATGCATAAAAGGCAATCTATGACTGGTTAGTTTTTTTATTTTTTATTGCGGGAGTTCGGCAGACAGGCAGATGGCCCACGTGTTGGAAAGCGGTTACCGTCGCATATGGACATTTGCAACACCAAAGGTGCTACAAATGCGCTGCTGCTCTCTTAAGGGAGATTGGAACCTGGTCACTAATACCGGAACACAACTCAAGGTTGTTATGGCGACATACTTTAGACCAGGGGTGGTAGCCATCCAGTCGGGCAAATGCCCTACCACCTGGCTGTGGGTTGTTTTGTCGCCTCTTAAGACAGGCCGCCCGGCCGCAGGAAATTGTATTCTTTCTCCGTTCCTGCACGGATAACATAATATAGTTTAAAGTATAATTTTCTTATACTACTTATTTTTATATTCCTTGCTTCTTTTGCCTTCTCATTCCACTATCTTACATCTCACCACGCATATACAACCTCTTATACTGTGTTTTGTACGAGTATAACCTTTTTATAGTGCCGTACTTGTAAGTAATATATGTGGATATGTTGCCAAATAATTGTACGTTATGTCTTTATACATAACTATAATAATATTTTCTATCCTTTTATTGCGCTCTGTCTTATTGAATAAGCACTGTTCGCTACAACTCCATTAAATCTTCAAAAGTCATTCTGTAACATAATTCTGTATAAAACTTGAAAAAAAGAACTTAAAAATAAATTGAATAAAAAAACAATTTTTAGCTAGACGTGTTGCTGGGGAGCTTCTTGCCGCTCCTTCTCCTTAACAGCAATAACATATTGCGAAGCGGTGTACATAGACTAGAAAGTAAAATTAAATTTTAACCTATATGTATGATCTTCTAAAAGTGTTCGCCAGTGGAACTTATTTTGAATAAAAACTTTTGAATTTGAATATTATGTAACGAAACGAAATAATGCATTTTATTAAGTAGTAGTAGAATTCGCCACAAAGGCTGGCAAAGGAATCTTAGTCCATACAGCCAATCCAGATGTTTAATAGGTCTTCGTATAGCAGCGCACTTGTATTGCAGGCTACAGCCGACGCCAATCAATGGAGTTCACATTTATCACAAAAACACATAATTGCTTCTCAAAAACTATCAATGTCTAACTATTGTTCATTACATTTTAGAAAATAAAACTACACAGCACAACGTCTCCTTTGAGTCCACCAAAAACTCACGTTTTATTAAAAACCAATACACGATTCGTGATCAGTCATTAGGGATGGTAACCAACCGAAAATTTAAAAATCTTGCCATCCAACTAATTCTGATTCAACAGCTAGATAACAAAGCATCTTATGGCTTTTTGACTAATAGGTGAATGACTCACTACCTTTTTTTTTATTGCAGGAGTTCAGCAGACAGGCAGATGGCCCACTTGATGGAAAGCGGTTACCATCGCCTATGAACATTTGCAACACCAAAGGTGCTACAAATGCGCTGCTGCACTCTTAAGGGAGACTGGAACTTGGTCACTAAGGCCGAAACACAACTCAAGGTTGCTATGGCGACATAATTTAGACCAGGGGTGGTAGCCATCCAGTCGGGCAAATACCCTACCACCTGGCTGTGGGTTTTTTGTCGCCTCTTACGACAGGCCGCCCTGCCGCAGGAAATTGTATTCTTTCTCTGTTCCTGCATGGATAGAGCCTATCACGGATAACTCACAGCCTACGGCTACTACCCATCTCTACCAGTCTTCATCTCACTACGCGCTTTAAGGTGTTTCATGCAGTTCAGACTTTATAATCTGATCCCTCGTAATAGGCTGGGACGTGCTCGGTATCGAATTAAGCTGAAACAAGTTTGGCATCGAATCCGACGGCGAGTGTTTTGCAATCGCAAAAAACGTGTTTTCCTCGATTGCTGAGATGCGTACCACAAATACTGTACATAACTTTTTAAATAATATTGTTACGTGCGGGGGTACGCACCTATGGATTGGAAGAAAACACCAGTTTTTGATTAAGAGCTTTTATTGACTTACACAGCCGCACGTAGTACCTCTCTGCAGGGTTGCCCCTATACGCAGGACCAACGATGCACAGTCCCGACGATAAGTTGTCACACCCTCAATACCGCCGATATTGCGCGGACCACCTCCAATATTATCGCGTGTAGCTCGCCTCTGGTTCCTCTCTCGAACTACGTTACACACCATCGCGTATCTGTCCACCAAACTTGTTGCTAAATTCACCACCTAATTCGTCTCTGTCCTCTATTAAACTTCTCCAGTGTCGCACTTGTCGTTTCACCATCTTGGCCTGAACTCAACTTTAAACTACTCGGTAGGCGCGCCTTACGCCGTTTATATACCCGGAAGAATTTTCTAGAACCCATCTATCTATCTCCCTCTCTTCTTTCCCGAACCTTCTGTTCGGGGACTTTCGCTTATACATCTATCCCTTTCTAACATCTATCTATCTCTTTCTTTCGCTTATCGTCTATCTCTTTTTAATTATATCCGTCCTTGTATTTTACTTCCAGAAATTTCTAGTTTTTTCTAAAGGTCTAAAACTGATTTACGCTGCTGGGCAGTTCTACCCCTCACAATATTTTTATACATTGTTATCTTTTACAGTTCCAACAACAGCTGCTTCGCCGAAAACTTCGACATACAGTGAGTAAGTTAATACAATTATATCTATAGCAATAAAGTTTGAGTGACTGTTGCTTCACGATAACGCTCCCGGTCTTCGATCAGAAGTTGCGCTCAACGCAATTCGCTGTGCTGGCTTCAATCACTTGACCACCCAGCATATTCTCCGGAACTAGCCCAAAGTGATTTTCGCTTATCCCAAAATTAAAACAGGAAATTCATGGCAATGAATGTCACGATAATGACGCGGTTATGGCTGCCGTAGAAAAGCCTTCTGAGACTCAAGAAAAAAAAACGTTTTTCGCAAGGAAATTCTTCAAACTGTTATTATCTGTATTTACATAGCATCACGCTCATGTATTAAGCATAGTCTTTCACTGAACTAAATTACACATCAATAAATGAGTAGATGAAGTGTGTTGCAACACTAAGTTTTAAAAATTTTGTCTTCTTGCCTGTTGGAGTTTTTGGCGGGAACTGAAAGGAGATGTTGTGCTGTGCAGTTTTATTTTCTAAAAATGTGTAAAATAGTTTTTGAGTGGTAGTTATGTGTTTTGTGAGAAATATGAACTGTATAGTCAAATGTGGCCTTTTGAGTTGTCACAAGAACTCCGTTGCAAGGCACTAGCTGATTACCTACAGTTCAGCTGTGCTACACATAGGCTTAAGAAAATGAAGAAACTATATTGTAAACTAAGATCTGGCTTAAAGGCGTAGTTGCCAAGCCTTATAGCATGGCAGCTAGGCCTTTATAATAAAAAATATTTTTGCCTGTTAAAGCGTCACGTGAAAACTTCTAAACGGATTTTGGTGAAACTCGACACAGAGTTAGCTTATATCCCGGGTCAACATTAAGGATACTTTTCATCCCGGGAAATAATGTCATTTTGGTGGGTTAGATAAATATAGACAAAAGGTGCCACCCTTACAATTCACTAACAAATACGTCGTCATCATGACAACGCGAATGAAGTTTTGCCGGCAGAGCTTGTTTCTATGTTCTTCCATGCTGTTGTCGTGTTAAGAATTTAATGCAAGTTAAGTTTTTAGAACCTTCGGAGCTGATCGCGACAGACAAGATGGCGATTGTTTGAGAAGACGCGTTAGGAAAGGTAATTATAATGTTACGAGTTGCAGGACTCGAATTAAAATGCCGTTAGAATTACTATACAATTTATTAGAACTATACAAACACGTATAAAACAGGTACAAATATAATTGAACACAACCAGTACAAACGTAAGGCACGATTCAATCACACGTGCAAAGTCCGTCACTAAAGTGTTATGGCTATCGCTAGACTGCTAATCTCTCCATTGGGGCATTGCTTTTTACTGCACAATTATAATATGTCTCTCGGCCGCGCAGACTATATTTCTTAGAATCACACCTGGCTAATGACTATCATAAAAAGATTACAATACACAATGGGCTGTTTTACTAATTACACATTTTAAACACAAAGTAAACAAAAGAAGTCCAAATGCCGAAAGGTAATAATCTGCAGGTGTGAATTGGTCTGTGTCGGTCGAAACAATAATATGATATTTCGTCATCAGCCCAACGAAGTCGTAGTAGAGGAAGCACTATTGAACTGTACAACGTGCTTGTTACCTTTTGTATGTATGTATGTGTCAGTGGTGCGGGGTTGAAACTCAGCCAGGTTACCTCAGCCGGTTGAAAAAATATACTTTTTTCAACGACTACGAGTATACAACACTCTGCAATAAAAAAACCGACTTCAAAAACTAAAAAGTATAAAAATACTTATTTCTAAAGTTATTATTATTAATATATAATATCTAAAACATCTTAAAGTCGGCGCTTAGTAATTTCCAAAATATGGTAATTTCTATGTTTTCCTTTGCACCGACTTCAAGATGTTTTAGATAATATATATTAATAATAATAATAGAAAATAATAGAAATAAGTTTTTTATACTTTTTGTTTTTGAAGTCGGTTTTTTTAAACGAAGTTTTTATTTTTTATTTGTTACTTTTTAGTGTTTAGCTATGTATGGGTAGACGAATAGTGCCGCGCTTCTTAAAACATATAGGTCCCAAGAAACGGGAACAAAAAAATGTTCATAAAATGAAAACTGGGCCAAACTATGTAAATTTTTTAGGGGACCAATTGGAAGCTATTCCGCGTCGAACAAAAAAAGAATCACGTAATCAGATCATAAATCTCGGGGTAATCGGTGAACATACATAAAACAAAAAAAAAGATCCCGACGAATTGAGAACCTCCTCCTTTTTTTGAAGTCTGTTAATAAAAACAAATACTGTAAAGTTGTGTTACGTGTACAACGTAACACAACTTTACAGTATCTTGAAATTTTCAATAAGAACTTTGTAAATTAATAGGGGTCCATTTTTAGACCTCGTGTCCCCAAATCAGTTTTCGTTTATGTCGAGCCCTGGGAGACCGATTTCGATACCAGGAGGTCGTTTTTTATTGCAGGATATCAGTAGACAGGCAGACGATCCACTTAACGGAAAGCGGTTACCAGACTGGAGCCTGGTCACTAATGCTGAATACAACTCAAGGTTGTTATGACGGCATACTTTAGACCAGGGGTGGTAGCCATCCAGTCGTGCAAATACCCTACCACCTGGCTGTGGGTTGTTTTGTCGTCTCTTACGACAGGCCGCCCGGCCGCAGGAAATTGTAATTGTATTCCTTCAGCGTCCCTACACGGATACATATCGACCAGTTTGGGAGTCCCTGGTGTAGATACACAAATATATCTAAATTTAATTTGCAGCTAATTTTAAAGCAACCAGTAACTCCCCTAAAAGCGAAGAGACAACGCCAAAGAAAACTAAGAAGAAAGAAGAACGACAAACAAACAATAATATTACAGGACGAAAGAGACGGAAAATCAAATTGATACCACGTAAGACTCACATTTATTTGAAGTTAAGTTAAGGCTTGTAGCAACGTCCTTGGATTCCATGGAATCGTATCATATGAGGTAAGCATGTGCATGTATCTCAATGATTTTATTTATTTATTAAAGCAATTTTTTATTATGTTTTTTTTTTTTTTTTTTTTTTTTTTTTTTTTTTTTTTTTTTTTTTTTTATGTATGTTTTTATTGCCAGATGTGTTCGAAAAAAGTTAAGTGATCTTTTGTTATTATTTCTCTTGACATTAATTACTTGTATTTTATCGATAATTAACTTTTTTTTATTAGAATATTTATATTAATTTAATTTTAAATTTGGTTTCATTAATTTTGTACACCACAATGTGGTAGAATGTACTGTGCATCTACAATAATGTAACACCTGTATAAACTACATTCTTAAAATAAAGATTGATTGATTGATTATTATTTTATTAGGAATAAAATACAGTAGTATTAAAAATATTAAAAATTGACACCTATCCTATGTGCTAAGCTGGAACAAATACAGCAAAATGAAAAGAAATATCAAAATCGATTTAATAGTTTCGGAGTTCATCGCGTTCCAACACAGTGACAGAGAATTTTTATATAGATCAGATATTATTAATCAAATTGTTTATATTAAATTTCAAACTTGTCATCAAGAAATACTTTTGTTGAGTAATATCATTTGACTGTTAACATTTTTTTTGTCTTATTTTAAATGAATTTAATATCATTGTTTTTAACCTGTTCCGTGACGATGAGAACAGCGGACGTTTGTCGCCCCCACGGAAATATCTAAAGTTCGTAGATTGCCTCGCACATGACCTGTTTCTTAAGGTATAACTAGCTTCTGCCCGCGACTCCGTCCGCGTGGAATAGTTATTTTGGGCTAACGGTTCTTCTGTCACAGATGATTTTTGCGAAACTTTAACCGTTTACGCAGCGTAAGCAGCGGAAGCTCTCAAAAGGAAAAACCCCGATTTTGAAACTTTCATCATTGGTGCTCCGCTCCTATTGCTCTTAGCGTGATGATATATAACTTATAGCCTTCCTCGATAAATAGGCTATCTAACACTGAAAGAATTTTTCCTAAGTAGTTCTTCACCGTTGTTAGCACGTAGTTACCATATGCACATTAGGTCAGAAAACTGCCTAAAGGCGCGTTCCCATTATGTCGCAACGATTAATTTATCGTTGGACGACTGTCGTCTCTAGCTGTTCCCATTATAACGATTGTTTGTCGTCAATTTTTTTTATCTTTTAACGACTGTCGTAACTATATGTTCCTATTGGATCGCGATGACGTGGCTACGATAGATTTGCCGTCACGATTAAGTCGTAACGATCTTTTATCGTTTTACGACTGTCGTGCTAGCCTTCCCACTATCATGACATTCTGTCGTCACTGCAGAAAATGTCGTAGACGACAGTAAGTCGTGTCGTTCTATATGTGAACACCTACATTTAAACATATAAGCCACGACACTTAAACTACACGATTATCTGTCGTAACCACATAGTGGGAACGCGCCCTAAGCCGTGCATGCGGTCCAGCCAGGATTCGAACCCACGCCCTTTGAGTTTGGTGCTAGCCATTACGCTACCACGGCCTGTTCTTTATTTAAATTAAAATACCTCCATTTTCATCTTCTTTAAAATAATGCAATTTCAGTACTGAAAGAAAAGTTAATGTTTTTGCTGAAGAGAAAGAATGGGACGACGAAAGCACCTGAAACAAAGATGACTATATCGAATTTATTATCAAGAGGTAAATACAATATGTTTAGTATTACTTTCTACTTCTTATTTTCAAATTCAAGGTTTTCAGGTACATATGCTATCCAAATTATCCCTTAGAGAATCGTTTCATACCTAGAATGATGCGTGAGGCTATTGAAATCAAAAAACACCCAAAGTTCAATAGAGAAGATGGTTGGTAAGTACCATCTCTTTAGGATTCGATCATCAAAACTATTAAGACCCAAACCCAGCAAAAACCAACTGCCAGACGTCAAGATGTGAGCTCTTTCTGCGTGCAACGGAACACAAACCAACTTTACTGATAATTTCTTTTATTTTTCCTTCCACCCATTTTAATCTTAATATATATAAATTCGTGTCATGTTTGTCCGATGACTCCTAAACTACTCACGATTTTATTAATTTGCACACGTGTGCAGTTTGATCACTTGAAAATAGATAGTTTTTATACGTTGAACGTAGGTGCGCTGAGATCGGTTCTAGATCTCTTAAACGGGAGCGATTTTTTTTTGTGTTTCAGTGTCCCGATGTTTAAATCCACATTGAACGGTAGTGCGCTGGATCGGTCATAGATTTTTTTTTTCAGAGCAGGACAACGTTGCGGGCGCTAGTATTATATAAATTATTAGAGCCAGGCATGTTTGCTGAAGCGTTTCTTGTATCGCTTTTTCATGTTGCGATGCGGTGGGAAATTAGATTAGGCTCCCATAGAGTAAATAATAACCATAAACAAAATGAACAAGTTGGCGGTAGGCTTAATAAAACTTTAACAATACTCATTGACACTTAATATCTTTGTGTTGCGTGATCACGCCAACGAAACATGGCCGAAACGTCGGAATAACAAAAATAAATTACCGCGCATAAAACCGTTAAAACGTAGTTTTATTAAAATTGATTGTATACTGTTACAATTGAAGATATGAGTGGATGAGGGTGATAAGTCGCATAATTCCTATTCTGAGTAAATCGAGACAAAAGTTTTACTTTTATTTTAAACTGAACTGAACTTAACACCTTTTTCAACTCTTTATTTTTTTAAATATGCCTTATATCTATGGTCTAAGGTCTGTAGTCATTTGGTATCGACATATCACCTTCATCCACTCGCGTCTTCAATTATCACTATAGTAAGATACGATACGAACCGGCCATTAATGAAAGTCATGACCTTACCACCGCTTCCAAAGCTAGTTTTCGAATGAAATAAATTGATTAATGCTTGTACATACATACTTACATACATAACTTCACGCCAGGTCCCTCCTTGCGGGGTAGGCACGAACAACAGAGCGCCACACAGGCCCATTCTTACACACCTCACTTGCTTCTTTGACATTCATAGCTCTTGTCATGCACGCTCGTCTGTTCTTAAGGCTCCTAACATGTTGTAGGCTTGTAATTATTTGTATTGTAATATCTTATCAAATTCTTTTTGTGTCGGATTCAGACGCTGTTAGAAACAGGATGCGAACTTCCTTTACTGACAATGCGACAAATAAATTTTCCAACTGTTTTGTGTAATGTAAGTCCGTCGCTATTTCATCAAATAAAATATATTTCTTTATTTCTTTTAGATAAACCATTTGCTGATCTAATCGCATCAGAAGAAACATCTACGAGTAACGTTAAAGAGAATGACGAGCTAAGTCTTAATAATATAACAGACCAGAGTTTTAAAGTAAGACTTTGGTACAGTAAGAGTATAATACTCGAAACCTACATAGATTCCAATGGCCCACTTCACCATCTCCATATCCCCAATCTCATATACTATATATATATATACTAGGGTGGTCGTTAAAAATTAAATTTCTTGCGACGCCCCCTAAAAAGCTTCATTTTAATGAAAAAAGACTGGGATTTTTTTTATAATTTTTTCAAGTCAAGACAACACGTGCCTCAAGACGATTCAAGTTAATTTTTGGTAATATCATGTTTTTTCAGGAAACTTCTTCATACTTAGAAGTAATAATTATTTTAAGATTGGAAAAGTTTTAACAATGAAATACCTTCCGTATTATCATTCTCAGTGATGAATTTCAAATTATGGTTTCAGAAAAAGTTTAAAATTCTTCGTGATTCAAGCTTATCTTTCAATTTTTCTTATATTTTTAGTTTTAACTTGAATCGTCTTGAGGCACGTGATGTCTTGACTTGAAAAAATTATAAAAAAAATCCCAGTGTTTTTTTATTAAAAGGAAGCTTTTGGGCGTCGCAAGAAATTTAATTTTTAAAGACCACCCTAATATATACCTTCTGTCACATTCCTCTATTTCATCCTTTTTATCTTATCCTAAGGGGCTAGGAACGCGTTGCCATCACCATTAGCGTTGCAAACGCCTATAGGCGACACTTACCACTGCCTCTTGGCCATCTTCGTTAAAAAATACTTTGTTGTTAATTTTTTTTAAATGCATTAAGTAAAAAGCTGTAATTTTGGCATTACAAACAGACACTTCAATTTTGTTTCTCTACTCCTCGGTCCAGCCGTTTCAGGAATTAGCCGGAACATCCAGACAGACGGAATTCTAAATGTTGCATTTTCGGAATATCCTGCTCCGAATTATCCACTGTAATATGTTGACATTACAAATAGACACTTCAATTTTATTTAACTGGACACATGTAGCAAAAGGTACTCATTAATTAAGCGGAAATCACTGTAGTGTTTTTTAATATTCTTGCTCTTCAGGCCAGGCGTCACCCCTAACATAGTCAGGGTCAACATTGGTCAGAAGATCTTTTATAAATCGTGTATTTATATTTCACTGTAATATTATTGTTAATATATTTAAAATTGCTGGCATGAATCCCAGAATTCTTTAAACAAGCACACACACATCACTCAAATTGTCATCATCATGATCCGAGCGTTAAATCCCGGTTGCGTTCGGAGCGTTCACTTCGACGCCCAGGGTCCGCTTTCCTGCTTTTTCCACTCCACTTCACGCGGTCTTCAGCATCCCCCGTTTTGAAACCATTGTTACACATGTCATCCTTCACGACGTCAAGCCAACGTTTCTTGGGCCATCCCCTTCGACCGGAACCTGGCGGAGGCGGCATGGCTAGACATTTGTTCCCCACATAATTAGCCGTCTCCGTAAAACGCGGCCGTACCAGCGTAAGCGACACTCTTGCAGTTTGTCTGCTATGTCACGGACATGAAGACTGCCACGGGTGCGGGAAACATCAACTAGATACGCCCCGCGGTCTCTCCCGCGTGGTGATTGAAAATAGTCATGATTCCAAAATATTATTTTTTTCTAAAATAAAATTAGCCTAAGTTGCTCCTAACGTCCAGTCATTTCAGAGATTAGCCGGAACAAACAGACAGACAGACAAAAATGGTAAAAACTGTTATTTTGGTATATGTACCATATATATATATATATTCATATGCATGTAGTAAAAAGCGGTTATTTCAATATTACAAACAGACACTCCAATTTTATTTATATGTATAGATGTGTAGATATTTAAACAGCACAATACTGTAAGTTGTGCTTGTTGATTAAGGAGTTCGGCAAGCTCATGTTGTAATCGTTTAGATTTAGTTATTTCAAATTCAAATTCAAAAGTTTTATTCAAAAATAAGTTCCACTGGAGAACACTTTATATTTTGTGTTGTACTCCTTTTACATGCCTATATATAATAAATAATAAATTCCAGACTACTCCAGATCACAGTAGTGCTGTAGGTAGTACGGTATTCTTGACACAACCCATGTTAGAAGGCAATATAACTAATGAATTCGACGTTGCATTTTTGAAGACTGAAAAACATACAACGGACCATAAAGCTACTACTGAGCATTGCACTGAAAGCACCACAGAACAGATCGAAGATATTTTACTTGTAGAACCAACTCTGTTTGATAATAAGGTAACTAGGTTTATTTTTTTTAAATTACTAACACAAAATAGTGTTTTTAAGTTTAGATTCCAATATGCTTAAATGTAAGCATTGTTACGAGTTGCAGGACTCGAATTGAAATGCCGTTGGAATTACTATACAATTTATTAGAACTATACAAACATGTATAATACAGGTATAAATATAACTGAGCACAACCAGTCCAAACGTAATGCATGATTCAATAACACGCACAAAGTCCGACACTAAATAGATTACCGAATGTACACAGGTCTTGCACCAGTTGTGGTTATCGCTTGACTGCCGATCTCTCCGTTGGGGCATTGCTTTATACTGCACAAATACAATATGTCTCTCGGACTGAATTTCTTAGAATCACACCTGGCTAATGACTACCATAAAAGGTTACAATACACAATGGGCTGTGTTTCTAATTACAAATTTTAAACACAAAGTAAACAAAAGAAGTCCAAATGCCGAAAAGGTAATAAAATGTCTACAGGTATGCAGGTGAGAATTTGTCTTTTGTCGGCATTCAGTGGTAGTATATAAAAACATATTCGACTATGGCACAGAAAGCTCACGAATTTATTTGTGCTGCAGAAGTTATAGCAAGAAGAAGTATAGTAAGGACTGAAAATCGCCCTGTAAAAAACGTAACCTGCACACTCAGCAATCCCAGTTTTTTTATTGCATGAGTTAAGAAGAGAGACAGACTGCCCACCTGATGAAAAGCCGTTACCAGACATTTGTCATACGAAAGGTACCAATGAGCTGCCGCTTTCTAAAAGGATACTGGAACCTGACCACTAATGCAACTACTCAAGGTTGTTATGACGGCATAGTCAAACCAGGAGTCGTTGTTATTATGTGTGTTGTATTGTCCACCGTGAGTTTACTTTATAGTCCCAGATGGAAGAACAGCGCTAGGCCTTGTTGGCTAGCATTATGCTTGTGACCTTCGGGATCATACAATGAGAAGACCGGGAGCATAAGAATAATATATTTAAATATTCATTCTACTGTCTGACGTACATACAGACATTAGCTTTCTAACTGCTGTCAAGTAAATACCTAAAATAAATTATCTTGCCTTTACTCTGTTATGTAATTATAATATTTTCTGACATAAAAATGCTGAGGCTGGGTCCAATTTAGCACTTGTTTTGTTTCTATTGTCTTTGTATTTCTATTTATAGTTATATTAACTTAGTTTTTGTACTATATAAAATATTTTTTTGCTTTCTAAAATACACTTTATTAACGTATATAAGTCAAATTTCAAGACTTCATAGGCAGGCAGAGACTTTAGGATTCAATTCCTGTCTCTGTTCTTTCACCTTCTCCCAATTATTTCGGGATCGGTACTAAAGATGTGTAACTCAGAAGTGATTGATTTAAAAGATGTATAATCTTTCAAAATTCGAAATCACTCTTTAAATCTTTGGTTTGGAAAATACATCTTTAACTCACTACGTTAAGATTGATTTTAGTCACATGGAATGATGAAAACTAACAAATCAGATACTTAGATGTAGTATGAGACAATAGATACAGGATATTGTGAATTAAAAAGAGATAACATGCGCACTCTAAGAAATACAATGATGATACACAGTAAATTAAACTCTGTGGCGTTATTGTAAAGCTTAAAACCGGTCAACTGAATAAATTATATCATTCGAAAGCAAAGATTTAAAAGAGTTAAAGATTTAAAAGAATGATTTGCATCTTTTATGGAAAAAGATTTATAAATCACTGATCTCATTGGTGATTTAGTTTGCGCATGGCTAATCGGTACTGTTCGCGCCAGTTGCCGCGACGTGTGCTTTTATATGCTTTTCCCCGCGCGCCCGCATCTCGAGGACACAACGTTTTAGACGCTGATACCGGTCACCTGTGCCGCGCACGCATAAATATACGCATAATTACGCTAAGAACTAATTACTCAGTGTCTAGTGTAGTTCATATTACATTCAACAAGCGGACTCATATCAGCATAACAACTCATCACTCCAGTTCTCATTACCAGCTCCATTTAATCAAGTAAGTCCATTTTCCCCTTTTACTTCACTTTGCCTTTCCAGTCTGAAGTCTGGCAATAGCCAGATCAGGTACAATACCTTTTCCTTCTATACTCCTATAATCTGGCACACGTCCTCTGTCACGTCACAAATCATCACGTCATCCTTCACCCATTCTATCGATCTCCTTTTTAGTCAATCTTTACATTTGTACCTGACAATCTTACAGTTTAAATATTTCTTTTAACGTGACTTTCATTCCGCCTCATTACACGCCCATACTACCTTAGTCTTCATCATATAAATTTTCAATCACAGGTGCATCTTTCAACATTACTGGCATGGTAAAAATTGTAAACGAACTTTCCTTTATTAACTTTATTACTTATAACTTAATTTCTTTTATTATAGTCTGGGTGTTTGTGATTATCCTCAAATTGGTCCGTTGTATATTACCCATAACACAATCCTATATACTGAAAAAAAATTATCAAAATTTTCAATTATGTACTTCTTCGTTCTTAAAATTGTCTTTTTAACAATGAGATATCAAAAAGTGAAAGAAGACTCGTAGAGCCATCTAGTCATGTATGATTTAGGAGCTTTTTAGGTTATGTCATTTACTTGTTACTGTCATAATCATACTGTGTGATTGCTATTATCATATTCTTCTTCCATGGCATTATTTAATATAGACCAATCTTACTAAGTAATTTTTGTGTCATTACGTTTTCAGATATACTATGAGTCAAGTTTAAAGGATGCATTGCCAAAAATATTAAAAATAGAACAACCAAAGTCAGATTTGAAAGTTGGGAAGAGAGATGTTGGTACAGAAACATTTACAGCGAGAGATGTAGCTGCTTTAGAAGTTATTGTTGATCTAATGAAAACCAATCCAAATGTAGATACACAAACTCCTACTTTAAATCTAGGAAAATTAGCTAAATCTTTGAAAACTGATACAAAACGAGTAACTAACGCTATACAAGTACATATCGCTGTTCCGTATGATGTTAGTGATAGAAAAAGATCTTTAGGACCTCTTCGAGTCAGAAAAGTGTTTTCTGCAAAAATGTCTTCACCGGTAGATCTGGAATATCAAGTAAATTCATTCGAAGACCCAACACCAACTACAATATGTAGTAGGACAATCCAATTCGAAAATGAACCAATACAACCAGGCATGTATTTGCTTGTTGATAATGGTGTACTTAAGGGAAACTTCGCCTTAAAGCCTGTCAAGAATTTTTATTTGCCAAATCTACAGGAAAGATATATAAATAACGTGACAGATAAAATTGCAACAACCAGTGTAATAAATATAACGGTAAAGTGACCCTAAGCAAAGATATGGTTTCAGCTTTTAATCAACAATTACTTGAGTTGTTTAAACAGATGGCTGATAATGAAACTGAAACACAAATAATTCATCCTGGTGTTTCTAGCAATGACGATAGGAATAAAAGAAGTGATGTTGGTAGTAATAGGAACCAGACTAGAAATAATAGTTCTACAACAACAACAATAATTGAATCTACTAAAATTAGAAATAAAACACAGTTGAGCAGTCCCACAAATTTCACTGCTAAAATCGGTAGAAACAAAAGATATAGTTCTGAACATAATAATGGAAAAAAAATATTATATCACCGCATGATAGTTATAATGTTGACAAATCTAAAGTTACCACACACAATTCTAGTGAAGATTCTGGTTCATTACTAGGAGCAATAAACTGGGATAAGATAAAACAATACTTTGGACATGATAGAGTTTGCAGTTGCAAGTGTAGAGTAAATAAAACTCTATGCAAAGCTTGCGCGGCAAGCGACGCGGTGATCGGTGAACTAATTTTTGAATTTGACAATTTAGCAAAGTTTATGAAAGACCATTGTACAGAGATCCAAACGTATTTTTGGATGAATCCCACTGGAGGACAAAAGTTACGAGACTCTGTGCATAGATTAGATAAATCATTACATGACTACTATAAACGGGTCAAAGGAAAATGCCAAGGTAAAACATGCAAGACATTCACAACATATATAGATAAAAGAGATAATAAACAAGTTCCTATAGACTTCCTTAATCATTTAGAAAATTTAGCTACAGATGTAGAAAAAGCAACTAAATATATTACATGTTATGATAAAAGTTAATAGATAAAGGTGACAACCTCGTTCATAGTATAAATGACTGTGTTTTAAGAAGATCTGGCAGGGACGAAGAAGACTTGACTACAATTAAGAATGTCTACGCTCTTGATAATATCAATGTTAATATAATTTGTAAAGCCGATACCACTAAAGCATTTGAAATGATAAGTGCTAGTCATTTTGAAACTATACCCGTCACGGAGAGTGATCCAATTTTAGATTTTGATTATGATGTGAAATATAATACAAAGACAAAATTTAAAAGAAAAAAACTATTTACTGACTCAAAAAAGAGTAAAATAAATAAACTATTCACTTACTATGTGGATAAAACTACAGAAAGTTTCGGTATAAAGAAAAGAGAAGTGAATAATCAAATAGAAGTGCCTCTGAATTCAGATGCAGGTGGAAATTTTTGGAATGACTATATAAATAGAAATAAAGAGTCCGGCATTATCGAAGAAGACAAGCAAGATATACCTATAGTTGGTGTAACTGTAGTACAAACTATGAATAAAGGAAACTATAGTACGGTAACAACAGTCACTAAAGATGCTAACAATACCTCTGTTACTACTGAAGAAGCCATAGATTCGGCACCAAGTCGTAACATTATAGAACTCATAAGACTTTTCAGTGATGCAAAAACTGCAGATCAGTTCACATCTATAAACACAAAAAGAAACATCACAACACATAAACCAAAAACAAAGAAAACTAAACCTAAAAAGACACACATTCTTAAGACTACTAAAGGCAACACTCAAAAAGCTAATAGCAGCACTACCACGCTACACACTACTACGCTAAAAATACCAACCAAGCCAATTGTTAATGTAACATCAAAACATTTAAAATCTTTAGTGACAGAACTATCAAATATAACGGAAATTATAGACGCATCAACTCCAACTACAAAAACTTCTAAAAAATCAAATAATCCTTTCAAAAAATTAAATCAGCAACTTTAGATTTCTTAGAGAATATAGAAAAAGGTAATTTTATTATTGATGAAAAAAGTCTTAAAACTACTCCAAGTCGGCTTAAGAATGACATAGAGAAAGATAATGAATATATATTTACTGACAGTATGATATCCAATATAACAACAGTTGCTAATCCTACCATTGTCATAATACAAGACTACGATGATTTAAATGATGAAATGAAGAATATTGATGCAGATTTTAATCATAACTCACAACAAAATGATAATAATCAACTAGCTGTTACACATAAATATTTTAAACGTCTCAACACAGAGGCTAATATAGAAATAGTCACCGCTAACGATTTTAATAGCAATTTCGATCATTCTCTTGACACTACAATGTCTGATAATAATGAAGTTGTGTTTGATGACTTAGATGATAAAATCGTTAATAATAATGCGTATAATATTACCAAGATAGATGATGAAATTAAAAATGAGAAATATAGGAGTTTATTATTGTCTGTAATTGATTTCCAAAGAGAAAGACTGAATGATGAATGGCAGAAATATTTGTATTCTCCAAATGGAAGGCAGTCGTTTGAAGATTATGGATTTATAGATTTGAAATCTGACATAAATTTGTAAGTAAATGTTAATAATTCCTTAATCGAATTTAATAACTTTTATTAACTTCTGAAGATATTCGTGCGATATATAGAAATTTTATCCGTGCAGGAATGAGAAAGAGTACAATTTACTGCATTGGGGCAGCCTGGCGTAAGAGGCGACAAAACAACCCACAGCCGGGTGAAAGGGTATTTGCCCGTCTGGATCGCTACCATCCCTGGTAGCCATCTGAAAATATTTTTCTTTTTTAGTTACTATTAAAGTCGGTCGAAAATTTTATCTGTATGATTTTGAGGAATATTCCGCTATATCTTCGGAATTCAATACTAATGTATTGAATTCAATACTAATAAAAATATATTTGCAACCTTCTAGAAACTATACTGAATTCAACGAAAAAAGAATTTTTGAAATCAATCACCACTAATTTTCTGTTTGATTTAGAAGTAATTTTCTGCTATATCTTCGGAAACAAAGGTCTGATAGAAATGAAATTTATTTATACCATATATAGACCATTATGAAGCTATCCGAATCCAACGCATTTTTTTATTTCCAGCATTTGTTAGGTCTGCCCCTTCTACCCGACGGTGATGGTAGCATGGCTAGGCATTAATTCTCCCCCACATAACTAGCAGAGTGATCTTCATTAATAAGAAAAATATAAAACTATTTTCAGAAATCAAAAAACATCGTCTCATACACCTACAGTATTCGGTGACTATGATATACTCAAAGGCCTTAAGTCTTTGGAGCTGCCAGACCCTCAACCTTCGCCAGCGAGTAATGGATCAAGTTTCTTGGATTTTGTTCACAAGTTTGGCATGAAAATTGTTCCAAGACCGAAGGACCAGAAGGTAATGTTTGAACTACCATTCATATCGGCCTTTAGGGTTGAGTGGGTCTACCTTACTGTAGAGGCTCTGGGTTCGATTCCTGGTATGGTAAATTTCGGAAAGGAAATTTTGCTGTTATGGTCTGCTGTCTAGGAACGGCCCCAGAGTAGTAATCCGTTGTATATTACCCATAGCACAAGCGCAACTTATAATTAGGCAACTGCATACATATTTTCATGCCTGTTTTTTCATGGGGGTGGGCAGAGACTAGATCTCCACGACGACGATCCTGACAAAACAACTTTCGTTTCATCTACTTCCCGTTTATTTAACTACACGACTAACCCTACACGTTTATTTGATATGCTTTTTACCCGACCGCGTATTAACACTTGTGCTATTTGATCATGTTGTGCACGTCGTGGTCTACCGTTACCAACTCCACCAATCACAATACTGTCATACACTTGTTTTGTGATTCTATTATCATCCATCCTCTCTACATGGCCAAACGACCTTAACATTCCTGTTTCAACTTTTGTTATTACATCTTCTTTTAATCCACATGTTCCCTTATTACACTATTCTGCATCATATAATTTATGTTTACCTCTAGGCAAGTAACGTTTTACATATTTTGATCTAACGGGGTAACTCTCATATACGCATTACACAACTAAATTTACCCTCACATCATCTTTTAATTCATCGTACCAACTCGAGTCTTCTACAAAAGTATTATATCAGGCATCATAACATAGGTAGTCGAAGAGGTGAGCACAAAAATTGATGATGTAAAGAACGTCAAAGAGAAGAAAGTCTGGAATAAGAAGAAATTGAAAATATCACCTAAATCTACGGGTAAGTTTATTACGCAACCTTTCCTTTTTTTTATAATAGATAGTTTCGCTTTTGACTGACATTGCGCCTGATGTCAGGCGGAAAAGCAGTCTAAGGTGTAGCACGCTTACCTAGGAGATACCTGTTCACGCGAGACTTGAAGACACCTAAAAACAGACGACGGTAAAGAGTTCCACTCTTCAGCTATATGTTATTCAGATGTGTAAGCTGTATTATTGTAAAGTTTCATCAAAATCTATTCAGTAGTTTTTGTGTGAAAGAGTTATAAATATAGTGAAGTTAGAGAAGCCGTTTTTGGAATAAGAAGCCAATCGCGCCGCAGTCCGTTACGAGAACTTAGTATTAAATAATATAATTATTATGAATAAAGGTGGATTTAACTTAACGCCTTGGTTCATGTTTATTCGCTCATCTAAGTATTTTTTTATTGTAACTGGTATCATTTTAAATAGGTTCTTCAACATCAAGATCTACAACACTAATAGTAAATATGTCTTTACTCAATGATACGAAACCAGAAAAAGAAATGAAAGCCGCTCCAAGTGAAAAGGGTGATAAAGGTAAGTCAGCTGATTTTTTTTTAAATTCATATACTTAGATATTTTTACCTCTAGACACATGTTTGGCTGTGTTCTGTCACAGTTGCTGAAAGTGACGTTGCTAGGGTTGTCACTATTTTTGGTAGACAATATAGTGTTTTTATTTTTAAGTTGTAAAAATAAAGTACTTTTGTGAAATTTAAAGAAAAAGCACAAAACAATACACGTTTATTTTTTACATACATACATAACTTCACGCCAGGTCCCTTGCGGGGTAGGCACGAACAACAGAGCGCCACACAGGCCCATTCTTACACACCTCACTTGCTTCTTTGACATTCATAGCTCTTGTCATGCACGCTCGCCTGTTCTTAAGGCTCCTAACATCACCTTCTGCTAACACATGATCAATTTGATAATGGAAGGTGTGTCGTGGCCTTCCGCGACTTCTGCATCCATCCACTTTTGCATTGTATATCTGTTGAGTCATTCTTTCATCATACATTCTTTCCACATGCCCGAACCACCGGAGCATTCCTTTTCTTACCTTCACCCCGAAACTCTCTTTCAGACCAACTCTCTTTCTTACCTTCGGTATTACGAACGCGGCCCGCGAGCGTCACTCCGCAGATTTTGCGCAGTGCTCGCATCTCGACCGCGTTTACTTTACTTTCGTGCTCTCTATTCCATACCCAACTTTCGCTTCCATACGTGAGCGTTTATTTTTTGTTTTATTTATTTCATTATGAATTTTGTATGTGCATTTACTTACTTTTTTTGTTTGGCCAGCAAAGACTTATTTCATTTTCAAAATAATCGTAAGGATCAGAACATAAAGCGTGGCAATTGAATTTGCGAAGAATATATATCCCTCCTATCTCATGACCCTATCCCATTCCTTCTGTCCCATCTCCTCAATCCCAACCTAATGTCTGACAACACGTTGACTTTGAACCTGGTGTTGCAAACATCTAAAGGTGACGGTAATCATTTTGTATTTGGTGGGTTGTCTACCTGTTGTTCGCCAACTTTGTAACAATAATAAATCACTTTAGAAAAAGTCTAAACACAATTATTATTCATGGTCATATTTTTCTAATACACATCCTTTACTTCAAGAGAACTAGATCGAAGAAGATCGTCAAAGAAAATCTGCGATATAGAAGCTACTTACAATAACATACTGAAGAAATATCATTCAATACCTATAAAAGAATTCGAAAGTTATGTCAAGAACATATCCTGCACCAAATATAGGAGAATGCCAGACTGTTTTTACATCAGTGTACCGAAGAAGAGAAAATTTAAAAGAAGCAGACATTCAGGAAAATGGGATTGGATACGTGATAGAAGATCTTCGAATAATATAATGCATAATGGGTTTAATCAGAAAGATGATAAATACGATCAATTTCATATTAAATTTGTAGACGATGTTGAAAATAATTTTAACAACACTACCCGTAAAGAACTGACAGATTTAATGAAAGTCACAATCGATAAAGATAAGCAAGTTGCTATATTAAAAGACAATAAAGAGATAATTAATAATTATGTTACAAAATTAACAAACAACAATGAAAATGCAAACATTTCTCGTAATATTAGTAAAAAGATTGCAGAAGTTGATAGTTTTGATTCTAACAATACACTAACATTCAAACTTAAAACAAAACATCCACTGGAAAATAGAAATGACTCAGTTATAACAGAAAGAAATGATGTTATTCAAAATTATGCAATTCTTGTAAATTTAATTGATGATTATAATTTGGATGATATAAATGATGATTTTGAAACATTTTCAAAAGGACATGATGGTATATACAGAATTGTTAAACGTATCAAAAGAGACGTCACTAAAAAAAAGAACTTTGAAGAGGAATTAAAAATTATGCCATCTTTAATATCTTCCGAGGTAAATAGGTTATTTGTTCACTTAGCTTTAGTACTCATAATTTTCTGGAACTGCAAGAAAACTGCAAGGTATTTAATGAAATAACGTACTCGATTTTTTTTAAATAAATGAAGTATTATACACTACACTTACTTTGGTTTATAGTACTAGTTTCTAAGCTTATAGATAAATATTCGTACTTACACAATATTTCGATGCAAAGATCAGAGACGAGTTTTTTGGGGTATTTGTTTCTTTTGCATCGCCTTACTTTTTTCATAATCATGGAAAATCATGAAGGTCTAGTAAAGGTTCATAGCCAGATTCAGTACGAGTCTTGGATGCACCTAATCATGATTTTACAAGAACTGATTAATTAGTGTTGTTCGTGCCTACCCCGCAAGGGACCTGGCGTGAAGTTATGTATGTATGTATGTATGTATGATTAATTAGTTAGTTGTGATATAGAACACATTATTTGGTACGTCAATACATCAAAACATGGTACTGCATCGACGGTTGGATTTCAAATGGTTGTGTGCCAACGTCGCTTGCAACTTATATAGAATTCGCTCGAAACAATTTCAACTTCCTACATATACTACAGTGGCTATTATAATTTCAGAATGAAATTCTTGTGAAGCGTGGAGATCATGTCAAGCTGGATTGTAGTTCTTCAAGGTCTCCCATAGCTGTATGCAACTGGCAGACAGACAGGCACGAAATGCTTGATGAGATCAATGTGAATTCAGACGATTGTTCTATAATCATAGACAATATGACAGAGAAGAATATTGGAATCTATACTTGCGAAACGGTAAATATCTATTTGTGGTAAAGGTATTATAGTGCAGATAAATTAGCTTCGAAACGTTTTTGCCGTTTGCAGTAGTATTAGTATATTTACAGAAAATATAAACTTAAGATTTAAATTACCTTGTACAGTCAGCAAAAAGAGATTGGTTACATTTTGAAGAAGAAAATGTATTTTCAATCGCCAGAAATGCTTAAACTTTTGCCATATTTAATTCACTTAGGAATCGTTTTGTTAATCTTAATATGTGCTAGTTTACTATACTTTAGACTGTAATCTGCTGTCCATGTATGTCATTTTTATTTATGTATTTTTATCTCTTTCTTTGTTGCATAATAATTACAAATAATTTAAGAATCTCCTTTGAGTCAGGTGGCCTGGAAGAGATCACTTCTAGCGATAAGGCCGCCTTTTGTTTTACCAACTATTGTCTTGTTGTGCATTTTTATAATTTTTGTTTTAGTAAACAATGCCTATATCTATAAATCTAAATACATTACTTCTCTTGACAGAACGGAAGATTAAAGAAGGAGATCAAAGTTAATATTTTGACTATTCCAATTTTTCATATAGTCTTCAGGCTTGTGTATAGAATCAATGCCATTTTCAGTTCCGAAGTAAGTATAACACCTAGTCATAGAAGATATACCAATAGGCACAGTCGCTCAGTAAGAACCCACCTCTAACACACTGCAAACATAGTAACCTAGTAACCTCGCCAAAAAAGAGATACGATACTATTGAAGAATAATAAATGACACATAGCAACTCGCTCCAGTTTCTTCTACTATATTTTGTATAACGTTTTTATCTTGTATGTATGTATGATGAAAGAATGACTAAACAGATATACAATGCAAAAGTGGATGGATGCAGAAGTCGCGGAAGGCCACGACACAACTTCCATGATCAAATTGATCGTGTACTAACAGAAGGTGATGTCAGGAGCCTTAAGAACAGACGATCGTGCATGACAAGAGCTATGAATGTCAAAGAAGCAAGTGAGGTGTGTAAGAATAAGCCTAAATGGCGCTCTGTTGTTCGTGCCTACCCCGCAAGGGATCTGGCGTGAAGTTATGTATGTATGTATGTTTTTATCTTGCCAAGCATGTAAGTAATTTATGGAGATATGTTGCAGCATACAATTTTAACTACGTCATGTCATTATTGTAACTTTAATAATATTTTTCTTTCCTTTTATTGTGTCTTTGTCTTACTGAGTATACGCTGTTTGCTACAACTCCATTAATTCTTCAATTTTATGTGTTGCTGGGGAGTTTCTTGCCGCTTCTTCTCCTTAGCAGCAATAACACGTTGCGAAGCGATGTACAAAGACTAAAGTAGTAAGAAAATGTTCTCCAGTAGAACTTTTTTGAATAAAACTTGTGTATTTGAATTAGCGATTCTGCTTTCATTAATTATCTTTAATGAATTCCTTTTTTCCAGGATCTTAAAGCTTTTCAGTCTTTGGCACCTTCAATTGCTACACTATGTTGCTCCAAGCTCAGTTCAGTCGAGATCCAAAGACCGATATGTTTGAAAGAGAAAGTAAGTGGTCTCCATGAAGATATGAACAAAGTCTTCAGATTTGGGTATCTTGATCCCAAAATTTTTTGGGGCAGATATAAAATGTTGCCTTTGCTATGTAAAAATTACGAGCCAAGCACTAAAATGTATTTAATAATGACGACGTTCTGGATGTTATGTTACATCTGGCACTATAAGTTCATCAATAAATTTTCTAAACTCGATCTGGAGATCCTGGACATGAGTGTATGAAGGAGCTATGTAAAATCTTCCATTAGTGGTTATCCTTTATCCACTGGGTTCACTGCAATACAGAAGTCCCAGACTTGATTCCTAGCATGATTAATTTCGTAAAAGCACTTTCAGTTCTTTACTGTAGTCTGGATGTCTAGAAACGGCCCCGTAGTGGTCCATTCTATTCATCTTTATATAGGTATATAATTCTTCTGTACGTGAGTTGACTGTGAACTCCTAAACGGCTGGACCGATTTGAATGAATTTTTTTGTGTGTGTTCATGTGGATTCGAGGATGGTTTAGATCCGCAATTAGAACCGGTAGGTGCCGCTGAGATCGGGCCCTGAATTTTTATTTTTCAGAGCAGGACAACGTCTGCCGGGGTCGCTAGTAATATTATAAAATTCTAAACACCCTGTCTTTACATTAAAGCTATTAAAAAATCAACTGGTAGAAACGATATAAACGATGGAGATTACGATGCAATTTTTTAGATTACTTGTTTCTTTGTTTGGGATTCACGTAAAAACTACTCGACCGATTTCAATGCGGTTTTCGCTGATCGACTACAAATTTGCAGCCTTAAAATCTGTGATAAATTTTATCCTAGGAATCCCGCAGGTGTTTTCCTGGGATGATTTAAAATATCCAGATTAAATGAAATCGAATTCCAATGTGATTTTTCCACTGATCGATAGCAAATTTTATGTAATAAAATGTGTTATATTTTTCCCGCGGGAACTATTCCGGGAGCGGTTTAAAGTTTTTTTAAAAATCTTATAAAAATAAATAATACTAAAATTACAGGAAACAGGCGAAAAACGACTCGAAGTGAAAACAATAATTTCCATACATTCTCCTTGTTCCATAAATTGTAGTGCTGAATGTTTGAGAGATATTGCAGTCAACTTTGTTTTACTGACTGCTTCTAACATACCCAAAATTGCATCAACCAATGGTAATCCTATTCATGTTTACTATTATAATGAAATAATCTTTGTTACTATATCATTAAAACTACAGAACAGATTTTTTTTTATTGCAGGAGATCAGCAGACAGGCAGACGGCCCACTTGATGGACAGCGGTTACCATCGCCTATGGACATTTGCAACACCAAAGATGCTACGAATGCGCTGCTGCTCTCTTTAGGGAGCCTGGAACCTGTTCACTAATGCCGGAACACAACTCAAGGTTGTTATGGCGACATACTCTAGACCAGGGGTGGTAGCCATCCAGTCGGACAAATGCCCTACCACCTGGCTGTGGGTTGTTTTGTCGCCTCTTACGGCAGGCCGCCAGGCCGCAGGAAATTGTATTCTTTCTCCGTTTCTGCACGGATAAAATTTTTGATGAAATGTCACAATAATATAGATTGTATATCAGAATAATACAAAACGTAATCTTGTAGAATATGTATAAGTGTTGTAACTAATTTTTATTTTTAAGCAACATTATACATTTTTTAAAATACAATTCCACAAGAAAACATTATTATTCAAACTTTACTGCAGCTCATCTTGACAATTTGACGTTGACATTTGTACATGTGTTGCCGTATATAAAGTTTGCAAATAATACTAATTTTCATTACTAGCATTGAGCATGACGCAGCGAATGAAGATGATTCCCGCTTCACATTATACGGTTCATAAAAAATTTAGTTTCACAGAAATCGTTGCGAAGCCAAACAAAATGTTTCTTTATTTAAAATAGTTTCAATTCTTGACGCTTGTTACTTTCTAATTTGAGTGTGATATTGGTAAACTCAACGCCAAAGGTCTTGGTACCTTTTTTTTTAAAAAAAATTAATAGATTTTACTACATTCGTTAAAAATTATGTCAATGTATGTGTAATGCTTTGTTTACAGTAATTCTGTTAAAAGATGGAGTAAATAATACTTTAAAGCCGATCGTGGAGCAAGTTTATCGAGTAAATTTTTCAATGAAATGTCCTTCTGGTTACTACCTGTTAAAGAAACTAAAATTGTGCGGTAAGTGATCATACAAAGTTAATTATGGTACGTTTTTATAATTTTTAAAGTGAGGCTTCCGAAGCTTACATGAATTATTTCATTTTCCACAATGAAAAATACATTCTTATGTTGTAACTTAATCAAAATTACACAATAAAGAAACTTCCAAATAAAGTTACTATTACATATGTGGGCGCAACTCACCCTTGAACGCGACTCGCACAGGACCACGACCCTGTGAGACGCGGATGTATTCCCCGTTCTCGATTACTTGACCCGCAGGGTTACCAATTTCTAAAAAATAACATCGCTTAATATCATTTCATAATGTTAGTTGTAAATAGACATTATTACAAAACGTTAATTATTTTTAATGTTTGTTGCCATTTTCCAGGAACTATCGTGATTTGAGATCTTTTGATTCTAGCTTTAAGCGTTAATGTTTTTGATCGTTGGTGACCCTAAGAGTCAAGTTATCGTGAACGGAGTATAAAAGGAACATCACCCACCTCTTGACATGGGTCGTTGTGAGCGCTATGTGATCGAAAATGATGACGTCACTAGTGACGTTTTCACCACGACCATAAAGACCGTGGTCGTCATGTGGAGCGGCCAACGGAGCATTTTGGGCGTTGTGAGCTACTAACGAAACGCCTTCTTAAAGTATAGTTTTTTGTACCTTGTACAATTAAATTGTCTCTTTCCCACCAGCGTCCTGCCCATCGAATACCAGTGCGAGGGAGGGAGACAACAAATGTTCCATCTGTCCCCGCGGTTCGATCTCGGAGCCCGCCTCCGGTAGATGTCACTCCATAATGAAAGGAACGCGCAGGTACGATGTACGTATTTTAAACAATTATGTTTTATCGAATTGTAATCGCGGAATTTTTTTTTTTGATTTGTGCTACAACTTGGGATTGTTTGAGAATGGCGTTATCAAACTTCTTCAATTGCACAGATAATTCTGCTACAATTCCTACATTTTCTAATTACTATCTAAAACTTGGCTAATATTGTTACTTACATGCCGAAAAAAGTGGATGCAAATCTGTCTTCCATAAAGCGTAGTTTATTGCCTTCCCGCATTAGAACTTCTTTTGTTTACATTGTGTTTAAAATTTTAGAAAATCCTAGATAAGAAGCCTATTGTTATTGTAAATTGTTTATAGCGATACATGTGCAGATTACGTTTTCTTTGAAAAAATCTAGTCCACGCGGTTGAGTGTTGTATTGTATATTTAGTATAAAACAATGCCCGAACGGAGGGTGAGGCAGTCAAGCGACGATTACGATACGAGCAAGTGTGTACATTCAATAAGCTATATAGTGACGGACTTTGCGCGTGTCATTGAATCGTGCAGTTTGTACCGGTTGTGTCCCGTTATATTTGTACCTGTGTTAAAAGTGTTGGTATAGTGCTAATAAATTCTATAGTAATTCCAACGGAATTTTGATTCGAGTCCCGTGACTCGTAACAATATTCTACAATTATTGTTTACTTTAGAGTAATCCCTTCTCTTTTAGTTCGTAAGTTAAAGATTTTTTAATGTTTTGCGACTATGACTTCGCTGCCTCTATGTATTTGACCTGTTCTCTGATTATCTTTTCCAGTGGTGGATCAGTCCGCCGTGCGGCGTATGTTTTGCTTTTATATGCTTGGCTTGCGGTTGCTGCGTTTGTGTGTCGTTTGCGTTACTCGTACACGTGACGTCATATGTATGCGGAAACGGGCAAGCTGGTCCCGAGAAGTTATATGAAACAAGAAGTATGTAATTTTTGAGTTTCCGATACTTTAAAATATGGAATCATTATGGCTCTTCTATGTTTGTCTATGTGTCACATATAGAAAAGGTTAGCGCTTTCAAGCAAACAAACAAACTCTTTAGCTTTATTCAATAAATTGGAAAAGAAGCTAATTAGGGATTTCAATTTATGACTGATTTAAGTTTAATTTTTGTTCACAGATTCTCTAATAATAGGGCACAGTCAATGGAAAGAGAGGAACAAACCACGTTTGCCACCGATCGATTTCAATTAAACAGTGTTTCATAACTAGATGGCACTGTTTTAATAGCGTAATGACTGTATTTGACTATTAAATTCAAAACAATATTTTGGCTTTAATTTTTGACGAATTCAGTCTAAAAATTTGTTTTAAAAGATTAATTGGTAAAAAATGAGAGGAGAATAGCCTGTTGTATTTGGAAGATTCCTAGTAGTTATACAGTATGTTTGTTCATCAGTGTTGGTGGCTTAAGTGGTGAAATATATGCTAAATTTTATCGATAAATGATCCCCTAAATATTTTGTTTAAATACCAGCAATTTTGTTTTAGTTTTGCTCCAAACCCACGAGATTTTGATTTTTTATTTTAGTCACAACTCGCCATGCCCCTTACATGTTCCTATTGACAGAAAAAGATATACAATGAAATTTGGTTAAGTGGGACCTGTATAAGTGAGAAACCTCCATAACTGGAACTCATGCTGAGGTCTCAACATTTTGGCACTATATTACCCTTGTTAGTGGAACGAAGCAGACCTCTGTCTGGGATTCGTTCTTTCGATTTATCATCAAAGTTACCTCTATAACTAAGACAGCGAGTGTATTTTATATGCATAGACCACTGTAACTGAAATAACATCGTTTTGTATTGATTAACATAGGTTTATGGCATACATGGGAATAATTCCTTATTATATCTAACAGCTTTCAGTAACTAATCGGTAAGAATGTATTTTGAAATGAATAAATTTATTTTCATTAAAAAAAAAAATCTGCAAAAATCTGAGAAAAAAAATTAGGGCGTAATTTATATATGACACTTACCATAAATGTTACCACTTCAAGCGCCTACACCGGTAATATGGAGGGTAGAGGTAAGGAGAACCGTCTCTGAATATGAAGAAGTGTTCATCGAACTGCACTAAATTAGGGTAGCGCTACTTTGACATCAGGGTGAATTTTAAATAAAGCGCCAAAAGCTATTAGAGTAGTATAATAATGTTTTAGTTTTATAAAATTAAATATTACAAAATCACTAAGCATATTATTCAAAATTCACGAATACTCCTTTGAAATCTTACAATTTAAGGGCCGAGTATTGCATTTGTTAGGGGACGCAATTTTATTTTTGGGACATGTGGGGTAGAGTCCGTAGGCGGGTTTTTTTACGTGGTATCCCTAGTAGGCCTACTCCACGGACATCTTGCTTATAAGGTAATCCTCGACATCATAATCACCTCATAGGTGGCGGGGAAAACGGGGGACTTTTTCTACCTGCTTAACATTCGATAAGTTAAATAAAGAAAAGAGTTAGGAATGAATAAAAAAATTCTCACTTTTTTGCTTATAACTTCTTTAATTTTTGATTTAGGGCAAAAAATTATATGACATATTTGTAGGCTAAACAATTTGCTACAAATTATGATTTTCAAACTTCTTGTAAGACGGATAGTTTCCGAGATATCGCGAAAAAAGTGTTTTCCAAGATGGCGGCCGGGGGACGAGTTTGGCGACCCCAGAAACTTGAGGTTAAGCTTCTATTGACCCCCCACACATGTCCCAAAAATAAAATTGCGTCCTCTAACAAATGCAAAGCTCATATAAGATTTCAATGGAGTAGAAACAAAATCACTGTTCATGTTTTCACATAACAATTCTTTGAGGTAATATTTAATAAATTACTTTGTACTACGTAAATAGTTGACGTTTTATAACAGTGTACTGTCACCAATTACTCTAGTAGCCAATTATATTTTTTTTAACTCGGCATACTTTGCTTCGTCTACAATAGCTACATTCATACCATACCCTTTGTCTACATCAGCGCCATTGTGGACGGTTTTGAACTGTTATATACAGCTTACAACTGGACACTTCTTAAACTATTTTCCTATATGAGATGATTCTCCTTACCTCTACCGTCTATAACCGGTAAACAAACAATGTGTATAATTATTAGAATCCCAATTTTACTGTAACATTAATTAAATATGTATAATATATTTTATAAGCTTGCTTATTTTAGATTCTTTGTTATTTCGTAAGTGTTGTACTGTTAATTTAATTTCACTATAATTCTAATATTTAAATTTTAATTAATTAATAACAAAAATAAATTATACTTTTGTCTTTATTTATGGACCCATACAGTTTAAAATCAATTTCAAATATTTTATTTAAAGTTCTCCGGGAGTACATTTTTGAAGGTTTTTCATTAACCGTCGAGGAAGAATACTATCAGCGCGTTCCAATAGTAGCTCACAACGCCCAAACTGCTCCGTTAGCCGTTCCACAAGGCGACCGCTGTCGTTGTGGTCGTAACGAACAAGTGACTAATGACGTTACCATTTTCGATCACACAACGCTCACAACGACCCATGTCAAAAAGTGGGTTGAATAACCGTTCCACTTGGGTATACGATTGTAACGCCGGCAAGCAAGTGGAACGGGAAAAATCGCGGTCGTGAAAGTGGTCGTTGTGAGTGTCTAATGCAACGTTGTCTACAATATATAAATATATAAAAAAATCATCAAAATCAGACCCACCGTTTAGGAGTATCGCGGCGCCATCTACTTGGTTCAAATTTGAATCTAAATCATCCCAGTTAGTGGTAGAAAGGTGAAAATTTAGGATTGTATGTAATGTTTAATAGAAAATCATAAAAAAAATTGTCAAAGAAATTAAAATATATATTTAGGGGTGGGTAACGCTTATCAATTAGAGGTATAAAAAAAATAGATGTTGGCCGATTATCAGACCTACTCGATATGTACACAAAATTTCATACAAAACGGTTCAGCCGTTTATATATTTATATATTTGACTAGCTGTCCCGGCAGACGTCGTCCTGCCCGGTAAAAAATAGGGTTGGTCGTAGAGGGTTGAAAATTTAGGGTTGTATGTATTTTTTAATGCTGTATCATAAAAAAATAGAAATTAAAAATTTTGTCTAAAAAATAAAAATAAAAATTTCATCAAAATCGGTCAAGCCGTTTCGGAGGAGTATGGCAACGAAAACTGTGACACGAGAATTTTATATATTAGATTTAATTAATTTTTCTTAAGTCAAAAAATAGAATACATAAATAAAGAAAATTAAAACAAGCCGAAAAATATGTTCCAAATTTTATTTCTTCTAATATCTTTAATAAAATTCAAATTCTCTTTTAGTATTTCTATAAGTTTCTTCATTATTTTTTATATATTCTTTGTGATCCTCTTCTAGACCGTTCTGTGCGCTTTCTTCTATTAAACTAAGAAGTCTAGAAGTAGATAGATGTAATACAACTTCTAGATATTCCTTCTCTCCTTTTAGGTACAGATCTTTCAAATCTTCATACCATTTTTGTTTATTGTATTTTGATATTAATGCTATATGTTTTATTGCTGTATGCAACTGAAAATAAAGTTAGTTTTATGTGAGAGTAGCAGGTACTGTTTTGAAAAAATGAAAATCTAGAAACCGATTGCAGCGCCATCTACCGAGTCCATTTGCTAATTTAAGCCATCCCGGACCCACATAGATACAAACAAAATTTTATCAAAATCGGTCGAGCCGTTTTTGAATTTTAGCGAGACTAATGAACTCTCCGAATTTAAAGGAACGTTCTGATTTTTTACATATTTCTCATTCCCATTATTTGCGCTCTAGTAATAATCTCTCCTTAATTACACCTGAACATAATCCTTCCTTCGATAATACCTAACTATTTCACGATACAGACTCTCTGCTTACGGAATCCATATTGTGTCCTAAATTGATGATCTGACTGATCTTTGCCTTCCGTAATCACGGTTACTGAAAAGTGGCCGTAACGTCGAAACAAAAATGAAATAAATTATATAAAAACAAATACGAACTGGTGTCGCCATCTGTGATTGCAGAGTGTATTAAGACTTACGTTTTTACTGGGCGACTGTCACTTTCGCTATTCATCATCTATATTATAATCGTAAAAACTATAATCACTTACATCATATAAATTAGCTTCTAAACGTTCCAAAAAATTCTCAAAATCATCTAGAAATATTTCATCTCTTAACTTATTGTAGAAATCGCCGATGTTCTGCAATGTTCTTTTATATAACCAGACTCTCTCTAACAGCCCTTTCTTCTTCAACAGGGTGTGTTTTAATCTCTTATTGTTCCTCGGCAATACTGAACGCAGTACGGACAATTTGTCAACTTTGGTTTCCTCTTTTATACTCTTGAAAAGGCTTAGAACATATTTGAGCAGTTCTAAGTCAGAGTTGTGTATTTTTTCACCGTTTCGGAGATTCGTTCTGGAATGTAAAAATATTGTTACGAGTGCGTGACTCGAATTAAAGTGCCGCTGGAATTACTATACAGTTTATTAGAACTGTACAAACACGTATAACACAGGTACAAATATCACTAGACACACTAGTATGAACTGCACGATTCAATAACACGCGCAATGTCCGTCACTATATCGCTTGTCGAATGTACTACACACGTCTTGCTAGTATCGTAATCGTCGCTTGACTGCCCCACCCCTCCGTTCAGGCATTGTTTTATACTAAACTGTATAATAGAACAAAGGACCGCGTTCACTGAGTTAATCCGCACACCTGGCAAGCTTCGACGCAATGCAATAACAACAAGATTAGTTCAACACTAACGACGGCCATAAAACAACTTCAATAAAAATAGCATGTTTGACTTAATTACAAATTCTAAACACAAAGTAAACAAAAGAACTCCGAAGGCAGGAAAGGTAATAAACTGCGTTTTACGACGGCCAGATGTGCGCATGTCTTTGACAGCATCTAACAATCTAGTAGTACCAGCGAAACTTTGTTCGCGTTGACATAACGTGGACTTATTTTTTTTTAAATAGACAGATTAACACGCATTTTATAGCATTATTAAAAAATTGACAATATTTCTTTTAATGCGGCTTCTTTTTTACGTTTTATGTTAAAGTAAATTTTATAATAAAATTGTAGCACTTACGTCAAACCTAGTAACTTGTCCAAAGCAGCTTGTATATCAACCGTTGAACCCAACCAATCATATTGTACTAAGGCCTCATCATGGGTCCTTATCATATCTCCTAACACATCAACATAAACAAATATACCATTTCCTTTACTTTCTATACCTTGAGTAAAGTTGCTTATTGCATTTATCGTATTAGGTTGTTTATATTCCAAAATGTCTTTTAAAATATTCTGCTGATTTCTAGTTTTCTCGAAGATGTTATGACTGTACCGTGCTATATCACTGGCTTTATATACTTTGGTATCAAATATAAAAGTATTTATATCATATTTATTAATGTCATCAAAAGGGAGGTATAGTTTCTTTTTACCATTATCAGCTATAACGAATCCTACGTTCTTATACCGTTTAACGGTTATTGGTTTTGTATCGGTTCTTATATTTTAATTTCGGTTTCTTTAACTAAGTCTTCTATTTCTTTATATCTAGCTTTAGATTCTGTTGAATTTACTAGAGGTATATAACCAAAATTTTGCTGTTTATAAAGAATCTTTCGGACAGCTCTTATATTTGATTTTAAGCTCTCATCGCCTTCGTTATAACCAGTTAGTGGATGTTCGTCTTCCGACGAATCAGGGAAAATATTATTCACTTTTTTGAAAATTTTAACCTTTTCATTGTCATCATTGCTGTTTCTTAACATTGCAGCTCCTTTTACTGAATTTGCTAATTTGTTAATGGACATTTTTACTATTGGTTCTCTTAAATTGTTGGTAGATTTCCAAACTCCAGCGCCGTAGAACCCAAAATCACTGTCAATATTGTCAGATTTTTCATTTATGACAATTGCATCATATTTTGTCTCTTCTCTGTCATCTTCGCCAGAATTAGGACCTTGACGATTTTTAGGATTGTAGTAAGCGTTATCTGGTGAATAATTATAGATGGGGACGTAATATGGTTCTTCTTTGTTTGTGTTAGCTTTATTATTGGGATGATTTCTCTTGCTACGAATAAATGGTGACTGTTTAGGAGCTGCAAAAAAGAAATAAAATTTTAATGTAATTCCGTTATTTGAAAAATATGATTTTCGTAGAATTCAAACCTTTAAAAAAAAGTACCGAGGACAACGAGCAACAATATATAAGTAGTTACAAACATAACGTTTTCAAGAATACAACGGTATTCATCCAGTACAAATCACTCAATATATATACATAAACTGTCTTTGCTTTCTTATCTGACCTCAGCTTCCTAATACTGATGTTAGAATTTAATGTATCCATATTTTATCCTGGACCGTTTCTATGGTTTTAGACCAAATTAGCTTGAACTTTAAATATTACTTACAAATTTCATAAACGTGAAAATGTTTTCCTTTCATGCTTTGATATGGAAGTTTATTTGTTCCTGAACTTATTGATTGTCTATTGAATTCTTTCTCCGCTTTCACAACATCTTCATAGTTTTTCAATAATAAATCTCTTAAAGAATTCACCAAAGTATGCGCAGAAAAATCATTCTCACCATCTACAGAAGTCGTTTTTATTTTGTTTTGATTATTTACCTTATTTTTATTATTAGTTTTTATAATTGGATTTGGAGTATATCTGTTTGATCGTAGTATATTATCTTTAGTAACAGAAATCGTATTTTCTGGAATTTTAGGATAATTTTTATTCTTCTTGGATTCTACAATACTATTTGTATTATTTAAAATATTAAAATCTCCGCTATTTCTTCCATTTACTTTATCGTCATTACTATTATGCTTATTGTTGTTATTAATTTCTTGCGTATTATTTACAGTAGTTATATTTACAGATGCTAAAGTATTCCTTTTAATATTTTCGAGATCTTTTTCAGCTCTGGTATCAAATTGAATATCGTTGTTGTTTTCTTTCTTCATTTTTGATTTAGGTAAGGAATTGTCAGTTTGAGCTGATTTGGGTTTACTTCTACTTTCAGTAACTGATTGCTTTTTGTTTGATTTATGGCCAGGAACTTTATACATTTTAATACTATCATTCTGTTTTATATTTGCTTCATTAACTACTTGAAAATTCCCGTCAGAATGTTTACGACTCATGTTAACATCTGCAGCACTTACTGTTAAATTGACAGGATTTTCTGTCTTTTCACTGGCTACAGTTACATTTTGAGGATAATCAGTAGTAGAATTCTGTTGTTCAATTGAATTTGTTTTATTTTCGTTTTCTTGTTCTGATTCGTAAATAGGTTCTGTGACACCATAATTACTTTTAAGAGTTGTTTCAAATTCATCGCTTGCAATTTCTTCTATATCAGTTATATCTGTTGCAATTGTAGAAATTTTAATCAATTCTGTTAAATTAGTAATCTCTGTTATTAAAATATTTTTTCCTGCAGTTGTCACTTCAGTGACATCAGTATTTTTTATAATATTTGTAGCCTTATTATTGTCTGTAACATTCCCACTTTCCAAGTTATCTGTATTTGTAAAATTTGAATTATTTTCACTTTCGTCAACTGCCTCTGGGTCAAAATTATTTATATCTGTCACTTCGTGCATATCGATTTCATCTGTTACTGTTTCTAAAATTCCATCATTATCCTCCTCAGTACCTTCTCTTCGAATATTTCTTACTTGAATATCTTTTTCAACAGTGTCTTCTGATTTATTTACATCTTTTGGAGTAGGACCACTATCAACTATTTTTTCAGTAATCGGTTCATCATATTTGACTTCAACGTTTACTATGTAAGCATCACTTTTCTCTAGGACTTCGTGACTGTAATTAGTGTTTGTAGCACGCACTGTAAAATCGATGTCTTTTCTATCATTCTTTTTTTCAAGACCTATAACTTTAGTATTCTCGTTAACGTGATATTCATTTTCTTCTTTTTCCTGAAATGAAATATTTTGAATTATTTCTTATCGCAGAATAAGTCCGATCTGAAATGCAAATGAGTCATGTTAAAGTTCTTTTTATCTTCTACTCTCAACTTGTTTTATTTTGTTTAATGTTATGTTTGATTTTATGGAAACCTAATCTAAATAGACTTTGCTTCACATATTAAGAACGGCAAAGATATACACTTTATCAAACACAACTGTCTATTAAATAATACAATATTGAGGAGGTGCACATTACTAGTAAAAGTATATAAATTTAACCAATAAAGTCATTTTCTTTAAACGTTTTGGTTTAATATTGTTTGTTTCGTGCTTATGTAATACGAACAATTTGTGATATGAAATCATAATTAGTGCTTACTTCATTATTCATTCTTTTCCCGTCTGCCTCACCCCCTCTAACTCTCCTCAAATTCTGAGATTCTTCTTCATAGATCTTCTTAACAAAAGCGTCATGTTCTTCTAATTGCTTATCAGGAATCTCTCCGCTATCTTTCTTATGACCCTCAGCCGGTTGAACATCTTCAAATATTCTTTTTGCTATCTTCTGCAAGAATTCTTCTTTTTCTTCTTCTGGAAGGAGATCTATGTACTTGGACTCGTCACTGCTAGTTAGTACTTTTGCAAAATTTCCGAAAATAAGTATACTACAGAAATAATATACAAGCATTCTCGTGTAATTTACGACATTTTGCGGAAACTTTGAAAAATATACTGATTTGATTTTCGTTGTTCTTTAATGTTGGAAATTTAGCGTGAAATTTTTAATTGCTTTTTTGATAAGAGTTTGCTTTTCTACTGTTTTATCGATTCTATGAATAGGTATACGTGTAATGAGTAATTTGGCTTCAGAATATCTCTAGGTAAAGAATATCTTTTTTTTAGATATATGGGTTCGCATGGATTGTGTATCGAACCAATAATAAGCAAATAGGCATTCAATTGCTGGACCCGTATAACTCATCCCTATCTCTGTCAGAAGATAAGTTTTTAGCTGAAAGCAAAAAAGTTTCTGTGGCTAATTTTTATTTGAATTACTTCAGCAGATAGGCATACAGCCCAGCTGATGATTTTTACCTGATGACGTAAAGATTGACAATTGCGAATGATCGTCTCCGGGGCACTTTAGGACTGGTATCGCTTGGCTAAAAATAGGCCACCGTCAATGTAAAAAGAAATAAAACAAACACAATTATTGGCACAATTGGAATATTCATTAAGCTATTTACAAGCTCCATTACATGCTTTATTTTCTCTTATCTAAGATAGTTAATTAAAATACGATCACATCATTGTTGATACTTGAATCTCGTGGCCGAGCCTAACATAATAGGAGAAATAAAAGCTCACCGCCTCCGCTGGCTCGGTCACGTAGAACGGATGGGAGAGGATCGCAGCGTGAGGAAAGCATATTTGGGACGGCCGGTTGGTCGGCGTCCGGTCGGCCGTCCTAAATATCGCTGGAAGGACAGAGTAGAGGCTGACCTGTCGGATATAGGAGCCAGTAATTGGCGAGAAACCGCACAGGATCGAGGAAAGTGGCATGCTCTCGTTTCGGAGGCCAAGACCCACTTTGGGTCGTTGAGCCAACGGAGTAAGTAAGTAAGTATTTTGATACAATAGTTTCACTGTGTTTTAGATCATCTATAAAAAGGTGTGACAATAGGTGGGAGTGATTCTTAAATTCGTGACGTCACATTTCGTATATTATATCTTTATAATATATTATTATTTAAGCTTTAAAACACGAAATTTGAAGCATTAACGAATAACTTCAAAACATTTCGAACTCTATCTATATGATCAAAGTGTTTAAATTATTAAATATAATGTGTTAAATCGTTCTCACACAGTTAGGCCCGGTTTCCGCCAAGGCAGAGAGGAGGGGAGATGTGCTGCGAAGCTGGCAGGTTATTTCCATCGAAGCGGAGAGGAGAAGTGTAGCGGAGAGGAGATGTGAGCTTTGTGTAGCCTCGCAAATGCCTTCGGGTGTGCGAAGCGCGGGCGCCGCCCGGCCGCCCGTCTACACACGTCAGCGCTCTGGCGCGCCGCTTCCTCGCTCGCGGCACAAAATTCTATAGAAAAATAATACATCTCCTCTCGTCTCCGCTTGATCTATTTCCACCGAAGCTAAGCCGAGAGATGTGGAAATAACGAAACCTGATTGGTTATTTAAAACAGATCTCCCCTCGTCTTCTTTCCTCTCTGCTTTGGTGGTTAGATTTACGTGTTTATCTCTTTTTAGTTTCGCTTTCATTAAATTTCAAAATAAAACGATTCTAAAGATATTTCACTTCTAATGCTGATATTAAAACGGATCAACCAAATTGAATAAATTCCATGACATTGAATGATTCAAGATTATATATAGAACATTTCGGTTGTATCTACCTAATTGAAAGACAAAAACTAACTGTCTGATATGGGCTTAATGTCTCATACAACGTCTTTTCGTCGACCATTACGAAATGCTTGAACACGGAAATCTTCGAGCAGTGGGTCTTGTCTGTCATTTGATTTAGACTTATTTTAACATGGTTTTCGAGTATATTGTAATAATAATAATCGGCAGACAAACACTCACGCTGCATATCCCCAAATTAAGCAAGTTACGCTTGTGTTATGGTAATATACAACGGACCACTTTGGGCCGATCCAGACACCCAGACCATGGTAAATAACGGAGAAAATACGTTTCCGAAATTTACTATACGGGAATCGAACCCGGAGCCTCTGGGTTGCAGTGAGGTAGGCCGGCAAAGGCTTAGCCCGCTCAACCACAGAGGCCGTCAATTGTAAATTTGTAATTATTATTCTGATGACACAAATGATCTTTCGTGAATAGAAGATCAAAACTAGGTGCACGCAATACTTTCAATTTCATAAGATTCAAACAAAACACAGTGATTCGCTTATTTGAAATTTTTAAACGTCAGCATGAAACCTTAGTGCACCGCGAGTTCTCCCTTGTCTAACTCTTCTCTCCAGCGCTATTCTTTCTTCTTCTTTCTCCTTTAATTCTCTTTCCTTCTCTTCATCACTAACCCCGATCACGAATTCCTGACCATCAGCAAAATCAATAAGTCTTTCGTCAAACTCTTTCTTAATAATATCACTTATGACATTTTCTAACACGATGTTCTGGAATCGATGGTCTTTTCGCTGCGGAAAACGTTCTTTTGCGACCGTGTTTGGTATGGCCTTTTCAACCTTTTCTGTTAATTCGGTTCTTTCTTCGGTCTTATTGGGGACTTTGCCAAGTTCCATGTTGAGGTCGTAGTACTCTGGTGAGTCTTCGCAAGGTATAGAGTCGCGGCTCCGAGTGCAGACCAACACTTCCTGGGAAAGGACAGAAAACAAATCTATGTACAATAATAATTATTATTTATTTATTTCAAAATAACACAGTCCGAGCTTTTTTGCAGGAGTTCAGCAGACAGGCAGACGACCCACTTGATGGAAAGCGGTCACCATAGCCTATGAACATTTGCAACACCAAAGGCGCTAAAAATGCGCTGCTGCTCTCTTAACGGAGACTGGATCCTGGTCACTAATGCCGGTAAACAACTCAAGGTTGTTATGCAGATAAACTTTAGACCAGGGGTGGTAGCCATCCAGTCGGAAAAATACCCTAACACCTGGCTGTGGGATGTTTTGCCACCTCGTACGACAGGCCGTTTTATCCGTGCAGGAACGGAGAAAGAATACAATTTCCTGCGGCCCGGCGGCCTGTCGTAAGAGGCGACAAAACAACCACAGCCAGGTGTAGGCATTTGCCGACTGGATTGCTACCACCCTGGTCTAGAGTATGTCGCCATAACAACCTTGTGTTGTGTTCCGGCATTCGTGACCAGGTTCCAGGCTCCTAAAGAGAGCAGCAGCGCATTCGTAGCACCTGTTGTGTTGAAATGTCCATAGGCGATGGTAACCGCTGTCCATCAAGTGAGCCGTCTGCCTGTCTGGTGATCTCCCGCAATAAAAAAAAAGGCCGCAGGAAATTGTATTCTTGCACGGTGAACAACATATTCACAAAAGACACACAACAATGCCATAAGTAATATTTCATCCTCATGTCTATGTTAATAATTAATGACTATCACTGATCTAGACCTCTTAATGAAGGAGCAAATAATTCGTCAATTATAAGTTATTCTCTTCAGGATGCGGTTGCTGCTACCACGCAATCTGCATAGTAAAGAAATTGTTTTTTTACGCCATAAAGCATCGAAGCTATCCAGCCATTTAGTTTTGTATATAACTGGGATACAATATTTAACCGATGGAGAGCACGATGCATTTTTTTAGACTCCTTGTCTGTTTGTTCGGAATTCATATAAAAACTACTGGGCCGATTTCGATACGGTGTTCACTGATCAACAGCAAATTTTCAATTTTAATCTGCGTTACTTTGAATGATTTAAAGTGACCAGAATAAAAAAAACCAAATGACTTGACTCCTGACACCTGCACACACTTCATCCTTTTACGATAACTCTTTTACAGTGCAGGCTGTCAAACTCTGGAATGCGTTGCCCCTTACTGTCAGAGAGGCCAAAACATTATCTACATTTCGGAAATCCCTTCGAAAGTGCTATCTGTCTTTAAATAATTATGTCTAATATATAATACATTTACTTATTTATCTATTGTAATATTATGTTAATTAATATATTCAAATTCAAAAGTTTTTATTCAAAATAAGTTCCACTGGAGAACACTTTTTGAAGGTCATAAATATAGGTTAAAATTTAATTTTACTTCCTAGTCTATGCACACCGCTTCGCAACGCATTATTGCTGTTAAGGAGAAGAAGCGGCAAGAAACTCCCCAGCAACACGTCTAGCTAAAAATTGTTTTTCTTTATATTTGTTGTTCTATTTATATTTAAGTTCTTTTTCAAAGTTTTATACAGAATTATGTTACAGAATGACTTTTGAAGAATTAATGGAGTTGTAGCAAACAGTGCATATTCAATAAGACAGAACGCAATAAACGGTATAAAGTGCTTGTCACATATAATGTTAACAAATATATTTATCTAGAATGTTTTGTATATATATTAGTATTATATTTATACTAGCTGTCCCGGCAGACGTCGTCCTGCCCGGTAAAAATAGGGGTTTGTCGCAGAGGGTTAATAATTTAGGGTTGTATGTATTTTTGTATGTTGTATCATAAAAAAATAGAAATTAAAAATTTTGTCTAAAAAATAAAATATAAAATTTAGGGGTGGACTACCCCTAACATTTAGGGGGATGAAAAATAGATGTTGGCTGATTCTCATAGATACCGGATAAGCACAAAAAATTTCATCAAAATCGGTCAAGCCGTTTCGGAGGAGTATGGCAACGAAAACTGTGACACGAGAATTTTATATATTAGATGTTACAGAATGACTTTTGAAGAATTAATGGAGTTGTAGCAAACAGTGCATATTCAATAAGACAGAACGCAATAAACGGTATAAAGTGCTTGTCACATTGATATAATGTTGACAAATATATTTATCTTGATTGTTTTGTATATACGTATATATATTATTATTATTTTATATATATATTAATTTATAAATAAGTATAGCATGTATATTCTATTTTGGCGATTTGCTCCAACGCTACTGGCGCTGATTTGCCAATGTCACAGTAACAGAATGTCAGGTGGGTTATTGCAATAACAGCTCAAAAAAAAACAAATTGGTCGTTTTCTTTCCAGTCGTAACTTCTGTGAAGCATGTATATTTAAATTGTACATTCCTATTCCTATCTTTTTCTGCTCCACCTACATCGCCAGATTAATTAAGAATTTATTTTAAGCGAGGTTGCCTGGAAGATATCGCTTTTAGCGATAAGGCCGCTTGTTTTGCCAAAAAATGTTGTAATTATGCATTTTGTTTTTGTATTTGTTTTTTTGGTGAGCAATAAAGTGTTATCTATCTATGAATTGAAAATTGAATTCCAAAGCGATTTTTTTACTAAAAAGAATTCACTCCGTGACTGAAAAGGTCTCACTTCAATAAATGGGCGCAGCCTTATTATAGTTAAGAAAACCCAGCATGTATTTGTTAGCCAGTAACTCACCTGGTTAAACACAGTCTCTGCAGGGCATATGAAGCTCCATTTCATGGTGACATTACGCCCTGATGCCATCTGGGTAGGGTAGCAAATATGGAAGATTTGACACTCGTTGTCCACGTCCGCGTAGTATCCATATGTTCTGTTTTCACAACTGAAAAAATATTCAAGTTAACATTACATACAATTTCCTGAGGCCAAGCGGCTTGTCGTAAAAGGTGACAAAACAACCCACAGCAAGGAGGCAGGGTATTTGCTACCCCTAGTCTAGAGAATGCTGCCATAACAAGCTTGAGTTGTGTTTATTTTTAAGTGTCTGTAAAAGTTATGGCCCATAGGAAGTGTCTGGCAACTGTCTATCTTTGTTTATACCAATATCATATATGACATATGTAAAAACTAGCCTTGCTACTTTGACGTTATTTAGCTTGGTTTTTGCTGCCTTTGTTACCTGCTACCTGAAAAACGGTCCCGCTTTCAACTTAGCCATTATCCATTCCTTACTAATTTTATATTAAACTACCGATCCTAAAAAAATCATTTTTACTAAAATCACGTAAGTCTGAGGTGACTGGGATCTTGGTCTATAATGTTGTATCCTTCATCATTTATGGGGAAGAAACATCTGGTGTTGCAAATGTCCATCCATCCAACGCGACGGTAACCCTTTCCATCAGACGGCCCGTCAACATGTCTTCTGTGCTCCAGGAATAAAGAAAGCCATCCAGAGGTGAATGCTCTACCTAGCTGTGGTTTGCTTAGATGAAACTTGTTAAGTATGTGAGGAACAAATGTTCACCAGACCCTAAAGACAGTAAAAGGGGTACACCGCAGAATTCCTGGCTTGATACCGTAAAAAGTAAAGTCACATTCATGGTAATAATCTCACTCGGAAGCCCACGCAAAGTGGAGTAGTTGAAAAATGGATATGAAACCTCGAAGCATAACCATTTTAACTTTGCAGGAAGGTAGAAAGACTGACGGGTCCGAATGTTGGGCCACTAAAGTGATAAACCTCCACTCAGCTGAGATGAGAATGTTGAAATAGATGTGTGGTATTACAAGAATGGAGAAGGTGAGAGATGAGTACATAAGGGGATCTTTGAAAGTTGCACCCGGGACTGAAAAATTGGGGGGAAGGAGACTAAGTTGGTATGGGCATATAATGAGGAGGGATGAAAGTCACGTGACAAAAAAATGTCAAACTACAAGATGGATGGGTACAGATGTAAAGGTAGACCAAAAAAAGGATGGATTGCGTGAAGAATGATATGATGATTTGTGGTGTGACAGAAGATGTATGTCAGAATAGAGGAGTGTGGAAGGAAAAGACATATTATTTATTATATACATATTCAATTTACCGGCCAAATTGCTAATTACTATCCTATTTTTATCACCTGGCTTTTCTGTTCACACGACATTGGCAAAATCAATGCATAAATGGCATTGCAGCCATAATCTAAAAAAAAACATATTGTGCCGACCCCAATTAATTGGGATATGGTGAAAGAAAAGAGAGAGGAAGGTAGAAAGAATACAATTTCCTATGTTGGGGTGGCCTGTCGTAAGAGGCGACAGAACAACCCACAACCAGGTGGTAGGGTATTTGTTTATCTCGATGGCTGTCACCTCTGGCCTAGAGCCATAGCAGCGTTTTTATCCGGCATTAGTAGCCAGATTTTTATCGATTACCCCAACAAACAATTGTAATTTGGCTTTGTTACATAAAAAAATTCCTTCAACATGTAATGGTGTAAATTTAGTATATGGCAGTCAAAATCTTTCATGTTTGACTGAGCATCTACCTTCACGAGCACTTCTAAGACATAACTGTCTGATATTTCCTGTAGCGTGATCTACCACATTGCTATCATCGTCATCCAGTAACTGTGCGTTTTCAGAAGGTAGTATATTAATTAAATTCTCTCATGGTGCAATTCCTACTCTTACCTTATTAGTTTTGATTTAATCACTCGGCTTGTTCCGACATCACTCGAATATAAAAGCGAGCGGACAGAACGATGAGAAATCATTCCCACCCCAACTTTGGTCTGGTGCATGGTCTCACTCCGGCTTTGGACCGATGCACATGTCGTAAGAACGCTCTAGGATGGCTTATTATTGTGCGAGAAGCAACACTCGCTTCCTTACCTAAATGTATCGGTGATGTTTTCTCTTATTGACGTTGCATTCGCGGGTAGACTCAATGAATCCGCTGCATTTGTCTGGTTCGCCATATCCTATAATTAAAAACAATAAACTAAGTAAGTGCTTGGCAATTGTCTCACAGAGCAATTATTCTATAAAGTTGACAAATCATTCAAATATGTAAAATCTTATACTAATATAATTATAAAACTGATGTTGTTTGTTTGAACGCGCTAATCTCTGGAACTACTGGACTGATTTGAAAAATTCTTTCAGTGTTAGATAGCCTATTTATCGAGAAATGCTATAGGCTATATATCATCACGCTAAAACTAACAGGAGCGGAGCACCAATAAATAATGTTTCAGAATCTGAGGGTTTTTAAAACAAATTCCACGCGGACGACGTCGCGGGCACAACTAGTTATATATATATAACTAGACGTCCCAGCAAACGTCATGTCCCGACAAAACAAAAATCTAGAACCTGTTTCCAGTTCCAATTGTGAATTAAAAACCAACACATGAAAAATTTCATTAAAATCGGTAAAGTCGTTCTCAAGTTATGCGTTTACATATATTTCTATGAATCACTTTTATATATATAGATAAAGACAATATATGAATGCTCCATATCTAAAAAGTACTCCACACATATTATTAAAGAATAAAGTAAAGTAATATTACAATGATCGTCTCACAAATTCACAATCCATCTATCAACAACTCATTGCTACGCAACCACCATCCTACACTCAGCCATCCTGAAAAACTAAATTTTGACTATAGCTAACTTCATGGTGTAGCTTTTTCGTGTGACGGTGTACGCGCGTACGTAAAAATTTACTCTCATACCCGCCTAAGAAGTATAACTTCAAAAATTGTAATACTAGTGCGGTAAGTTGGTTTTTACAAAACCAAGGGCTTACCATAGTCACGAGTTTGTATAAACAAACAACTACACGTGTATCATACAAAGTTATCCAAAACATTTGCGAGAACACAATACAATAGGTAATGAAACAAACATAGATATCAGTCGGAAAGTCGTAACAATTTTGACGTTTCTAATATGGGGAAAATTAGAAATACGTCTTTCGTCTCATGCTCTCGATAGTATTAAAGTGAGACAAATGTATTGATCAAAATCTTCCAAGGAGGTTCGATTATTCACCTTATTTATTCTCGTAATGTGAAACTCCTTGGTGGAAATCTTATCTTTACCTTCCACCTAAGCACATATTTTACCACGCGTCCCATTATTTGGTGAGTAATTTTTAACTTCCGAACAATGTATGTAGACTTCATAAATGCATTTTATTAGGCAAAAGTGTTGAAATAGTAGAGTGTTACACGAGAGAAGAATGTGACATATTTAGACACGAGATGGCTTAGCGCATGTGCGTAGCGAGGGCGCTAATAATTCAAGTGCCGAAATAGGCCTTTCAACCGAAGCTAACACTGATAAGTTAAATAAACAACTACCTCTCTAATAATATCAGGTCACATATGAAACGAATTTTTTGTCTGTGGCATTCTACAAGCTAGTATATTCTTGTCACTGATGACAGTAGTAAATATTTCACTCAAATATCTAGAAATTTGATAATAATTTAGTGAAAGTAATTTTTAATTATAAAATGATATTACAAAATTTTCATTTTATTTTTAATACAATTTATGCCGCGATTTAACAGTGGCTGTAAAAACAGTTGGCATATGAGTCGCAGGTTATCTATGGTTCGCATAGATTTCAATTTTTTTCTGACTTAATTCCTAGTTGCCAAGCCATAAATGCATAAAAAAAATTTTTTGATTCAAATGTTTTAACAGCGTAGAAAATCGCTTCCTTGGGACGAAAAGTTCTTATTTATACTACTCCAAGCGTACTTTTAGAATATGAGAAAAAAAGGATTTTTTAATAATTTGACTATAGAACACACACGACTATGTAAGAAAGCACTTTTGGTGTTGTAAATATCCATGGGCGACGGTAACCAATTTCCATCAGGTGGGTTATCAACCTGCTTTCAGTACTTCAGCAATAAAAAAGATTAGAGATACATACCCGCAATAACTTCAGCATTATCCCACTGGTAACCTCGACCTCAATATCGTCATTTGAGCACACCATTGTGCCAATAACAAATTAACATTAATCTTGTTAAAACCGCCTCCATTTTCACTCTTCAGTTATCTGAAATACGATTTACGCGTTTAATATTATTTACATAATATTGTTACGAGTGCGGGATTCGAATAAAAATGCCATTGGAATTACTTTAGAAGTTGGATCGGATCATAAATCTCGGAGTAATCGGTGAACATACATAAAAAAAAAAAAAAAAATCCCGACGAATTGAGAACCTCCTCCTTTTTTTGAAGTCGGTTAAAAAGCAGTCCAAATGTAAACGTAATAAACTGCAGGTGTGCATTCACTTTGTCGGCATGTAACAATATAATAAATGTGCCACTGCCCGGCACAGGTTTCCCATTATAGGAGCAATGGACAGTATGCCAGCCACGCTTGTCCAAGGCGGCTTGGCAGGTTTGACACATCGGTTATCGAGATGTACAGAATGCATCATTATGTTATCCTTCATCATTAGTTCAAGGTAATTGTAGCAATATGCACATTAGGTGAGAATACTGACTAAGTAATGCGTCCTGGTCAGAATTCCAATTCGGGTCGTTTGAGTTTAGAGACATATGTGTAAACTACTAAGCAGCCTTTTTGATTAAATTAATTAATATATATAATCTCTTCACATGTTTGTCCGCGATGATCTAAATGTCAACGATTTAATCAAATTGCACACGTGTGCAGTTTATCAACTTAAAGATAGATATTTTTATAGCGTTGGAACGGTAGGGCGTGAGATCGGTTCTAGAATCCTTAACAACGAGCGATTTTTTTTGTTTATTATGTTTAAATCAAATTAACTAGGTGCGCTGATCGGTCATAGATTTTATTTTTCAGAGAAAACGTCTTCGCTATATATATATATAACTTGACTTAGTTATATTGTATTCCACCCATACTCCCTCAAGACATAAGTAGAATACTGAGCCCAGATCACCGTCTTCCATGTGTAAGGTGCCCAGAAGGCTGGCAACGTTTCGCTGGATCGCCATACTGATCCGTTGCCCGAGGAAGGCACCAGCCCTCTGAACACCTGAAGATTTTGATAGCTCTCTGTACAGGCTCATGGTTTCAGGGCCCCAAGATTTAGGAGTCTCAACAACAAACGGCACAATAAATAAATCGCACTGAGGGTTATTCGTGCCGATTGAGTAATTCAGCAGTTTCCGCCGCCGAACCGGCTGAACTGGTCGTATGGTAAATGGGATGCGGCCAACGTGTCTCCGCATGTCACATCCCATACCAGAGGCTTGCTAAAGCGCCAACGAATTCAATCTGAATTAGATGGCACTCTGTTTAATACTTAATCTATGCATATAATAAAATTGTAGAGGTCGAATTTCTGTACAATGAAAAAAAATGCTAGAAACCGAGTCAGGGGGATGCAAGAAGTGAAATACAACTGATTTAGATTTTTTCAAAATTTTTTGTTTCTCTGTTTGTATGTCTTGTACCGGCTAATCTCCGAAACCACTGGACCGATTTAAATGAAATTTGGTATAGTGGTAGCTTATATCCCTGGTCATCATATAGGATACTTTTGATCCCGAAAAATTAAAGACTTCCCGTGGGACAGTTAAAAATACTTTAATTACTTAAAGAGCTTACTATAAAACTTATGCGCCTAAGTATTAATATTGCCGGTATCATCATATAATAAAACAATTTATACATCAAAAAACAATTAGGCTATATATCATCACACTATATTTTCTTAAGTTTTCACGACTTCTACACATAATTAAAATACGTTTTAACAGTTTTAAGCGCGGTAATTTATTTGATTTTGCTTTATCCGACGTCGATTAAAACTAAATCATTAAAATGAACAAGTTGGCGGTAGGCCAAATTAAACTTTAACAATACTCGTTGGACAAATGTCATCTTTGTCGTCAGTGACCACGGCCACTGAAAAGCGGCCGAAACGTCGGATTAACAAAATCAAATAAATTACCGCGCTTAAAACCGTTAAAACGTAGTTTTATTATATATATCGTCATGCTAAAACCAACAGGAGCACCAATGCAGAATGTTTTAAAATCGGGAGGTTTTTTAACTTACATACATACATAACTTCACGCCAGGTCCCTTGCGGGGTAGGCACGAACAACAGAGCGCCACACAGGCCCATTCTTACACACCTCACTTGCTTCTTTGACATTCATAGCTCTTGTCATGCACGCTCGTCTGTTCTTAAGGCTCCTGACATCACCTTCTGCTAGTACACGATCAATTTGATCATGGAAGGTGTGTCGTGGCCTTCCGCGACTTCTGCATCCATCCACTTTTGCATTGTATATCTGTTTAGTCATTCTTTCATCATACATTCTTTCCACATGCCCGAACCACCGGAGCATTCCTTTCCTTACCTTCACCCCGACACTCTCTTTCAGACCAACTCTCTATCTTACTTCGGTATTACGAACGCGGTCCGTGAGCGTAAATTAATCAAAAAACAATTAGGCTATATATCATCACATAATATTTTCTTAAGTTTTCTCGACTTATACACATAATTAAACTACGTTTTAACAGTTTTGAGCGCGGTAATTTATTTGATTTTGGTTAATCCGACGTCAATTTGAACTAAATAATAATTAAAATGAACAAGTTGGCGGTAGGCTAAATAAAACTTTAACAATACTCTTTGGACAAATGTCACCTTTGTTGTCCGTGACCACGGCCACTGAAAAGCGACCGAAACGTCGGGTTAACCAAAATCAAATAAATTACCAGGTTTAAAACCGTTAAAACGTAGTTTTATTATGTATATCATCACGCTAAAACTAATGGCAGCACCAATGAAGAATGTTTTAAAATCAGGAGCGTTTTTTTAACTTACTTTTTTTAAATAAAACTACGTTTTATCGGTTTTAAGCGCGGTAATTTATTTGATTTTAGTTAATCCGACGTTTCGGCCGTTTTTACTTTTTTTTAACTATTCCACGCTGACTAATCTATACAGTACCTTTATATATGACACCCAATATCACAGTTGAAAAAGCACCGTTAGCAAAAAATATGTTTTTTTTATTAATATATTTTTAAACTTTCATAAATCACTCATAAAGTTGTAACATGTTACAATGTCGCGAAACACAGTGTGAATGTTGAGCTTTTTCATTTTTCACTTCTTTTATAAACATTGGCCAGTGGGCATGCCGCCTCTGAATTAGTAATGAGGATTTCGGTACGGTCTGCAAAAACATTTAGGAGACAACAAATCGATTTGAATTATTATTAACGTTGGGTAGATTACAGATCTATAATATAATAAATCTATGGAGGAATCGAGTTTCTACAATTTTTATTTAAATGAAACTCTACATGGAGCCAGTTTACATCCCCCGTCAAAACATGGGATACTTTTTATCCCAACAAAGGACGACGTTTTCGTGGGATAGAGAATTCGTGGTTTTGGCGCTAACGTTGCAATGCACCAAACACGTTTGCCTCGTAGTAACGCCAACGAGTTTTCGCTCTAAAACAATGTTCATATAAAAGATTAGACGTTTAATTTAAGTGCCGTCTTTATTTTAAAATATTACGACAAAAATAATTTAATTACTGTTTAAATACTAATAAATACGCTATTTCACTCGTTAACATCATATCGAAAACAATCTTCAAAATCTAGGCGACTTCGGCGTTTTGTAAGAGAATAAGAATTATTTCAATTTGTTTGATTGTGAATCATAAGTTGTGATGATTCATCTAATGCTCATATTAAACGTGTCAACCGCATTTAATCCACTTGGTTGATAGTCACAGAACTGAAAACACACCACTGTGTATAATAATAATTGATCTAATAATAATAATAATAATCGTACAAATTTAAAGACAGAAATAATACGTCTAATATCGCTTTAAGACTAAAGTGTTTCATTCCGACGTAGGTTCAAATTCTGTTAGGGTATGTAGTAGGCCAATTTGTCTGAATTTATGTGCACTTTTATAGTTCTGTGGCTATTATTAGAATTATTCGTACATATTTTACCACCGCAGTACAGGCCGACTGGGCATTCATTCCCACTTCCTATACCCGCTTCGTTTTGTACGCAACGGTTCTCTAGAACGTTTCTCTTGCGCACCGCGGAATTTTGAATGAGCCCACAGCGCTACAATATCAGTTCTTTAAAAAGGGTGTCATAAAATGTCTTCGAGGCTGGCAGCGCGTTGGTAACATCTCTGGTGTTACAAACGCTTTTAGTGATAAGGCCGGCATTTTTTACTAAGTAAAACATTGTCTTGTGGTGCATTTTTGTAATTTTTTTTTGGTGAACAATAAAACTTGTACATGTCTATGTCTATGTAACCGCTTTCCATCAATGGGCAGTCTGTCTGTCTGCTGTACTCCAGCTATAAAAAATCGACATATCTTACTTTTATATATGCTATAGTTATTTTCATGCTAAACTAAATATACCTCTATGGATGAGAGACCCATGAAAATGTGTTGCTAGACAAATATGTAATCGAATTATATAAAAAATTAAAATTAGCAGTGCCCGTCTCCCACCCTTAACAAAAAATATCATGTTTTTGTTGTGTTGTTATAATTTGGGCATGTTATAATATGTATATCTAAGTGATCTATATTTAGAAGCGATATAAGTTTCGATAAATTAAATTATTGTTTTTGTTTATCATTTTTTTCTGCTATCCGTACACTAAATGGAGCTTTGGCTCAGCCCAGCCCAGGATATGTGACGTGAAACGCAAATGGCGGGCGAAATATCCTTGGGCTGGTTCGTAGTGCTTCGTGGCCGATGACCTTGGGCCAATATCACATTGTACGGAAGCCATCACGTAGTTGAATAACTGCCCAATACGTTATTTATAATCTACAAGAGGCCCCCGCATACGTTGTCCTGCTGAAAAAATAAAAATCTAGGACCCGATCCCAGCGCCACCTACCGGTTCCAATTGTGGATTTAAACCATTCGGGGACCCACTTAAACACACAAAAACAAAATCACCAAAATCGGTCCAGGCGATTAGGAGGATTTTAGTATCTGATCCCAGCGCCACCTACCGGTTCCAACGGGATAAAAAGTATCCTATGTCCGTCTCCTGGTTTCTAAGCTACCTCCCGGCCAAATCTGTAAAGCCGTTCTTGAGTTATAAAAGCAAAAGTATCTTTCTATGGCTCTAACATATTAATAAATCCAGAAATGCTACGAGTGCAGCCTTTAAATTGTTTAAAAGTCACTAAAGAAATTTAATGGAAAAATTTATTACACGGTAATGATTATGAAATGATAAGACATGACTAATATTTTGTACATATGATTTTGTATAATTGTAATTTTTATATATAGATTATTTAATGTAACGTAAATTTATTATATATATTATTTAATTTTAATGTAATGTAATTAGTAAATTAGTATGACATGTATTTCGACATTGCATGCTAATAAGGCAAATGTATTGAACAATGCATATTCTAACATCTTGTGTACATACATTTTGGCATAATAATTCATTCATTCATTCATTCATTCAAATAGTGTAACTAACACGACTTTCTTTTATATATATAAGATATGCCAATGATAGATTACTAAGCCTTGGAAGTTGCAGCTATGAATGAATGAAATTTATTGTTCACTATTTTTTATGTTTTTATTGCACAAGTTCAGCAGACCTGGTGGAAAGTGGATGAAAACTGGAACCTAGCCAGTAATGCCGAAACCAAGGTTGTTATGGTGCCATAATCTAGACCAGGGGTGGTAGCAATCTAGTTGGGTAAATGCCCCACCACCTGACTGTGGGTTGTTTTATCGCCTCTTACGACAGGCCTCCCGGCCGCAGGAAATTGTATTCTTTCTCCGTTCCTGCACGGATAAAACTACTTACTTCAAAATATATATACATACATATACCTATATGAAAGCTCGTCCAGCACCATCAGACCACTGTCTCTTGAGTTCTTCGACTTCGCCGACCCCTGTAAGATTGGGGTGGCAAAGCGGTAGGGGTGTCGAGCCTAGGCTCTTTACTCCAGTATTCGCTCACAGAATAACTATCCTCCGGTAATGGGGTTTTGCAGCCGCCGTAGGGGTCGGCAGCTTGCACAGACCACTGTCGCAGGGCATTGTATCTAGAAGGCTGGCAGCATTACCTCGCTGGATACAGAGGCTACCTTTGAGAGAGGTAAGCGCCAACCTTCCGGTCTCCTGTTGTATCAACCAGATGCTTCTTAAAATTGCCATTAATGAAAAAGCGTTGTAACGAATATGAAATAAAACTTCTTTAGAGTCTGATTTGAAACTCGATGAAACGAAAAAGCGACACCAAAAAGAGATAACCACACAAATCTAGAGGACAAAGTCTGCGAGAGTATGAGATAGAATTATATTTAATCATTAAAACACTACGTTCGTAGAAGTTGAAAATGTTTTTTTTTTTTTTTTATTGCAGGAGATCAGCAGACAGGCAGACGGCCCACTTGATGGACAGCGGTTACCATCGCCTATGGACATTTGCAACACCAAAGGTGCTACGAATGCGCTGCTGCTCTCTTTAGGGAGCCTGGAACCTGGTCACTAATGCCGGAACACAACACAAGGTTGTTATGGCGACATACTCTAGACCAGGGGTGGTAGCCATCCAGTCGGGCAAATGCCCTACCACCTGGCTGTGGGTTGTTTTGTCGCCTCTTACGATAGGCCGCCCGGCCGCAGGAAATTGTATTCTTTCTCCGTTCCTGCACGGATAAAACTACTTACTTCAAAATATATATACATACATATACCTATATGAAAGCTCGTCCAGCACCATCAGACCACTGTCTCTTGAGTTCTTCGACTTCGCCGACCCCTGTAAGATTGGGGTGGCAAAGCGGTAGGGGTGTCGAGCCTAGGCTCTTTACTCCAGTATTCGCTCACAGAATAACTATCCTCCGGTAATGGGGTTTTGCAGCCGCCGTAGGGGTCGGCAGCTTGCACAGACCACTGTCGCAGGGCATTGTATCTAGAAGGCTGGCAGCATTACCTCGCTGGATACAGAGGCTACCTTTGAGAGAGGTAAGCGCCAACCTTCCGGTCTCCTGTTGTATCAACCAGATGCTTCTTAAAATTGCCATTAATGAAAAAGCGTTGTAACGAATATGAAATAAAACTTCTTTAGAGTCTGATTTGAAACTCGATGAAACGAAAAAGCGACACCAAAAAGAGATAACCACACAAATCTAGAGGACAAAGTCTGCGAGAGTATGAGATAGAATTATATTTAATCATTAAAACACTACGTTCGTAGAAGTTGAAAATGTTTTTTTTTTTTTTTTTATTGCAGGAGATCAGCAGACAGGCAGACGGCCCACTTGATGGACAGCGGTTACCATCGCCTATGGACATTTGCTACATCAAAGGTGCTACGAATGCGCTGCTGCTCTCTTTAGGAAGCCTGGAACCTGGTCACTAATGCCGGAACACAACACAGAGTTATTATGGCGGCATACTCTAGACCAGGGGTGGTAGCCATCCAGTCGGGCAAATGCCCTACCACCTGGTTTTGAAATGTTGCGTTAATATAGTATACTAGCTGTCCCGGCAGACGTCGTCCTGCCCGGTAAAAAATAGGGGTTTATCGTAGAAAGGTGAAAATTGAGGATTGTATGTATTTTAGTATGTTGTATCATAAAAAAATAGAAATTAAAAATTTTGTCTAAAAAATAAATAAAAAAATTTAGGGGTGGACTACCCCTAACATTTAGGGGGGTGAAAAATAGATGTTGGCCGATTCTCAGACCTACCCAATATGCATACAAAATTTCATGAGAATCGGTCAAGCCGTTTCGGAGGAGTATGGCAACGAAAACTGTGACACGAGAATTTTATATATTAGAGATGTATATATTTTCTATTCTTTTTATTTGATTTTTTATTTATTTTTATTACTATATAGGATAAAATGATTCTTTTATTTTGTGTGCGCGTGTTTGTCTTATCTGTTTTTTATGTTTTATATACTGTATTACTCTGTCTTATTATATTTCCTGTTGCTTGTGTATATTTACTGTAGTGATGGGTCTAATATATTTAAGTCAATGAAGCGGGGTCGGCGCTGAAAATCAGCGCTGTGCTTGAGGTAGCTCCAACACAGCATAAAGCTGCCGACCTCATTTGTAGGAAATGCGGTGTACAATAAAAATAATGTTAACATAAAAAAATTATATGCAAATATTTCTGCATTGTATTGTCGTTTTCCTGGCTAATAAATTATATTTAATATTTATTTCTTTAATACTTTTATTTTCGTATTTTTATGCTTATATATATTATAACGATATAATATATGAAATGTGACGTCACGAAGTTTAGAATCCCTTCACCCCTTGTCAAACTTTGTTTCACTTCTACTGCATATGAACTACACACATACAAAGACATTTTTTTTAATTCTTTGCAAAATAAAGTTTTTAATCTTTAATCCCATTTCTTTGCAAATTGAAGGAGAGAAATGAACTGTTTATCTCCGGCTTCGCCCGATTTTTCATGAATATAAATTACACTGTTTAGTTTGATGTTTTATGACTACTCACATCAGAAATAATGTAGCGATTATGATAATAATATATAGGCTTATGCAAAATTACAGTTTATTGATTTCCGTTATTTAACTATAAACATAGTATCAAAAGGTTATTATATATTATATATATATATTATATATTGTACTAGCAACATTTATTTATTAGTTGTTTGTAGCACCTTTGGTGTTGCAAATGTCCATAGGCGATCGTAACCGCTTTCCATCAAGTAGGCCGTCTGCCTGTTTACTGAACTCCTGGAAAAAAAGTCTGCGACTCGGGACGCCCGACAGAAGTGATAACTTAAACAAATCTAAGTTGAACTATTTAATTTTTTATTTTTTTTCGTTTAACCGCAGACTAGCAAGATTATCCGCCTATTATCTTATTTTTTGTTTTTTACCTTATTTCTTTATTTATTACTTCTTTCTACATTTATACTTATTTCTAATAAACACAAAATAATTTTAACTGTTTGGAATAGGTTGGTTAGGGTTGGACGTGATTGGAAGTGTGTTTGGGGACGTTGATCGGGAGATGATAGTTACGGAGGTGAAGGGAAGGTGTGGCGAGATGGGAAGGTAGGGTTGCATACTGTCTTTATTTATTTTCTGAAGTATTACATATATACTATTACATTATTGTTACTTACTATTACATATGGTCTTTGAGTATTACAGTATGCAATTCTATGGTTAACTATTTAATATTGATATTGTTTAACTTGAGAAAAACTTAGGTAATTACTTAAATTTTACGTATTTTATTTAATATGATAATATAAGGAAAGGCTATGTATTAAACAGATATACAATGCAAAAGTGGATGGATGCAGAAGTCGCGGAAGGCCACGACACACCTTCCATGATCAAATTGATCGTGTACTAGCAGAAGGTGATGTCAGGAGCCTTAAGAACAGACGAGCGTGCATGACAAGAACTATGAATGTCAAAGAAGCAAGTGAGGTGTGTACGAATAAGCCTAAATGGCGCTCTGTTGTTCGTGCCTACCCCGCAAGGGACCTGGCGTGAAGTTATGTATGTATGTATGTATGTTATGTATTAATAAAATATTTTATTAATCATAAATTATAATTATTTTAACTATATTAACATTAACTCATCTTTAGGCGTCCCCCCCCCTTTTTTTATTTAGTTTTAGTTTTTATATAGTTCATAGTATAGTTTGTAGTTATATTTATAGGTTAATTTATTTTTAGTATTAAATTATATTGTAATTATAAAAGATAAAAATAATTTCAATATTATTTTATTCTTAGTTACAATTATTGAATATGTACCATTAGAATTTTTTGTATTTACATTATTAATATCATGATTTAATCTAATTACCGAAATAAGGCTAGCGCTGTGGATTAGAGTGATAGAGGAGGAGCCGGCCTACAATGCCTGAGTGAAAGGGAAGACAGATAGACTGGTACCGTAACGCGTAACGTAACGAAGCAGTTTACCCTCCCATAAGAAGTTATCACCTCAATAAAATTTACAAAGAGACTAACTAAGAGATTGGTTAGCTGAGCTGCAAGTCTATCAGTAACTGCAACTCAAGATCTAAACCACTACACCCTAATTTTTATTGCATGAGTTTAAGAGACAGGCAGGCGGCGCGGTTGATGGAAAGCGGTTACCATCGCCTATGGACATTTGTAAAACCAGTGCTTAACAATGTGCTGCCGCTCTCTAAAGGGAGGTGGGAACGCGGCAAATTTAGCGTTGTGCAAGACGCTAATCGTATTTAGGGTGTTAATACGTTTTGTGTTTCTTAAATAAATTTAAGCAACCTTATGCAAGCAAAACCTAGGGGCTCGAGATCGAGGCATGGTAATAAAATACAGAAATCAGAAATATTTTATTGATAACATTGTATACTAGTGTAAACACATCAATAATTGCATTTAAAAATATTCATTACTAGCCGTTCCCGCCCGCTTCGCCCGGCGAATGACAAACAAACAAACATATTGAGAAAACATGGAAATATATATAGCCTATAACCATCTACGATTAATTCCGAGTCGAATGGTTGTGGTTTCATGCTGATCGGTCCAGTAGTTTTCGAGTTTACCTCGGACAAAGAAAACAAACTTTGCTTATATATATATATATATATATATATACAACGTGTTTAATTTCAAATGACAATAAATCATAATTTTAACAGTCTTACTCCATGCAAAGTTTATGGTACTATTAAATCAACCGTAATGTCAAAATTTTAAAAAGCAATTTCCGAACAAATTAATTACGATAAAAAGACAATAAAAACAGAACATCTTGTAAATTTTCGTTAACTGACCTTGGTAAGAATGAACATCTTCCGCGTTTAATGATGAAGAGACGAGCTGGCAACATGATACATTTGGTCACTAACCTACCGATTTAGTCACAATAACAGATACATGTTGTTGTAAAATTCTGAAATGAAAAATGAGGTCTTGTGGCTAAACCAAAGAAGCTACCTTGATTCGCTTTTGTATTTGGGTAGAGTACGTCATGATGAAAACGTGGTCCGATTTATTGTCGTAAGGTCTGAAACACGCTGTATATATAGATTTCTTACAAACCATCATTTGTAGCTTTGTTTGAAGTTGTCCTGAAAATTCGCACCATTTGAACATCCGTCCAACCGTTCACGATGTCCGCCTCGAGTAGCGCAGCCGGCAATGTCGTGTTTTATTTCCCTCGCTTTCGGACACCATGTATGTTTTTCTTTTCAAATATACCTCTGACGATTTATATGCCTGTGACAAATATTATACTAACACACGCGGAGTTTTTGGCGGGAACTGAAAGATGTGCTGTGCAGATTTATTTCTAAAATTTGCAAAATTACTCTAAAATGAAAAACCGTTGTACTTGTTGTACTTGAACTGTATAGTCAAATGTGGCCTTTTGAGTTGGCCTAAAGCTTAAATGCCTAGCTGCCAAGCCATAAACCTAAATAAATAACACAAACGCCGGTAGACCAGAGGCATAAAGAAGTTATGAAAGTATATATATCTTCAAAATATCAGACCTTAAAACCTCAAGACCCTTATTTAAATGGAAGAAAACAGTATTTCGCGCTAAAAAAAACTAATATATCATGCTAACTGTTTAATGTTAACTGTTAGCCCGAAAAAATTCGCGGCAAAGCGTGCTTTGAATCAAAAAGATGGCGTCGATATAAAAAGCTCAACGGACAATGCAACGATAGCCGCTACAATCAATCTGCGCACCACGGACCGCTAAGCTTTTGTAAGTGTAATAGGGCGTACTAATAGTTGTAGAGATGAGTTGCTGTAATAAAAGCGAGCTATTAGTAATTATTCACAAAATAGTCACGACTAAGTTCTCAATAACTTCGCCAACTGGCTAATGGTTATCGAATAAAACCGACAATGATAAGTTTACAAGTTCCTATATCTTACTATTCATTCACTTGCCTTATCACCAGTTGACATTAATTGTATAGGGGTTCTGTTAGATTTTAACCGATCGGAAGGCAAAGGGCCGGGCGGTAAAATATAGGAACTGGCCATTAGTCTTCGGCCATTGTCATCCATACGCCAGCTGACTAAAGGTTATCGAATAAAAGTGACAACTGGCATGCTTAAGTCAGCCGTTGGCTGTCATTAAGTAAGCCATTTACCCATTAGCCAAATAGCCATTACTTGATTCGTTAGCCGATTTAACTTCCATTAGTCAGATGGTAAGTGTTTCGTATTTTTGTTGGCCACCCACTGCTAAGTATATTATAATGGTAACACCTCTAGTGTTACAAAAGTCCATAGATTACGGTAACCACGTTCCATCAGGTGGCCCGCAAGCTTCTTCGCTATGCAGTAACAGTAAAATTACACCTAATTAATTATGTCGCGGTGCACGGTACCTTATCTAAACTAATATTTCTAAGTAGCATCAGTTTACAAGGCTAAAGAAAAGAAACTTTAATTTTTGTCTGGACCAAAAGCATGTTTCAAAAATAAACGCTAAAAACCTAGAGAAGAGTCGCCTCTAGTGCCATGTATGGCTAGATGGTGCTATATGGATTTAGAATCTTTTTTTTTTAAACATTTCAAGTAAACGTCCATGTATGTCTTCATACATGTTAGTTAAATTAAATGAAGCGAAATTTGTTTATCAGGATCGTTGCAAGTGGACTTCCATCATCTCTATTAGGGTTGTAACGGAACTTCGCTTCCGCCTCCGTTACTGCGGAAGTTCCACAAGAAATCGTACCTCCGCCTCCGCCTCCGCATCCGTGTAATTTTTGCGGAGTCATAACGGAGGTTTATTTACGAATACATACGCAAGCAGCGACGAATCAGCCGTCTGGCCGCGCGCAGCAAATAAATAAAAATCAACGCGACAACGCGTGCGCGGCGGGAACGCGTTTGGGGTGGGGCATTCATTTGACAAATGAATGATACGCTACGGGAATCAACCTGTCGAATTGCTTAGACGCGTTAGACGTACGTACGAAGTTTTACCGACGCGATGTAATGTATAAACCATAAACTACTATTTTTTCTACATCCAATTTCACTTCCGCCTCCGTTAACCTCCGCATCCGCGGAGGTGAAACCCGTCGCCTCCGCATCCGCCTCCGCCTCCGCTAAGAAGGCCTCCGTTACAACCCTAATCTCTATCTACCGCCATGGGAAACAGTTGTGATAATATGTGTGTACAATGTGTATATATGCTTTAAAAGTTTCGTATTTTACTGAGCATATGTCCTAGTGGTAGATGGTAAAGACAGTCCACTCAACTATGCGACGGTTATTTGTTCAATGTACGTTGAGCCTTAAACTGTACAAACTTTAATACCTACCTAACTCTTCGAGTTCTACGTCCTTTTTATGAAGAACTAACAGTATTGTTCTCGTCTGGAAGTATGTCTAGGAATCCAGTTGTTCATTTAAGACAAGATCTCTAAAAAGATAAGTACAGTACAGACCATAAAAGGGTAAGAAGAACAGTTCTTTGTTTTGTTTTATAAAGTTACACATGGTTTAGGTATTTAGCCAAGAAATAAGCTCAGTTCACTGTAGTATTTTTTTTTAATATGATATAAGGCTTCGCCAAAGTAAGAAGAAAGTAACCCGTGCTAGTTTTTAACAATAACGCAATCGCATTTAAAATTCGCATTTCAGAGGATGTAGGTTAGAATTTCGGCCGGGAAGCATACACCACCTAAAATATAAGAAGTATTTTATATAGTTTGACCTTATGTGCTTATTATTAGAAATATGCCAATATTTAAACTGTATAATGTCGCCCACGCTCTCTTTAATTTTTTATCTTAATCATCATCATAATTTCAGCCACTAGACGCCTACTGATGGACACGCGTGCGTCTGTAGTTTTTAACCCATGTTTACGAGCATCGCGACGCGACGGACGACCCGAAGTCTTGGTAGCGTAATGGCTAGCTAACGCGTCTCAAACTCTAAGGGCACGGGTTCGATCGTGGCCGGAACGCATGCATCACTTAGGCAGTTTTCTGACCTAATGTACGTATTGTTACAATTACCACGTGCTAACAGCGGTGAAGGAAAACATCCTGATTCAACCTGCACATCGAGATAACCAATGTGTCAAACCTGCTAATTCGCCTTGAACAAGCGTGGCGGCCTACTGTCCAACCCCTATGGGAAGCCCAAGCCCATATATACAATTCTCGTGTCGCGGTGTTTGTAGTTAAACTCCTCCGAAACGGCTTGACCGATTCTCATGAAATTTTGTGTGCATATTGGGTAGGTGTAAGAATCGGACAACATCTATTTTCATCCCCCTAAATCTTAAGGGTAGTCCCTAATATTTTTTAAAATTTTAGATATAAAAAAATATGATACAGCATTAAAAATACATACAACCCTGAATTTTCAACCCTCTACGATCAACCCCTATTTTTTATTTGTTAATTTAAACTTTAAATGCTGTCGGCATATCGATTGACGCTTATCCGAGCAGGACAACGTCTGCCGGGACAGCTAGCAAATAATAATAAAATGATGATTTAGACGAGTGTTTTTCATCTGTGTCTCTGCGACCCCCCTAGGGGGCTTGCTCAGGGGCAAAAGGGAAAGGCAATTTAAGTTTATACCTCATACTTAGATATTTCCATTTTGCATTATATAGGCCGTAATCATGAATACATACATACATAACTTCACGCCAGGCCCCTTGCGGGTAGGCACGAACAACAGAGCGCCATTCAGGCTTATTCTTACACACCTCACTTGCTTCTTTGACATAGCTCTTGTCATACACGCTGGTCTGTTCTTAAGGCTCCTGACACCACCTTCTGCTAATACATGATCAATTTGATCATGGAAGGTGTGTCGTGGCCTTCCGCAACTTCTGCATCCATCCACTTTTGCATTGTATATCTGTTTAGACATTCTTCCATCATACATTCTTTCACATGCCCGAACCAACGGGGCATTCCTTTCCTTATCTCCACCCCGACACTCTCTTTCAGACCAACTCTCTTTATAATGAATAGGTAACAAAATTGAAGAGACAAAAACATAGTCATTTAATTACTAACTTTTTCTCTGTCTATGGCTCAAGGGGGTCGCCAAAATTTTTCAAACTGTAAAGGGGTCACGTATCCAAAAAGATTGAAAAGCACCGATTTAGACAAATGCCCAAACTCATCAGCAGCGGCAGCTTTAATGGCAATATCACCTGTCTTTACATAGCATCACGTTCCTGTATTAACCATTTAACTGTGCTAAATTATACATCAATAAATTGGTGGATGAAACGTGACGCAACAAGTCTACACGTTTTCTCACAACATTATGTATACTAAATTATTTTAGATTATTATATTGTATTATGCAAGTGAGGTATGTAAGAATAAGCCTGTATGGCACTCTGTTGTTCGTGCCTACCCCGCAAGGGACCTGGCGTGAAGTTATGTATGTATGTATGTATGATATTATATTTATTAGATATTAGTTAGCTTTTCTTTAATGACATTTTATTCATTTTTATACACTACTACAATTTTTAATATATAATTCTTAGTTGTTCGTGCGATAGCGGTAATGTGGTAGGTTTTTGAAGCTCTATTTGCAGCATACTGCTGGACTTTTTTAACTTTCCCTCCATAGTCCCTAGTTATACCTTACCATAACAGAAGAGTAAATTAATTAAGGAGTATGTAGTGTGTGTTTGTTTGATTACATATTTGTTAATAATTTTAAAATTATTGGCGACGGTACCCACCTCCCATTAAGTGAGCCGTACGCGGTGACTCCGCCTGTTTACCTCCTTCAGGCAATAAAAAAAAACAACGGAGTTATTATGGCAACTCTAAAAGTTGCATTAAAATTTCATTAAACCTTTAAATGTTTTTATAAAAACACAGAATTTTTAAGTGTAATACATCATTCAATCTATCTTACAATTATGGTTAATTTTGACCAGTATAATAAAATATACGATATACATAGATACACTAACAAGTTGATTTTCAATGGTTTTTACGATTATATCTTTTTATTCCTTTTAGTTCCCGCTGAAAATACTTAGTAATAATCATTCAGCGGCAAACTCAAATGACAAAATTCCAATATGATACTATCAAAACATAGTAAGTACAATATCGAAAACATATTTTAAGTTTACTCGTGTACAGACTTGAAATACAACTTGTCTGCTAACTGAATGCCAACTAGATCCTTCTAGATAAAGCCAACGACCCCAGATGTAAACTTTTACATAATATTTAGCTATTTATAATGAAAGTGTCCATTCTCTTGCGGAATTTCTTCTTCAAACAAATTTTTAGTCATTATTTTTAGTAATTTATTCATTTATATTCCTTTTAAATCTACTAATCACTTTATTTTTTCAATACTGACAACCCTGGAAAAGAAAGTATGGAGAAAGTGTTACCACTTTTTAATTGAATTTTGAAATAGGTAGATATAGTTACATTTGATCATAATTAATGTATAAGCAATTATATGGACATATTTGCAATAAAACATATTTAATGACTTAAGAATTACGTGACAAGGGTTCTAATTTAAATAGTATAATCAATTACATTTAAAACTCAAGATATTAAATTAGATAGTCAAAATTAGTATTTCTATTAATACTAAATACTTTAAAATAAACTAAACTATAAATAAATGACACTACAAACAAAAACGTAGAAATTAAATACTACTATAAACATATTTACACGTAAAATATGTAGTCCATATCGCTGTCCGTGGGGAGCGTTCCCAAAATGCTGGCCGCCATCCCACGTTGTATGGCAACGCTTATTTTTGTCCTAAGTATACGCTGATATAATTATTAGATGGCAAAAAACGTAATGATGCCATTCCTTTGCATACCAGTTTTAAATATATTATCGCCAAAATTACCGTAACTGAAGTTTGAACTTACGAAAACAATCTCAGAAATTCCCACCATTGATAATTTCATTAGTATTCTATAAAATACAAACGTGAGCCATAAAGAAAACCGTTTTATCGAGTGTAATGGATACTTTGGTAAACATTTTAAAAACAAGTCATGTCGGCAAGCGTCAGAACATCTGGACTCGTTTTAAAATCGCACATATTTACAGAAATTTATAAGAATTACAACAAGATTTATGTGGATGAAAAATAAATAGGTTTTTTAACTCTTTGCTATACGAAGTATACCATTAATATGCTATTGTTTTTTCTTTCTTTGTAATATGTATAATGAACACAATACTATGGTAAAATAAAAACAAGAATTAATATTTTCTTAAGTTTTCGCGACTTGTATGCATAATAAAACTACGTTCTAACGGTTTTAAACCTGGTAATTTATTTAATTTTGGTTAATCCGACGTTTCGGCCGCTTTTCAGTGGCCGTGGTCACGGACGATAAAGAGAATTACTGCCCGTATTTTTATGCATGACTAGTACTTTCCAGTTCGCTTAAGTTACGTGAAATTCTGATTTGTATCTTGTAAAAGTCATTCTATTTTCGAGGATAAAAATAATCATTTGTCCGTTCTAGTTAATTAAAAATAAAATAAGCCCAATTTGGTGATTCATTAATAAGAATATGGAATAGCAACAAACTAAAATCAAAACAAATTACAGGTAAATTATCTTGGACACAGTTTTGCGATTGTAGTAGTATTTATACATTTATGGAACCCGCCATTGCATTTATAATTACATAAAATGTTTTTGTACTCCCAAGTTATAGCAACTTATCATATACAAACGTATAAAATAAGATTTTACCATACTTGGGTTTTATCTGTGACGCAGATCTTGATATATTGCGATTACGTGTAGCATAAAACATCTCGACCCGTTTTATCATCACACATCGTGGGATTCACTAAAAGCCTATGTCCCACTTGCAATATCCTTTCATAGTTTCCTTCTTCCAATTGTAATATTTGTTTTACCTTTTTCCACTATGCACTAATGATATGCCACCCAGACAAAATAGTTATAACAATGCATTAGTAGCCGTAGATATATATGCTTAATATTTTTACTATGTATCCCGGCTTTCCTGGCTTTGACATATATCCCCAATATAGGTTCATATCTAAACAAATGCATACAATACTACCATGCAAGAAGAAAGTTCTATTGTTTAGACGTATAGATAACGTAACTTCTTCAGGTTATAAATAAATTATATTACACAAAAATATGTCTATTATGATATTTTATTTGTAAAGAGATATTTTAATTTTTCTACCAAATGGTTATAAATTTAAATACGAGACTGGTTATATATATAAAGTATGCTAAATCCACATTAAATAGAAAAAGATAGGTTCGAAATTTGTTGCCTGTTATAAATGAGTTAAGAACAAATACGCAACAACGTGACTAGTCACAAAAGAGTTGAAATGAACAGTTGCTAATATTATTTCTTGCTTGAAAAATAAAATAACACACTAAAAGCATTTATTTTTCTGTTTTTACTAAAAATTACAGGAAGTAGTAACTTTAAACAATCGTAGTAACATTATATTTTTGTGGGTATCACTGAGAACTTGACAGTCACTGTCAAAAATGTCAATTGCTGTGATTCCTTTGAGGTGTACTTTTTACAATGTTTATGGTTTTATTGTGATTGTGAATACGTTGGACATATTAACTGCATGTGTATGATATTTACTTAAATAACAATGGCAGAAGATGAAGAAGCTTATTGCAGGCTTTGTGCTAAACTAACTCCTAAGATTAGGCTTATATCGATTTATGAAGAGCTTGGTATCGGAACAAAAATCATCACCAAACTCCAATGGATAAACATTGATGTTTCTACCTCAAATAACTTACCGACGGATATCTGTTATGCTTGTTGGGGCTCCTTAGATCGTACATGGATATTTCTTAACGAAGTACGGGCCGCACAAACCAAACTAAATGAGATATATAGACTCAAAACACATTCCAAAAATGAAACAAACGAGAAAGAAATCAATTTGGAAGAGGCCGGAAAACCTGTTGACTGGGAAAGTTTCAAAAACACCAAAACAGAAATAAAATCTGAATCAGAGATTGAGAAAGTTCCAGATGAAATGGGTCTAGATGAAGACTTATTAGACACAGTATCTGTCAAGTTTGAAAAATACAGTGATAATGAAATCAATGATAGGTTGTCAATGGATAGTGATACTCCCTTGCTCTTGGCAGTTAAGAAAAAGAAGATAAAAAAGAAAAAGAAGTATGACACCAATGGCACATATCCAAATGTAACATGGGACGATTTTATGTGCAGATGCGCAAAGTGTGATGCCCAATGCATGGACATGATGTCTCTAAGACTTCATTCCCTACAAATCCATACACGCTGTTGCATGTTTAAGTGTTCAGTCTGTGGTAAAGTTGCATTAAACTACAAATCTTTTGTCAGCCACTCGCGTCATCATAACAAGGCGTTAAAAACTTGTTGTGAATACTGTAATAAGCGATTTCCTACATCACCAAATCTAAAACAGCATAAAAACACTACACACCTCAACATTGATTTATTAATGTGTCCAACATGCGGAGCTTTATTTGAATCGGAAGAACTATTACAAGACCACCTAGCTATATATATGAAAGGCTACAGAAAACGTACACCCAAAGAGAAGATGATTGATTACAAATGTCCACACTGCGATAAACAGTTTAAATCTCGTAGTAATCTACAACAGCATATGTTAGTACATACGGAACGTAATAGAAATTTTGCTTGTCATATTTGCGGTAAGATGTTCTTTACAAAAGGTACTTTGAGTACACATATTATGACCCATGAAGATAGGAAGCCTTTTAAGTGTGATATATGCTTAATGGGTTTTCGAGCTAAAGGTAACCTTATTTCACATATAAGCCTTCATTCCGGTTTGAAACCATTTGTCTGTGAACAGTGCGGTAAGAGCTTTAGAGTTAAACGTCATTTAAAATCCCATTCGATAACCCACACAGATCTACGTCCATACACTTGTGAATATTGTCAAAAAACATTCAGATTCAAAACGAGATTGAATCTACATCTAAGACAACATACCGGAGCGAAGCCTTATAAATGTACGTGTTGTCAAAGGGAGTTCACGAATGGCTCGAATTATAAGAAACATATGAGGCGTAGGCATAATATTGATACGTCAAAGAAAAAGTTCAATACTATTGTCAATAATATTGAAGGTTCTGTCAATCAAATGTCATGATTAGGTTAACACTGAATTTGTGTGCTTTAATTCTGATAGTTTTAACATGGGTCTTTTATAGTCGGTTTCCATATTTTACTATTTATTCACTTGCCTTACCATCAGTTAGGACCTAGTTATGCAAAATGGAATCAACCCACATACTGACAGTTTTGAAAAAACACTTTTTATTAAAAATTTCCAAAAAATATATGAAATATTGTAAATATATAATAAATATTGTATATTCTAATGTACAATATTCTAAAAAAAAAATCTAAAATAAATACACATTTTTTTTAGCAAAATTTTAATAAACATTGATCCATTTTCCATAACTAGGTCCAATTTGTTGATGTTACTTGTATAGGGCTTCTGTCAAATTATAAACAATTGTAGGGTAAATGAACAGTGAGTAAGATATAGAAATCGGCCATCAATAAATATATATTGATGGAACAAAATGTTTAACAATAATAATAATGAACAGACAAGGACTATTTATCCTCTAGATACTCTAGAACAGTGGTTCCCAAACTTATTTTGTATACTGCCAACTTTGAGAAAAAAATATTTTTAGCGCCCCCATTTTTTCACCTACTTAAAAACCACTATAACATTAAATGAATTGATTATTGTGAGCTATTTATTCAGACATAGTATCTCTTATTCAAAATAAAACAACCATAATCAATTCTTATATAAAACTCTTTTTAGTAAGCAACATTGCTGCAGCACTAAATCCACTTTCACATATTTTTTTCTGGGTTTCTTACCTAAAGGGGCCTTTAGGCCTGTAGCGCCCAGAAAGGGGTGTTATCGCCCACTTTGAGAAACAATGCTCTAGAAGAAGAAGGACTAGAATATTTAAACAAGTTAAAGTAGATTCATATTGATCAAGCTACTGACCTCAAATTCAAAGACTGCCAGTGCTGACTTTGTACTGGCGTTGTGTAAATTTATCTATTTAAGGCACACCAACAGCCTCTTCTTTTGCGAGTGGGGTGTTTCCGCAACTCGATGACATAGCGCCTATTTTGAGGGTGAGGGTGGATGAAGGGTTTCTCCATCCAGCCCAGCTTCTCCAGGAAGTCCCTCAGTTTCTTGATGTCGATCAAGACTTCTCGGAGGCTACCTGGGGCATCCACATAGTTTGTCCTTTATTAGAGCACCACTCCGCAATCTCTGTGTGAGCGCTGTATGATCGAAAATGATGGCGTCATTGGTGAAGCTTTCGCCACAACCACAACAACCGTGATTGCCTTGTCAAACAGCAGATGCAGAATTTTGAATGTTGTGAGATATTAAAGGAACACCCTTGTATGAATATTTTTTGGAAAAATGAGCCTGAAAATTCATTTACAGAGTAAAAACATTTCTCCAACAGTCATTTGTGTAGTCTTTGTTTGATGAATATCGTAAATTCAGTAGCAGGATCATTGTAAATCAAACTTTACCCTTGAAGTCATTAAGAAAGTACCAAAATGTATTTGTGCATATGTTTGGACATATAAACTTTTATCCGTATAGGAACTGCGAAATTCTACAATTTCCTGTGGCTAAGTGGCCTGTTGTAGGAGGTGACAAAACAACCCACAGCCAGGCGGTAGGATATTTACTACCAACCCTGGTCTAGATTATGTCGACATAACAACCTTGAGTTATGTTCCAGGAATAGTGGCGGGGTTCCAGTCTCCCTTTAAAGAGTGGCAGCACCTCTGTTGTTACAAATGTCTGTAGGCGATGGTAACCACATGTCATCAGGAGAGCTGTCTGCGTTTTTGGTTAACTCATACAATAAAATTAAAACAAAATTATAAATGTTTCACATACATTTGATGTTTATTTCATACACTATATGTAAAAATCTATTGTAATACAATTTCCTGCGGCCGGGCGGCCTGTCGTAAGAGGTGACAAAACAACCCACAGCAAGGTGGAAGGGCATTTGCCCGACTGGATGGCTACCACCCTTAGTCCAGAGTATGCCACCATAACAAGCAGCAGCGCCTTTGGTGTTGCAGATGTCCATAGGCGATGGTAACCGCTTACCATCAAGTGGGCCGTCTACCTGTCTGCTAAACTCCTGCAATAAAACAATAAAATAAAAAAAAACTTACAGAATTTATCTTAGCAATTAAATTATGAATTTTATGTTTTGTTCTTGAGAAGAGAGCAACTGGTATTAATTGGAAAATATTTTTTCTTTCAATATGTTTAAACCATGTTTGGTCCAATTAATTAATAATGAAGTATGTGAATAAGTAATTTATGTAAACAATTGTATTCATAGAGAGTTCGATTAAGTTTTATTGCTTATTTATGGTTCTTAAAGATGCGTTCAAACTTACTCTATGAATAAGATGATAAGTAGTTTGACTCTAATTTAATGTAATAATAAAGCAATATTTTTATTACTCGAAAATGTGTTTAATTTTAATATTAATTTGTAAAACAAGCCTCTGATAGCAACTGTTAAATGTAGAAGATATTAAAATATATATAAAGCTACAGAGAGATGGGACACTAAAGTGGTAAACCACAAACGTCTCCACTCAGCTGAGATGGAAGTGTGGTGTTGAAAGAATGGAAATATATATGTCGGAGGGAAGCTATAATTGGATGGATGTATAACGCATAATATTATTTGTTTACATTTTAATTGCTTCTAAAATTGATAATTTAATTTGGTTAGATGTCTTAAATGTTTCTATAACTAAAAGATCGTTCTAACCTAATAAAAGTTGTGAATATTGTGATTTAATAAACGACCAATGAGAGCAGAGCATGTCTTGAGCGGGGTCAAGGACGCCCTCTACACTTTGAGTAGTATCTACTTGGGTAGACTGAGGAGTTTTTGTGACACATTTGGTTGATGGCAATAGGTCGAGTTGGACCATGGAGTATTTTAAAGAAAGTGTTAAGTTAAGAAGTATGAGCGGGTGCCCTGAACCCGCTACTCGGTCTAAACTATGTTAAAATGTCTTTTAAATCTAAATTAAAAGTGTATAAACCGTTGGCCATGTGTTTTATGCTCGCATTTTACCCTGATGACGCCCACTAAACCTGCAATAACTAAAGGATATGTCGTGAGAACGAGGCCGTTCTGCGACATATATATAAGGGGATTTTTGAAAGTTGCACCAGTGACGGCCACAATGGAGAGGAAGAAGACTAAGGTGGTATGGGCATATAATGAGGGATGAAAGTCACGTGACAAAAGTAATGTTGAACTATAGTAGAATTATTTTGTCTGTGCAGTTGTCATAAATCAAGCTCGGCCTCAGCCCGGCTAAGGTGGTGAGGTGTTGCGCGGGCGCAACGCCATTATCGATAAAAACTCTTTCTTATCAAAGAAAGATTATCAATCTTATAAAAATCATTATTATCTTTTTGACTGTTAATTTTAAACTAAGATATAAGTATTTATACTTATTTTTAATACAACTTGTTACATTCTAAAGTTTTTTACTTATGGTTTTTTTAACATAGATATCTAATTAATATTTTTTATAAGTCATTATTATTCTTATTTTAATAAATACGTTGTTGTATCTAATTTTTTTCATTTTTATTACTAACCCACAAAATGACAAAATTAAATACACTATCGATAACGCTTATCGACAACAATAATGCGCATCACTATGCCCGCCCATAAGGCCCGTGAATGGAAGAGAGAGCGAAATACTCGCTTTATTTTATGTCCCAAACTGCACAGACAAAATAATTCTACTATAGTAGAGTTTACGCCGCGGGTCAAATCCTGGCTGATAGTCCTATTTTACTTAGATAAAAATGTTAATTAAGTTATTTAATACATCGCGAGCGAAGCCGCCGGCGTAAGGTTAGTGTATGTATAAATCTTCCTTGAAGAATCATTAAATAATAGTAAAAACCGCTTAAAAACATTTGCGTGGTCTGGGAGGAGTTAGAAGATACAGACAGACGTGGAAAGGTATTCTCAGTGTATAAGCTCGTAGGACGACCAAGTGTCAATTTCTGATTTATTGGTACAGCAGCGGGGTCGAATTGGCGTTTTCTTATTCGCTTGTTATGTACCGCTCCCGCACCGATATCTATGTAACTATATCTCGCTCACAAACCATCCGTCCTGTTCACACATTGTGCTATGTATTGTACATTGTGCTAGCAGTACGACTTGTTAATATTTGTAAATAAGGTTACCGTTTACAAAATAAATCAGAACACTTCAGTCCTCATCAGCACTCGACAGTGGGTCTCTTTGCCATCTGAAGTAGCATTTAATCTACCTCTCGCTGCTCCAATGATATAGTTTCTGAAAACATACTGGTACACAAAGACAGACAGACTATTTCATAAGGGGTAACTACCAAGATGGCTACTTAGAGAACCCTAAAAAAACAATCTGTTGTTTTGTTATAATGATTAACACATTTAAATTGTTCAGTCTTAAGCTCTTTTTCCACTATTCTGACATACGAAGACTTCACACCATAAATCATCATGTCATCCTTTATACCGTAGACGGAGGTTTCTCTGTCTACGCTTCATACATTCCATCCATCCCTATTTTATATATTATCTACTGTCTTTACATTTGTATCCGTCAATCTTGCAGTTTAACTTACATTTTGTCATGTGACTCATCCCTCTTCATTACATGCCGATACCAGCTTTGTCTTCTTCTTCTCAGTTTTTCAATCACGGGTCCAACTTTCAAGGTCTCCTGATATACATACTCATTTCTTTTTAACTTAGCCATTCTTGTAATAATAATTGTAAAAGTTGTAATACAAATCATTATGTTAGCCTTGAAACAATTAATATTTGCTAGCGCCTGTAAGTAATATTAGAGCAAGAAATCTTAGCCCTGTCGTTTACGATTTTTGTTTCTGTAGGCGTTTTAGCATAGTTCTATTGGCTCCATAAAATCTACTTCAGAAGGCTGTACAATAAATGATTTAGTGTAAAAAAGCATATCATCGAAATGTTTAATGTTTTAGAATAACGTCTTTCTTCAAAACCCGAAATAAACTGCAATTTCAGCCCTATACTAAAGTATTTTTAGTCAAACCTAGAAGTATCAACTTTTTAGTCAAACGTTGAAAGTAAAATCATTTGTTTCGAGCTTTGCCTATTCGATCCTAGAAGCGACTTTTTTTTCTCCTCTCTCCAAGCTAACGAAGATTGCTCGGGTTTATTCTCTTTTGGGGTTTGTTTTCTTTTGTTTGTTTTATTCTTTTACTCTATTTCTTTTTTGTTTTGTTCTCTTTCTTTTGTTTGTTTGTCTTTTGTTTTGGATCTTTTATTTCAAAAACAGTTACAAGTTGTTTCGGTAATTTATACAGTTTTAGTTAAATTAGTCTAAACATGGTTTATCTACATTATCTATTACGGTTTTGGTTATATCTAAAATTTTACAATGTCTTATTATAGTGATCTAAACATGATTTAGAAGTGTTGTTCTATTACATTGTTTGTGTATTCTGTTGTAGTCATAATACAGGCACAGTCTTACTGATTATTTTATCATACTGCAGCGAGCTTCTTATAGTTATCTTATATACTACTAGGTCCTAGAAGCGATTAAGTCAGACGCGGTCAAACGTCGATTCGTACTGCACTTGTTACAAGCTTAATGACTGTACAAATTAGTCTCTCCTAGGTTAGATAACAAAACGTTAGTCAAAAGCAGAAAAAGTTATTTATTTGGACTTTAACTTTATGCCGGACCTGAGGTTGACTAGTCAAACCTAGGAACGCTAGAGCTTCGATGTTTGACTATAACAAATATACTTCTGTCGCTTTAAATAAGGCGCATCCGGCCAGAGACTTAAATCTTTAACACTAACGCAGATGAAAGCCCCGGCATTACAAACGAAATTCCTTACAAACTGCTTAGATTGTTGTCATAATAGTGTTTTTTTTTAAAACAGCTGATTCGATTCTTGAGCTTACCTTACCTTTGTCCCGACAAGAGTAAGGTAAGGTCAAGAATTATTATGGTAGAATTTCGACCACAGTGACCACTAGTATATATTAATTAGTATATAGTGTAAGAAAATTTAGCTGTTATTATGTTTATTTCGTTAAAATCCACCCAAACGCCAGTAATGTCAAAAGGCAAACAATGATACTGTTTCTTTACAATAGATGCTTTTTAGAGCGTGTGGTTGCAGTTTTAAGTTACTTATTGTATTTAACTAAAAGTAAAACATTATATTTGCGACACCACGTCGTGTTAATTATATAATCCTAACTAATATTATAAATGTGAATGTATGTTTGTTTGTTTGTTACGCTTTCACACCTTAACTATGCAACAGGTGGTCATGAAATAGCATACAGGTTAAGAACCACAAATTGTAATAAAAACCCATAAATGTGCCAATGCTGGGCACGGGCCTCCCATTATATTTTTTTTATTTTATTGCAATAGTTCAGCAGACAGGCAGACGGCCCACTTGATGGAAAGCGGTTACCATCGCCTATGGACATTTACAACACCAAGGGTGCTACAAATGTGCCGCTGTTCTCTTAAGGGAAACTGGAACCTGGCCACTAATGCCGGAACACAACACAAGGTTGCAACACAACATCGCCAGATTAGTTAAGAATTTCCCAAACAGGTCGTACTTGTTAACAATCTTCTCTGTTGAAATTGGGGTGTTTTCTGATTTCAATAGTCTCACGCATCATGCGAAGCGGTGGTAAATTAGATTAGGCTCCCATAGAGTAAATAATAACCATAAACAAAATTAAAACTAAATAATTAAAATGAACAAGTCGGCGGTAGGCTAAATAAAACTTTAACAGTACTCATTGGACAAATAATGTCATCTTTGTCGCCGTGACCACAGCCACTGAAAAGCGGCCGAAACATCGGATAAACCAAAATCAAATAAATTACCGCGCTTAAAACCGTTAAAACGTAGTTATATTAGTGATTATATGTATTTTGTAAGAAATGTGAACTGTATAGTGTATAATCAAATGTGGCTTTTCGAGTTGTCACAAGAACTCCGTTGAATGCCACCAGCTGATTACCTACAGATCAGCTGCACTACACATAGGCTTAAGAAAATGAAGAAACTTTAATATTGTAAACTAAGATCTGGCTTAAAGGCCTAGCTGCCAAGCCATAAACCTAAATAAATAAATAATCGACCCACCTCTTGTCATGGGTCGTTATGAGCGCTGTGTAATCGAAAATGATGACGTCATTAGTGACATTATTAGACTCGTTCAATGTCACACGTTGTCGACCCCTTCCCCCACTAACAATTGACGTAAGTTATAGATTGCTCCCCCCATTTATATGTTCTGCCTATCATTATATTGAAAAGCGTGAAGGTATCCTACTGTCATTATAAAATGTCGATTAAATCTCAAGATGTCTATTCTGTTTCAAAATGGACCTACATTTCAAAACATAGAGTAAACATATGATACAGAAATGTGATTTCTGTATCATATTTTTATTCACGTGACCAAAAGGCTGAAGTATTTTTCGGTCAAGACCGTAGCTTTGCCATTTAAAGAGGGAATACTCCCAGTATTTTGAGAACGTTCCCTGATAGCAGTCTAGCACTGGATTTTCTAAATCCATTCTAATTTGATTACACAATTAAAATTTTCATTAAAATTTGAGAAAAAACGTCCAAAAAGACCCATTAGCCGTTCCGCAAGGCGACCGCGGTCTTTGTGGTCGTGACGAAAACGTGACTAATGACGTCATCATTTTCGATCACATAACGCACACAACGACCCTTATCCCAAATGAAACGTAGAAGTAATTTAGAAACATACAAGAAACGCGCGAAAAACATAAACCTTCCTAGACAGTCGGGTAATCAGTACCTCACTTGACTGTGAACTACTTATGTAGCTATGTTGTCGAGTAGGTACAATACATTAGTCTCTGAATTGACCATTCTGTATCTATATTCTGGATCAAGACGAGTATGTCACTATAAACTATACGACGTACGCTAGCAGAACGGCCATACACGAGATAAAAAGACAGATTTATTATCTTATAAAATAGATTAGTAGTTTGTTACACATAGGAATATTCACTGACAGAGAACTGTCTTGGCGGCCTCACATGACTGAAATCAGTCGAAAACTATTCGCCTCATCTGCTTCACTAAGAAGATAGATCACAATGTGCAATAATGCACACCAAAATAATACAATTACAGACCATATTTACAATATTTTCTAGGCAATACAATAGGCAGCCTTATTTCTAGAAGCGATCTCTTCCAGGCAACCTAAATGAGGAAAAATTTGAAATAGGTGGTGCATAAAAATGGCAATAGATACATAAATATATATATATATATATATATATATATATATATATATATATATATATATATATATTATGGTGGTCGTTAAAAATAAATTTCTTGCGACGCCCCTAAAAGCTTCCTTTTAATGAAAAACACTGGTTTTTTTATATTTTTCAAGTCAAGACAATACGTGCCTCAAGGCGATTCAAGTTAATTTTGGTAATATCATGTTTTTCAGGAGACTTCTTCATACTTAGAAGTAATAATTATTTAAGATTGGAAAGTTTTAACAATGAAATACCTTCCGTATTATCGTTCTCAATGATGAATTTCAAATTATAGTTTCAAAAAAAGTTTAAAATTCTTCAAGCTTATCTTTCAATTTTTCTTATGTTTTTAGTTTTAACTTGAATCGTCTTGAGGCACGTGATGTCTTGACTTGAAAAAATTATTTAAAAAATCCCAGTGTTTTTTCATTAAAATGAAGCTTTTTAGGGGGCGTCGCAAGAAATTTAATTTTTAACGACCACCCTAATATATATATACACATACAATACATGTTTTAGCATGATTATGTTGTGTTAATCACACAGCTATTTCTGGACAAATCGTGTTTTCTGAACAAATTTCTAAATATTGATAAGGATTTGGCCTCTCTGACAGTAAGAAGCAGCATATTCCAAAGTTTGACAGCCTGCATCGTAAAAGCGCAAATTGTGGGCAGTGGATAGGCGAAGGAATTTAAAGAAGAAGAAGACTGAAGAATTTCCTACCTACTGCTACTAAGGTTATGCTTGCTCAATCCTTGCTTCTGTCCCTACTTGATTATGCTGATGCTTGCTATCTATATATCACCCAAGAACAACTAGATAAGCTTGAACGCCTTCAAAATGTGTTCCAGTTCATATTTGGGTTACGTAAATATGACCATATCTCCGAATTTCGTAATAAGCTTAAACGGTAGTTGGTTAAATGGTTACTCTCACTTCTGCACAATACCCTTTTCAATCCCTGTGCTCCCCCATATTTAAAGGAACTTTTTAGTTTCCTCAATCAATCTCATTCCTGTAATTTGCGCTCAAATGAATATCTTCTGCTAACGATACCTAAACACAGTTCGTCCTTTGTAGGAAACTCTTTTCCCGTACAGACTGTTCGCCTGTGAAACTCTCCTCCCCTTGAAAATCAGACAAGCTACATCCATTAAAATTTGTACATACAGACACTTATTTCTCCTTTCTCCTTATTATTTCTCCATTATATATTTGTTCTCTTTTTTGGTCAATCTTTACATTTTATTCATTTAATCTTGCAGTTTAACATTTTTTGTGTCACATGACTTTTGTCCCTCCTTATTACATGTCTATACCATCTCAGTATCTTCCTCTCAATTTCAGTCAGGTGTGCATTTGCAAAGATCATCATTTCTCACCTTATCCATTCTTGTAAAACCACACATCCATCTCAACATTCTCATCTCAGCTGAGTGGAGTCAGTATGACAGATTATATATGTGTATTTGCCAACAATTATGCTAAAGATATATCTTAAGATAGACAAACTTGGCTCGTGCCGCACCCATGTAGAGCACACCTCGCGCCGTGTTCACTAAACCATGCAGAAAACAAAGCAGCGGATATATTACTCCAGTCGACGACAAGAAAGGCCGCGATACAGTTTTCTAATTACAAATCCACAAAACAATAAATCACAGCATTATCCGTAGAACACCTTCGCCTGTTTTAAATTTAAAAAGTAAAAATTATTTTTAATCTGTATTTAATTTCCCGCCAATATAAATGAAAAAATTATAAATTCATTTATTCCTAATTTCGCTTTTATTGCATGGACATGGCGTAATCTTATTATTTAAGTAATGTTAAAAATGTTATTTTAGTTTGCGTAAGTTTTTAATTTATGTATTTGAAGTTTTTGTCTTGTAAAAATGGACGGCCGCAGCAAAGGTGTTGTGATTTTCATATTGTTTGCTTTCTTCACACGGAATGTGATATCAGATGAATATTTTAGAATGGTGAGTGCTTGCATTGATCTATTATTTAGATAAGTCTAGATTATTTCCAGTACTGAAGCGGCAATGGTTTAGAAATTGATGTTTTATGTCGATAGTAACAATGTTTCAAACGCTCCGACAAATTTATGTATACCGGTCAATGTGGCGCTAGTGTCTATACAAATTACTAAAATTTATCGAAAATGTGAGTATTACATTTGGTTAAATTTTTGACGACCTCAAATTTTTAAATGTGTCTTTACTTAGGTAAATTATTGATCCGTATTTTGCGGGAATTATAGGGATAAAAGTATCCCATTTTTAACTATGATTTGTGACTTGCCCTGACGTGAGAAGGTAAATAAATAGGACAAATATCATAATATAAAGGTTTCATGAAAAACTCCGACTTTTCTCTTTGGCCGTGTTCTCTAGTACTTAGAAACCTCTTATCGTAGAATCACCCGTAAATGAAAGTCCCTTCAAAATAAAGAGGAAAAAAACTATGATTTTTATAGTTACAGTGTTAGCTCTATATAACGACACTAAAGGGACTGTGGATTTTAAGGTGTTATAGAGAGTTATCGTTAAATGGAGAGATGTCTCTTATTTTTCTCTGACGTCTTTTGCTGCACCAGTAATTTTGTTGTATTTTTTATTTATTTCGTTATTTATCTTACGATATTGAGGCACTCAGGTGATAAAGGAAGTAAAAATTGACGAAACATAAAAACTTCGGTATTTTCGGCATACCGAAATTTCTAAAAACAGCCGTTTTAGAAATTTCGGTATGCGTGATGCTGGCAGTCGAGTTTATTGCGGGCTAGATTAATAAAGCGATAAATAACGTACTTACTACAACTTAAGAGGTAGTTTTTATTATTTAATTGTTGTCCTTATTGAGAGTGGGTGTAATGCTATTAGTGTATCATTGTATGGAAGGGAAGCTTTTTTTTTTGGCCAGGGAAATCCACTTGAGGACTAAGCCGCGACAGGCACAGAAGCCTGGGGGATGCTCGCGACCCGGTGAGACAGTGTGGGATTCGCCAGATCGGGGGTGGCACTAGCGTGCCCGGTCAGAACCGGTGCCACGCTATTGCCACTCCCCACTTAGGGATACCCACTAAAACCCCTGGGTGTTCCGTCCTGCGCCTTATGCCAGGGCTACGTGTATGCGGTTTTTCCAACTCCGCTACCCTGGCAGGCGTGGGCCCCGCTCACTGGGCCTCTTCCAATGCCGGGGGAGCTACTCCCCCGGCGACGACTGGGTCTTTTCGGCGTGGGGTGGTCTGTAACGCGCCCCACGGGAAGAGAGATGAGCGCGCGCTGAACACTCGCGCTCTCATCTCGACGGCATGTGCGGGTGAGTGAGAACCTCTATACGCCTAGAGGTCCCACCCGCGCCGCCCGCTTACGGTGGCCGAAGGTCTAAATCAGACCTCCGGCGCCGACGCGTCCTCCTTTGTCGGGAGCGGAGCAGGGAATTACGCTCACGCTCCCGTTCCGCCTCCTCCTTCGCAAACATGACTTGCTCGCAGAAGGAGGAGACGGCGTCCCATCCGGTGGAGCTCCCGACCATGGTGCGTACCACGGCCGGGAGCGAGGTGTCAAATCCGGTGTGGGCGACGAGCTCTCGGCGCTGCTCTGTCCACGCTGGACACTCCTGGAGTGTGTGCAGCGCCGTGTCCTCGTCACCCGTGTCACAGTGATGGCACCCGGACGATGGAAGACAAGCTAAAACAACCAAAGCCAAGTGATTTCTACGCTTAAGGGAGTTAGTCGTTAAATCGAGTGACGTTACGTGGAGTTTACATTGTAGTTGCATCAGGTATTATAATATGTACAGGTAGCTGTTTTTGTATTCAAAGACTGACAAAATATAGTTTGCTTTGGTAGAATAAATACACTAAAATCATCGTAAATCCATCATCTAGGCAAAAAAATTATAAACAATACAAATGATTACGTTAGATACACACGTAATATATAAAAAATAAAATAAATATAAAAGAAAAACATAATGTTCATAAAATTCAATATTAGCGTCACAATTATCTAATTAATAGAAACACAATTACTCATTTAATCAATCAATCAATCGGTCTTTATTTGCAAAAACATAGGTACATGAATATCTAGGTGTTACAAAATATAAAGTTTCCAGTATGTTTTGTCATTTACATGACGTGCAAATACACTCGCATAACCCTAAACTAATGTTTACAAATTAATTTGATTAAAAAATAAAAATGAATTATTAAACATTTTAAAAACAAATTAAAATAATAAATTTAAAATGTCAATATTATTATCTTTTTTATTGTATTATCATTAATATATAAATTCGGGTTTTGTCTGCAAATGTAACATATATGACATGACCAAAATAATTACAAATTATAAAATCAACTATCTAAAATGCTATTGCTAACAATTATCACCAATCACCATATTTGTGATTTGTAAGTAAACCTCAGATGAATAAAATAAGAAACAAAGTTTTTAGTTAACTTTCCTAAATGTCAGGCAAATAAACTAAATCCATACAGCATGGAATAATAAAATTATCCAATTGAACTGAAGATTGAATGACAAGAAAATAATTTTAATTTTTGGAATTTAAAATTTTTGACATTATGATTAAGATAATTATTATATTTTTGTAGTTTGTTTTATAACATGCAATACCAATTCAAAGTCAGCAAAACAAAGTATAAGTGTGAAGGATTGTCCAAGGGGCGTCGAGTTGCGGAAACATGTAATAAAAACAACGCGAATGCGCTAACCGCGAGGCTATCGCGGCATTTTAATTGGAGAAATAATAAATCGTTCGTATGGTAACTTTTTTGTTTCATAGCCAAGTCATGGACAAAACCAAGCCAAAACGATGGAAATTCCCATGGCGTCCAACATGCACTTGGCCATTACATATCGTTCCAACCTTGCAGCAATTCTATAAAAACTCTGTTGAAGGTTACTATAGCGTTTACCCAGCACACGAGCGTAACTTGCTCAGTTTATACGACAATACTATACCGTGACAAATTGCAGGAAATCCTTCAAGATGAAATCATTATTATAATACAACATGCGATTAAGGTGTCCGTATGAACGCCTGCGCGCAGCCGCGGATCTTGCATTTTTCGAAGGGGGCAAAAAATAAAAATGCCGCCTCTGTTTTATATTTTTACCTCATCATCATCATTTCAGCCATCAGACGCCCACTGATGGACACGCGTGTTTCTGTGGTTTTTTTTCTTCTGTGAAGATTACTGCCTGGCACTAACGAAGACCAGCGTTGGTTGTTCAACCAGCATTTGTTGAATTAGGGTTTAGAGTTAATTAAATTTTGGCTTTTATTAAACTGCTCATGTATAACTAATAAAACTACGTTTTAACGATTTTAAGCGCGGTAATTTATTAGATTTTGATTATTCCGACGTTCGGCCGCTTTTCAGTGGCCGTTGTCACGGACGACAAATACATCAACAATCTGCGATTAGTGAACACACGCTGGATAAACCCAGCAAAAACCAACTGCCAGACCTCAAGACACTGAGCTCTTTCTGCGTGCAACGGAACACAAACCAACTCGACTGATAATTTCTTTTATTTTTACTTCCACCCATTTTTATATTATATAAAAATTTTAGAACTAGGCATGTTTGCTGAAGCGTTTCTTGCGCCACTTCTTCTCTTCAAGCCACAACCATGTTGTGAAGCGGTGGTAAATTAAATTAGGCTCCCATAGAGTAAATAATAACCATAAACAAAATTAAAACTAAATAATTAAAATGAACGAGTTGGCGGTAGGCTAAAACTTTAACAGTACTCGTTGGACAAATGTCATCTTTGTAGTCCGTGATCACGGCCACTGAAAAGCGGCCGAAACGTCGGATAAATCAAAATCAAATAAATTACCGTGCTCTTAAAACGCAGTTTTATGAAATATGCAACATTAGGTCAGAAAACTACCTCATCGGTGCATGCGTCCTAGCTAGGATCGACGCTACATTTTTATAAGTTCAGTACATTTTTAAATGTATTGTACAATCTCGAACGATTTGATATCTTTTTCCATTTACTTAATTCACATTTATTAAAAAGTAACCTAAAAATTAAAATATACCCACAATTAATATCACCTATAGCTGTTATTCAAGTTAATAGAACTAAACTATAGGATAGCATCTCCCCTGGGCCAAGACAACCGGCTCACACGCCAATCGAGAAGGAGGTCTTGACCTAGGGTAGGCAACGCGGGCGCCTTAGTATATATTGATATTAAATATATATAAAGTAACAAAAAATATATAGTATAAGTAAGTATATAGTATAACCATTTTTTTTTTTTACATGGGGAAATGCGTTGCCGCACCGTCAGCCGCGCGGGGGATCATGCGCGGCCGGTGTGTGGGGCTCCCCGACGCCGGTTCAATACGACCGGCTGCCGGTATACCCACTAAAACCCCATGGGAGCCTTCCTTCCGCCTAGCGCCGGGGTCGCGGTACATGCGTGAGCTTAACCCGCAACCCCGGCAGCGGCCGGCCGCCTCGTAAAAAGAGGCGGCCTCTCCTGTGTGCGGGCCGGGGAATGACGTTTCCCCGGCCCTGAGAGGGACGCGCGGCTGCCTCTCGCGCCCTCTTGCGGCATTAGTGCGGGCGGAGGTCTATGTGGATCCCCCAGACCTCGACGCCCGCTGCCGCCGGGAGGGGGAGGCTGCGAGGATTACTCCTGCGATATAGTATAACCAACCCAAACCAATCACAACCAACTACTACTCAAACTCATCTAATCCACACCCTAGTATTTAATATATATATATATATATATATATATATATATATAGTAAAAACAGAGATAGTAATGGACCTGGGTATATCTCGTTCGCCCGGGCTGGAAAAGCTGTAAAAAAAAACTATAGGATAGAAAACTGAATTTGATTTATTATGTAAAGTATAGACATAGCAGATCGCTGCTAGCGGTAAGCATGCCCAGAAGGCTGGCTGCATTGCAGCCACGCTGTATGACAACGGCAAATCGCTAGCTGAAACGTTTTATCATTGTTTGATAACTTTGAATGACAATACGAAATCGAGACGTACTTTTAAAGGGAAATTTGACAGAACTCCCATTGTTTTGATATCCGTTTGTATCTTGATTATTACTTTTTGGTTACAACACCCTTTATTACACAATTAGTACATTAGCGTTAAAATCTGCGGAGTGACGCTCGCGGACCGCGTTCGTAATACCGAAGTAAGAAAGAGAGTTGGTCTGAAAGAGTGTCGGGGTGAAGGTAAGGAAAGGAATGCTCCGGTGGTTCGGGCATGTGGAAAGAATGTATGATGAAAGAATGACTAAACAGATATACAATGCCAAAATGGATGGATGCAGAAGTCGCGGAAGGCCACGACACACCTTCCATGATCAAATTGATCATGTGTTAGCAGAAGGTGATGTTAGGAGCCTTAAGAACAGACGAGCGTGCATGACAAGAGCTATGAATGTCAAAGAAGCAAGTGAGGTGTGTAAGAATGGGCCTGTGTGGCGCTCTGTTGTTCGTGCCTACCCCGCAAGGGACCTGGCGTGAAGTTATGTATGTATGTATGTAGTACATTAGCATAATAAAAAGAAATAGCCGCAAGCGAATACTATTACTACAGTAAAGTACTACTATACTGGTAGTAAAGAGGTGAAGTTTGTGAGTTTGTTTATTTGTAGGAAGTAATCTCTTGAACTACTGATCCTATTAAGAAAAGCTACATTGTTCCCGAATGACATAGGCTATATTTGATTTAGATTATTAAAATATATATATTTTTTTAAAACCTTAAAATAAATACTAATTCCATACATTAAACTAAAAAATTAACATAAATAAAATATTTTTTTTAATAATGTCGCACATCGAAGTGGGCACGGAAACGCCTATCAAATATATAACAGCAACTAGCTGTCCCGGCAGACGTCGTCCTGCCCGGTAAAAAATAGGGGTTGATCGTAGAGGGTTGAAAATCTAGGGTTGTATGTATTTTTGTATGTTGTATCATAAAAAAATAGAAATTAAAAATTTTCTCTAAAAAAAAAAATTTAGGGGTGGACTACCCCTAACATTTAGGGGGATGAAAAACAGATGTTGGCCGATTCTCATAGATACCGGATAAGCACAAAAAATTTCATCAAAATCGGTCAAGCCGGTTCGGAGGAGTATGGCGACGAAAACTGTGACACGAGAATTTTATATAACAGCAATAACGAAAGAATTGTCCACATGCAAAAATTTATTCCTGTTAAAATAATCCTTACTTTTTCCAAATTCTACATACATAATGACGACGGCCCTTGTGGTTGACCGGGCTAAGCCTTTGCCGGCCTACCACATTGCAACGCAGAGGCTCCGGGTTCGATACCTGGTATAGTAAATTTCGGAAACGTCTTTTCTCCGTTATTTAGCATGGTCTGGGTGTCTGGGATCGGCCCCAGAGTGGTCCGTCGTATATCACCCATAACACAAGCGTATCATGCTTAATTTGGGAATATACAATATGTGTAATAAAACTACGTTTTAACGGTTTTAATCGCGGTAATTTATTTTATTTAGGTTTATCCGACGTTTCGGCCACTTTTCAGTTGCCGTGGTCACGGAAGACAAAGATGACATTTGTCAAACGTGTATTGTCAAAGTTTTTATTCAGCCTACCGCCAACTTGTTCATTTTAATTATTTAGTTTTAATTTTGTTTATGGATATTATTTACTCTACGGGAGCCTAATCGAATTTACCACCGCTTCACAACATGTTGTGGCTTGAAGAGAAGAAGCGGCGCAAGAAACTCTTCAGCAAACATGCCTAGTTCTAAATTTTTTTTATATAATATTAAAATGAGTGGAAGGAAAAAATACCGCGATTAAAACCGTTAAAACGTAGTTTTATTATGTGTACAAGTCGCGAAAACTTAAGAAAATATTATACAATATGTGTGTTTGTCTGCCGATAATTATTATTATATCACGCTTGTTTCCCTTGGGATAGGCAGAGACTATGGATCTCCACTTGCGCCGATCTGACAAACAATTTTCGCTTCACCTACTTTCATTAACCTCTTCATACATTCTCGTTTATTTGAAATGCTTTTTACCTGACCTCTCTTTAACACTTCTGATATTTGATCATGGTGTGTTCCTCTCGGTCTACCGGCAGCCACTCTACCGTTCACAATACTGTCATACGCCTGTTTTGTGAGTCTACTTTTATCCATTCTCTCTACATGTCCAAACCACCTTAACATTCCTTTTTCAACTCTTGTTATTACATCTTCTTTTAATCCACAACGTTCCCTTAACACACTGTTCCTTATTACATCATTCAAGGTAACCAAATTCTTTTTTTTTTAATTTTGTTTGCGAATGCTGCTATCGCGGTAATATTTCGAGAAACCACCACTGGCCAGTGCCAGTTTCAATTGTTTTTCAAATAGCATCTTTTGGGTTAGCTGAGGTCCTCGCAAAATCTATGTTGCCCACATGAAAATGTCTTGCTCCGACACTGCATACAGCACAGGGTCGTTTCTACCCGCGGGTGCTTGGTATCCGGGCGCACGGATGTAAGGGGCGCAAACCAATTGACTTAAAAAACTTAAACAGGCAAAAACATCAAGACTGCAAGATCTGATTTATGGCGCAAACCGATCTCCGGATCCCGGCGCCCAACAGCCTTAAGACGGCACTGGGTGTATGTACATGAAAAAAGTATCGATACTTTATGATATGGAGTACTCTACCTTTCGATACCGATACTTTTGTACTTGATACTTTGCATTCGATACTTTTACTCAACAAGTACTTTTCAACAGGTATCGTATCAATTAAATCTCAGAAATTACCCATTTAAAACTTGCGAGCTTACGGCTCATGTTTATGGCAACGCCATCTAGTTCAATCGTTCTGAAACTTCTAATCTAAAACAAACTCGAAATCGTTCTTTCAAAATTTTCTAAAGCAGGAAGTAGCATAGCAAAATTACGAAATCGCCTGTCGCCAAAACGGCTCGATATTTTTTTATTTTTAAGTCATTTTACGGAGGAGCAATCGAAACTTTTAAGTGCCCCTAAAGTAATACTTTTTTTTATTAATATTGTATTAAATTTGTGTGCCAAAATTTTTTATTTTAAAAGTATTCTACTGGAGCTAAGTTGTCGTTATTCACTGACTGATATCGACGTCCAGACGTATGCGCATTATAGACTGGTAAACAAGTGCCTTTTGGACCAACTTTTTTCAGCAGTCTCCGAAAATTATAAATGAGGTGTCATTCGATTCGGAATGGCATCTAGATGTTTTTTGAAAAAAATGAAGTTCCGCTTGCAAAAATTGTAAAAGTTATTAACAATTAACTTAAAAAAGGGGGTTTAGTTTTTTGCAAATATCTCAAAAAGTGATAAAGATTTTTCAAATTTGAAAAAAGACTCGAAAAGAGAAGGAAAATTCCTAAAAAAAATCTTGACTCCCGAAACTGAAAGATCAATATTTATAATTTTCCCAGAGGAATGAAAATACGGCCGAAAACGAGTACTCTGGCTTACGCAAGCCATACACACATCGGCCCTTTAATGAATAAATATTATTTAAACATACTAAATATGAAAATAAAAAATTGAAAAAATTGAGGCACTAACTGAATAGATGAATGAACAATAATCAGTTTATAACAATTTTTCATTTAGTTATTAAATAGTTAATTAATAAAAAAAAACCTTGGATATGAACATTGCAAGTGTGATAATTGTTAAACTATAATTTTAAGATTTTTTCCTTTCTTGGAGAAATTATTGAAGGGCTTTAGAATAGAACCCCGTTGGAAAAATTAGAAAATGTTTTTTATTCATTTTTTTATTAATAATTTTCAGAGACTGATGAAAATAGTTGGTCCAAAAGGCACTTGTTTACCAGCCTATTAGGCTCTAAGAAAAGTACTCGATACTTTTCTTTCGATACTACTCATGAGTACAGTATCGATACTTTCTATTCGATACCGTGTCCCTAACCGAGTGGCCCTGACTAGTGAATATACAATTATACAACAGTTAAATAAGAATTAGGATGAAGATTAGGACCGTACTGTGTTTGTACGATCTTAATCCCTATAAAAATTACGTGGGGAATGTTTCCTTGGATTTACTCCGACCCCTTACGGTTATGTATACCTTATCAACACGCTTGCAACTTGGTAAAAGATACCATGTCAAACCATTGCTCGATCCGATTGAAGCCTGCGCCATCTAATAATGTTTAAGCTAACTAACATTGCGTTGGCTACTGACTTGACAGCTAGCGCCAATGCTGGCGCTGAGGACTAACTCACACTGTTTACATGCAGTCGAAAAGACTTGAAAACCGGTAAAAATCCGAACCGGTTACAGCCTAAATAACTTTTAAGTTTTGTTCTCACTTTAAATTCGATCAACCGGTTTTTGGTTTTACAAAAGTTCGTATTTTTTTAAAATTTATTATCCAACTAGCTGTCCCGGCAGACGTTGTCCTAACTGGAAAAGCTTCAATCGATATGCCGACATCAGCGCCAGCAACCGGGTCAACCAACTTGTCATCCAACATGTAAACCAACTCAGAAACCTTTGGCTCATGCACAACAACTTTGCTAAAGATCATCACATGATCAAATATATAAGTTTACGATACTATAAAGGACAAACAGACAAACATTCATTTTTATATATCAAGATATGTTTACAGTCGTAAACGAGTACATTAGAAACACATTTGAACTATGGCACAAAAACCTCATGGGTTTATTCGTGCCGCAGGGAGTCGTATACACAATAGTGTTATATTAAAAATAGGAGCAGAGGCGAGTAATGTTGTCATCATCCTATTGTTTAGATTTGATAATAAAAGCAGGGTTATTATATTATATTATCAGTGTAGTGAGCCTAATGGAATAGATATAATAGAAATAGATTTTGTTTATTAAACCGGTTTTTACCGCACATCATGTACTACGTGTGCTACTGAAAAGTAGCCGCACTAAATAGCTGCGCTTTCAAGGTAAAATGTGAGTTGAAAGCGTTGGAATCAATTGAGAAAAGAGCCAGGAAGTTAGTCGGCAATGATTAGGGTTGCCAGACGTCCCGTATTTCCCGGGACGTCCCGTATTTTAGGCTTAGTTTAAAATGTCCCGGCGGGACTGACTCTGTCCCGTATTCGAATCGTGCTTCGTTTTTTGTTATTAAATCAATCGATCTACGCTAGACAAAAATACTTACGCACGCAACTTCACATACACATCAACTCGAATTAAGGAATTTCGGGAGATTTATGGTATAATTATAACTATTTTGATTTTTATTAATTGTTAAAACCGATAAAAATATGTTAAAACTCACTTACCTCTCTGAGAAATATAAAAAAAATAAAGAATGTCACTATATAATTTTGTTTTTTTATTTGTCCCGGGTAACAAAACTAAATACCCATATTTTTTGCCTATTTAAGAATTTGCTCCTTATAGCCTGAAAAATCATCTGGCAACCCTAGCAATGATCGTCTTTTTATACTTGACTTCAGAGTCTAGAGCATAGACGCGAGGTTGCGGGGCTGACTGTCTACTATCGGATATATTTCGGGGCGTGTTCCTTAGAATTCCACGAGCTGAATTCCTATATCCCCATTTTACATGACAACCAGATGGACCGTAGCGCCAACGTTACATCGTGGAAACCCCATCGATCAGAACCAAGCGTTTCGCTTCCTGGTGCGCACGGCCGAAAAGTGTAATAATTTGCCGGAGTCTGTTTTTACTGACAAATACAATCTTGAAGTCTTCAAGTCACGAGTGAATAGGTATCTCCTAGGTAAGCGTACTCCATCCTAGACTGCGTCATCACTCACATCAGGTGAGACAGTGGTCAAACGCATTCCGTAAAAAAACAGCAATGTCTTGCGAACTTAGAGTAATTGGAAAAGCAACGAGATGGTTATTCAGTGTTCGGCAGCCACCTTTATATTTGATTCTGGACAACATCACAAGAGTATTTCTTTGCTTTACAGGGCATGAACACGAACGCTGCAGAAGCCGCCCAATTCTTAAGAGAATATGATAGAGAAGCTTCTGGAATGTGTTACAGGTAAATACTATAAAAACATACCATGTAATGAAAATGTACGAAAGTCATGTAACAAAAAGAATGTTAAGATAAAATAATGATCAAAAGATAGATTAGGTAAATCGGAACCAAAAGAGATAGCTTAAGAGCCCAGGACTGTCAGATCTTCGTCATTTTACATACATATAACAACGACTAGGGACTATAAGAGTTTGGGTTGTGGTTACTTGGGCAGGTAACAGGTAGCTAGAAGGTGTATAAAATAGTACCTTTTCCTCAAAAAAATATTTTCACTTCTTTTACGTTTCCCCCAAAACACTATCCACTTCTCTTGCGTTCTCCTTAAAACAATTTCTTTTTCTTTTAACTAAGAACAATTTCACTTCTTTTACTTTCCCTGAAAAAAAATTCTCTTACCTACTTTACTACTTATATTTTATGTAAACAATTTCCACTTCACTTCCCTTTCCCTCTAAACAATTTCCACGTCTCTTATGTTTCCCTAAAAATAATTTCAGCCTCACTTTTGACTAAAAACAATTCCACTGCTTTTTCTTAATTCAGAGTAACAATGTCTCAATGGAAATTCGTCACCAACATAACTGAGTACAACAGACGTCGCATGGCCGAGGAGTTGGCTCTAAGCTCCAAGTTCGAGAGGCTTTCCTGGAGGAAGGCAGCCGCTTACGACGCGTCCAGGGTCTCAGACCCTCAAGGGAGAAGACAACTGCAGAAGATTGTAATGAACAGCCGCGCTTCGTTACCTGATGACCGGTACAGTGAAGTAAGTTTGATATTTATACTAATATAAATGTGAATTGTTTTTTTATTGCAGGAGTTTAGCAGACAGGCAAACAGCCCACTTGATGGAAAGCGGTTACCGTTGCCTATGGACATTTGCAACACCAAATGTGCTACAAATACGCTGCTGATCTCTTAAGGGAGACTGAAACTTGGTCGTTAATGCTGGAACACAACTCAAGGTTGTTATGGCGAGATACCTTAGACCAGGGGTGGTAGCCATCCAGTCGAGTGTAAATACCCTACCACCTGGCTGTGGGTTGTTTTGTTTTGTCGCCTCTTACGACAGGCCACCCGGCCGCAGGAAATTGTATTCTTTCTCCGTTCCGGCACAGATAGCCTATGTCATTCAAGAATAATGTAGCTTTCTACTGGTGAAGGAATTTTTAGTATTGGTTCAGTAGTTCAAGAGATTACTTCCTACAAACAAACTTTATATCTTTATAATATTAGTATAGATTTTGATGTGAAAAATTTATTGACAGCTACAGCAGCTGATAACAGAGATGAAGGAGATATATAACTCAGCGAAGATCTGCCCATATGGCCAGAAGCCTTACGACCCACATATACCCAGAGTGCCGTTCCAGGGTTCCGAATACCAGGATGTACCAACTCAGGTAAGAATACTTCTCTTATAATGCTTATAATGCGGTTGGAGTACAGAATACATCCTAATGGCATACCTGATGGTAAGTCATCACTATCGCCTATGGCCGTTTGGAACACGAGGGCTCCAAGTCTGCTATTACTATCTCGTCAAAATCGCCCGACGCCATCGCCTCAATCGGAGGTTTGCCTGATTTAGGTATTCTATTAATTCGAATTCAATATTAAATGAAACGACATTTCAGCTAATTTATTTTCTACTATAATTCTGTAGAATATATTTTATTCCACGGACTACAATGTGTAAAAGGGGCGGATAATGTGCGAGCGAGATAGAGCAACTATTAATATGTGCACTGCAGTGCGTTGCAGTGTTGCCAACTACACCGTAATTACGGTAAAAACACTGTAATCAGCATAGATCTACCGTAGGTTTATTATTACGGTAGCAAAAAACACCGTAATACCCATTGAAGATCGTATTTCTTTAAATTTCTTTATATTAGGTGGTAAATTAGATTAGGCTCCCATAGAGTAAATAATAACCATAAACAAAATTAAAACTAAATAATTAAAATGAACAAGTTTCTGGTAGGCTAAATAAAACTTTAAGAGGCTATGTAGACCTAATTCAAATCGGCATTTCATAAAATCAACCCCGCACGTCCGATATTTACTTCGATGGAACAGCGCCAAATAAAACTTCGACCGTGGCGAAATATTGCAATTGATCATACCGACGCGCACCGCGACCATGCGGACTTGATTCAATTTATTTGATTCTAAGGTCCACGAGAGCGAGACAAACTGTCCAAAAGTGAGATAGACCGTTTGTATGCGTAATTCCTATTGAAATTTTGACATAGCTTCCTAAGCGTCTTTAGCCCAACGGCTTACCATGCTCAACAGTAACTAGGAGGTACAGGGGTCAAATCCTCCTCTCAGGCTTTACGTTTTTTTTTCCAAGAACTTTTTAGATAGGTAAATTTTATTAAAATTATTTCATTGTATTATGGAACAACAATGAGTTGAGCCTGTATATTCCTAATTCAAATCAGTGTTTCACATAGTTTACCCCCGCGCAACCAATGTTTACTTCGATGGAACAGCGCCAGTTTAAGGCGTGCGTGCGTGTGGTAAAATATTGTATATCACCGAACATGCGCTACATAACATAAGTAGCTACTTAGGTAACGTCCACGGCACCGATATCACACTATTCATGCGGCTGAGAACAAGAGAAAGCGAGACAAAACATTCTAAAGTGAGAGGATTTCACATGGATAATACGTTTTGAAAATTCGACATGTAATATTAAACATATTTAGCCTAATGGTATTCTAAAACTCTGGTGGTGAGGAGGTATAGGACTCGATCCCCATAAAATTTGTTCTTTTTTTCACTTTTTCTAACTAAATTTGATACAGTAAAAAATATTTTAATGATATTAGTTTTTAGATAGGTAAATTTTATTGAAATTATTTCATTGTATTATGGAATAACAATGAATTCATATTAGCTCTTCCCTATTAATATTATAAATGCGAAAGAAACTGTCTGTCTGTTTGTTCCGTTTTCACGGAACAACTACTGGAACGATTTGCTGAAATTTGGGCCATTTCAGTCATTTTAGCCATTTCAGCCATTTGGACCATTAAAGCCATTTCAGCCATTTCAGTCATTTCGGCCATTAGGACCATTTGGGCCATTTCAGCCATTTCAGTCATTTCGGCCATTTCGGCCATTAGGGCCATTTGGACTATATCAGTCATTTCAACCATTTCGACCATTTCGGCCATTTCAGCCATTTCGGCTATTTCAGTAATTTCAGCCATTTCAGTCATTTCGGCCATTAGGGCCATTTCAGCCATTTCGACCATTTCGGCCATTGCAGCCATTTCAGTCATTTCAAACATTTTAGTGTTTTTGGCCATTTCGGCCATTTCGGTCATTTCGGCCATTTGGGCCATTTCAATCATTTCAGCCATTTGGGCCATTTCAGCCATTTCGGTCATTTCGGCTATTCGGGCCATTTCAGCCATTTGGGCCATTTCAGTCATTTGGGCCAATTCACTCAATTCAGCTATTTCGGCCATTTCAGCCATTTCGGACATTTGGGCCATTTCAGTCATTTTACCCATTTCGGTCATTTCGGCCATCTGGGCCATTTGGGCCATATCAGCCATTTCAGCCATTTCGGCCATTTCAGCCATTTCAGTTATTTCAGCCATTTCGGTCATTTCGGCCATTTGAGCCATTTCACTCATTTTAGCCATTTTGGCCATATCAGCCATTTCAGCCATATCAAAAATATTAGTCATTTCAACCATTTCGGTCATTTCGACCATTTGGCCATTTGGGTCATTTCAGCCATTTCGACCATTTCAGGTATTCCGACCATTTCGGCTATTTCAGTCATTTCAGCCATTTCGGTCAATTCAACCATTTGGGCCATTCAGCCGTTTGATCATTTAGACCCGTTCGGCGATTTCAGTCATTTCAGCCATTTCGGTTATTTCGGCCATCTGGGCCATATCAGCCATTTCAGTCATTTCAGACATTTCGGCCCCGTGGGCCATTTCAACCATTTTAGTCATTGCTGCCATTTCTGCCATTTGGGCCATTTCAGCCATTTGGGCTATATCAGCCATTACAGTCTTTTCAGAAATTTGGGTCATTTTAGTCATTTCGGTCAATTCGACCATTTGGGCCATTCGGCCGTTTGATCATTTCAGCCATTTCAGTCATTTCGACCATTTCAGTCATTTCAGAAATTTGGGGCATTTCAGCCATTTCGGTGATTTAGGCCATTCCAGCCATTTCAGCCATTTCGGACATTTCAGCCATTTCAGTCATTTCGATCAATTCGACCATTTGGGCCATTCAGCCGTTTGATCATTTAGACCCGTTCGGCCAAATATATTTTCATCTCGGAAACTATCTCATTTTTCGGGATAAAAAGTAGTTTTTGGCCACCCTCGGTATTAACATAACATATGTACCCAGTTTCAGCCAAATCGGTTCAATAGTCTTTCCATAAAAGGATAACAAACAGTGAGACAAATATACTTGTGGATTTTTTTTCGTGGAACCCTAAAAAGTAGCCTAAGTTACTTCTTATAACATCAGCTATCTGCCAATGAAAATTACGTCAAAATCGATCCAGCTGTGTCAGAAATTAGCCGGAACATCCAGACACACAGACAGACAGGCAAAAATTCTATAAATAGCATTTTCGGAATCGCCTGGTCCGATTTTTTAGATTTTATTTTGGGATTTCAAACAGGCACTTCACTTTTATTTATCTGTATAGATAAGAACTATAAAGTAAATAATAGATATAAATAATAGTTTCAAAAAAACTAAAAAAACACGCTTTCATAAAAAATCCAACTAAAAAACAGATAATAAAATTTAATACATTTGGTTTCTGATGAACGGCGTCTTAAAAAAAGCGAGGGGTGTATTCAAAACGCTTTTTTTTAAACTATTATTTATTTTTCATTTTTTAGTTGTTTTTTAAAAAAATGTTTTTAAAACAATCTTTTGAGATCCTGCATATCATGTAGCAGCAGAGTGCTAGCCAAGATAAGTAAAACGAGCTCAAACACGACGGGTCTATCTTGTTTAGTACAGGAGTTCCTATAGCCACCTTCCGACTCCATAATCAGATCAGCTCCGTGGTATCATATTATTGCACTGTCACGCGATATAAGTATACGAGCCCAAACACGACGAGTCTATCTTGTTTAGTACAGGAGTTCCTATGGCCACCTTCCGACTCCATAATCAGATCAGCTTCATGGTACCATATTATTGCATTGTCACGCGATATAAACATATGAGCCCAAACACGACGGGTCTATCTTGTTTAGTACAGGAGTTCCTATGGCCACCTTCCGATTCCATCATCAGATCAGCTCCATGATACTATATATTTGCATTGTCATCGACCTTTGAAAGGTGTGCAAAGTTTGAATTAAATCTGATCGTTCAAAGTAGGACAAAATCGAGCTCAAAGGGGTCGGTTACAAACATACATACAGGTGAAGCTAATAAAAACATAATAGGGCTAAATAAAAAAAATAGTTAGAAAAGGATAATGGAGCGAGCACTCAACTTGAACAATGAATCTTTGAAGAATGAATATTATTCCTAACTATCCACGTGTCAACGTAATTTTCTATTGAGAAACATAGATGGCGCTTTCGAATTTTTATTTTACCAGTAAGATTGATTTAAATACGTTTTATTGTCAATAGTATAAAAGTCCAGATGAAATGAAATATAAAAATTTAGAAAAGTATTTTCTTGCATTTTATAAAATTATTTAGGAAGAGAAAAAGAGCATTTTATCAACTTTCATATAAAAATAAAAAAAATCTTCTAAATCAAGTGAAGCTAGTAGGGTTTGAACCCACACATCCTGTGATTTAGACCAGACCTCTACCATGTACGCCAAATAAGTACACCGCGACCGCGTCAAAATTCTCGTTATTATTGCTCCTTCATTTATTTAAAATTACTTTTTAGCAGCGGAGCTACAAAAAGCGACATGACCGTTAAGCACGAAGCCGTCCTGCGGAATGATAAATTCCATACATTGGGACCGGCAGGCGGGATTTTTGCAGTCATTTTTAATAAAATAATTAATTACTTCCAAATTAAGTTGAGTAACCGAATAAAACTCTATAATTGTATTTGTTATAATATGATATGTTACTGTTATTTATTTTAGCGATGTACGATTAACAGTAATAACAATAACGAAGATTGAATAACTCGTTTAGAGGTTACTTTGCAATTATTTTCTATCGAGAAAATTTATCGCAAATGCGTTCCGAGTACAAAGTTTACGTCAGAAATATGATCAAGATTGACATATATTTTTTTCACCGCAATAAAGTGTGTATAACTACTGTAAACACTGTTGAGAAATCGATCTAAAAACGCATTCTGTCAGTTATCACTCTGTTAACAATACTCGTTGGACAAACGTCACCTTTGTCGTCCATGACCACGGCCACTGAAAAGCGGTCGAAACGTCGGACAAACCAAAACTTAATATTACCGCGCCGTTAAAACGTAGTTTTATTAAAATTCTTCTGTTTGATTCTGATTAAAAATATTTTTTTAAAATTATTCTGACCCATAACATGCTACTAAATAAACAAGGTAATTCTACCGTATTTAAAATATAAATTACACCGTAATTTTGCAAAATCTACAGTATTTTAAGAAAAAATCTACCACCCTCTAGAATTCAGAGTTGGCAACACAGCCGCGTTGCGCTAGCCAGTAGTTCGTTGTCTGCTGCGATGACTAGACGTATGCAGCTCCCATAAAATAATACTCATTCGGCCACAGACTAAATCTTTATCACTAACGCAGTTAAAGCCCCAGCACTTCAAAAACATTTTCAGGGCTACCACCTAGCAAACCAGCCGTACCAACATTACCAAGCGTACACAGAGTCACCAGACAACCCTAATTATTGCGATATGCAGCTAGATCCAGAAATCTCCAGGATTTTGGCCCATTCCAGGATAGAGAGCGAACTTATATATGTCTGGAGATCTTTCAGGGAGAAAACTGGTCCCAAATTAAGAAATAGGTTCATGAGATATGTTCAATTGGCGAATCAAGCTGCAATTTCAACCGGTGGGTATTTATTTAACTTACTACGAAAAATCCAAGTTGGAAAGTTCATAGTTTCAGCACTCTATGTATATTTGTACTTAAAAACCGCGCGCAGATTTGCTGATGACTACTTACTATAATTGTATTGCAATACTTACTATTATTATATATATTTATGTAAAGTACTGAAAGATAGGTAGATAACACTGTATTGCTCACCAAATATACTATTTCAAAGACACACAATTACAATATTGTCATGGTAGAAACAATAGGCGGCCTCTTATCGCTTAAAGCAAATTTAACCTAATCTGGCGATGTAGGTGGATGCGGATTATTAGGTATATCCTAAACAAACATATTTGAACTATTAAATACATACAAACATACCTATTTATAACATATATATTATAAATTATTTGAAAAGTAATTCTGGAACATACTACTGTATAAAACTTATGCATTAAGCATGAAAGTAGAATAAATTCAGTTGAAATGAGAGCTTTGACAAGTATATGTAAGGTTAATGTAAGTGATATGATAAGAAACAGTGTGATAAGGGAGCGTTGTGAATTGAAAGAAGATGTAGTGACAAGAGTTGAAAAGGGAATGTTAAGGTGGTTTGGCCATGTAGAGAGAATGAATGATAGCAGAATCACAAAACAAGTATATGATAGCAATGTGAGTGGAAGAGTCGGTGCCGTAGACCAAGACGTACTCACCATGATCAAATTGAAGATTTTGAAGAAAGGTCAGATAAAAAGTAGTTTAAATAAGCGTGTATGTATGAGAAGATTAATGAAAGTTGATGAAGCGAAAAGTGTTTGTCAAGATCGTAACAAGTGGAGATCCATCGTCTCTGCCTACCCCAATGGGAAACAGGCGTGACAATATGTATGTAAAACTTATAAATATAATAAGAAATACAAAGAAAAACATTTTTAGCTAGACGTGTTGCTGGGGAGTTTGTTGCTATTTACTCCTTAACAGCAATAACTTACTGATGTAAGGTATATACAATAATAATTAAAATAATAAATTTATTGCAACAACTATTTATGTAACATTTCTTGTCAACCCTACTGACTACGCACACATGCACCCGCGTACACACATACTCACACTTCACACCACACCACACACACACACGCACACGCACACGCACCACACACACACACACACACACACACACACACCACCACACACCACACACACCACACACCACCACCACCACACACACACACACACACACACCACACACACCTCTATTGTTTTATTTCGTTTTTTTTTTTTTTCTTTCATTGTAGTTATCTTTGGTGGTGGTTATTATAGAACTTAATGGGAGGCGAGGGCCAGGAGTACCATCATACAGGGTTTTACCTAGTTTGGGCTCCTGTCCTTCCCATTTAATTAACTTTGTCAAAATTTTGTACTCTATAATTTTGTTTTATTTTTATGGGAAGTAAATAATAAATTATTATTATTAAACTGACCATTGCCGCGTGTCATCATGAGGCTACCGGCAAACCTGCGCACGAGTAGTAAAATGGTTGATTCCAACACCATGTCTTAGGAATACAAATCCAAGAATCTTTGATATTAACCAATGTATCGTGCAGGAACGGAGAAAGTATACAATTTCCTGCGGCCGGGCGGCCTGTCGTAAGAGGCGACAAAACAACCCACAGCCAGGTGGTAGAGCATCTGCCCGACTGGATGGCTACCACCCCTGGTCTAGAGTATTGCCATAACAACCCTGAGTTGTGTTCCGGCATTAGTGACCAGGTTCCAGTCTCCCTTAAGAGAGCAGCAGGGCATTTGTAGCACCTTTGTGTTGCAAATGTTTATAGGCGATGGTAACCGCTTTTCATCAAGTGGGCCGTTGTCTGTCTGCTGAACTGCTGCAATAAAAAAATGTAAATATTCTGTAGCTGTTCAGAGTCCAACGAAAAAAGAATTAACAAAATCGGTCCAGAAACAAAATAGTTATGACTGAAAAACCACCACCAAACACTTTCTGTCTGATTTCAATGCATTTTCTGCTTCTTCTTCCTCCTTCTTTATAATACAGGTTATAGAGACGCTGGAGAGCAAATGAGAGACGCGTACGAAGATCAGTCATTCCGTGCTAGCGTCGAAGAGATGTACAATCAAATATCACCATTATACAAACAACTGTTTACATATGTACGAAGAAGGCTTATTCAAAGATACAGTGCTGGTATCTAAGAAGTGATGGACCAATCCCTGCACATCTGCTGGGTAAGTCTACTACATCATCATTCTAGGGTTAAATTCTATTCTTTTCTCTTGATTCCTCTCTCATCCTTCTATCCGTTCTGTTTATCCTATCGTAAATGTTGGCAACGCGAAATGTGAAAGTGACCATTTAGGCATGAGATGGAACCCAAGTGGAGCGAGGGCGCTAATGAAATGAAATTTATTAGCTTCTAAGTAAGTAGTAATAGTCTGCTTAAATAGACCTTTCACCGAGCGAAAACTGTGCTTTTCATTTCGAATATGAGGAAAGTAAATAAAAACTCATATAATTTAATTACTTGAATAGCTTTAGAAATTGTATTTTAAGCGCCTGTAGAAATTGTACCACTGGCAGGCGTATACAAGGTTGCTATCTCACTCTTCGGTATAAACGCTCGTCAACAAAGGTTACTCTCTATTTCTCTAGTATCCACTCATCAAATCCTGACTTGTTGACGATGGGACCACCTTGAAAGTATATACAATTGAATATAAAAAATTTGAAAATCGGCCCACAATTGACGGAGAAATAGCATAGCATGCATACAAAAAATTAACCGCCTGTAGAAAATATAATACTGGGACGCGTATACAAGCTTTTTTCTAAGATTGTAGGTGATCGAAGATATCGTGTAACAAAGACTGTTAACAAATTTCGAGGTTTCTCTCGATTTCCCTGGGATCCACTCATCAGATCCTGACAAGGTGATAATGTGGACCAATTTGGGACCAAAACAAAGAAATTTTTAAAAATCAGTTCATTTTCACTTTTCAATTGGCGAAAAAAGAATAATGAAGATACAAAAAAAGGTTAAAAGTCAAACAAGTCTAAGTTGAACTATTTAACATTGAAATTGTTTAACTTGAGAAAAGCTTAGGTTTTTTTTTTTACATGAGGAAATGCGTTGTCGCATCGTCAGCAGCGCGGGGGATCATGCGCGGCCGTTATGTGGGGCTCCCCGACGCCGATTAATCAGTAAAACCGGCGCCGGTATACCCACTAAAACCTCATGGGAGCCTTCTTCCGCCTAGCGCCGGGGTCACGGTACATGCGCGAGCTTAACCCGCAACCCCGGCAGCGGCTGGCCGCCTCGTAAACAGAGGCGGCCTCTCCTGTGTGCGGGCCGGGGAATGACGTTTCCCCGGCCCTGAGAGGGACGCGCGACTGCCTCTCGCGCCCTCTCGCGGCATTAGTGCGGGCGGAGGTCTTTCTGAACCCCCAGACCTCGACGCCCGCTGCCGCCCGCCTGTGACTGCCAGGAGTCATGGGCGCTATCCTCCTTCGGTGGGGGAGGGGGAGGCTGCGAGGATTGCTCCTGCGCCATCACCCCTCCCTCTCCTTCCTCCCCCCCTTCGCCGCCTCGCGCTCTCAGCAGCGTCAGCGGCGGGGGGGCTTCGCGATAGGGGGAGGGGGAGGCTGCGAGGATTGCTCCTGCGCCTTCACCCCTCCCTCTCCTTCCTCCCCTTTTCCCCGCCACCTCGCACTTACAGCAGCGTCAGCGGTCGGAGCCGGGGGAGGCCACCTAACTTCGGAAGGGAAGAGTGTTTTGGGAGGAGGTTTGGAAGGAAGGGAAGGCTTTTAAGATGAGGAGGCGGAAAGGTGGGACACCACTGTCACGGAGTGAAGGGGGGAATGTGACAGTGGCCGCTCGGGGCCCCAAGGACGCATCCCCTTGTACCGCTTCCTGGACGGCGGGGAGTCCAGGGCGGCACCCCCTGGGGGGAAGCTTAGGTCGCTTAACTACACTTAACCGTTATGTATATTATTATAATAATGGAAGGTTATTTATTAATAAAATCTTTTATTGATTATAAAATATTTTTTACTCTTAATTACAATTATTCTTCTGTATGTACATTATTAGCACAGAGTACTTTATATATAAGGTAATTATTAGTATCATTATTTAATCTAATTACCGAAATACGGCTATTGCTGTGGGTTAGAGTGAGAGAGGAGGAGCCTGCCCACCGCTGCCGTATGCGTGAGAAAAAGGGAAGTCGGACAGACTGGCGCCGTGACTCGTTAAGTAACGAGGCGGTTTACTCTCCCATAATTTGAAACATACAGACGAATTTTGAATCTCCACTTATTTGCACTCGGTTAAAAAGACACAAATTCCCAGGCAACATGTGGGCGCAAAACTGGAAGTCCATAATGGACTTAGTGATGCCATTTCCTCAATCTCCAAACGTCGACGTTACAGCCGAGATGTTAAGACAGGGCTTCACACCCCTTAGGTAAGTTATTTAATTAAACTCTTCTCTATAAACAAGTGGAAATGAATTTATTTATTTCAAAATGAAATCTTAGAGATTACTTCATGGGAGCTGCATACCTCTCGTCATCGTAGCGGACAACGAATTACTGGCTAAGGCCCGGTTTCTACCAAAGCAGAGAGGAGAGATGTGTTTTGAATAACCAATCAGGTTTCGTTATTTCCAAAAACAAAATAACGACGTTGGAAATAACGGAACCTGATTGGTTATTCAAAACACATCTCCTCTCGTCTCCTGTCCTCTCTGTTTTAGTGTAAACCGGGACTAACGCTTTTTTATTGGACTTCACTTTATGTTGTTGGTCCGAACTTTACCGGGGTTTTCGCTAAAATTTATGCGATAGCGTATTTATTGCACAACACAATAACAATATAATGTTTTTCTTCATTACAAATTATAAACACAAAGTAAACAAAAGAACTCCAAATGTGGGATTATTTCAGGAAGATGTGCATTCACTTTTTGTAGGCATGTAACATTATGAAGCCACTCTTTAAAATGCATTTCTTTAAACTTATCTCGCAATGAATCCTGCGCACCAATGTTGTAAATTAAGCGAATAGCACGCTTCTGCGGGCAATTAATAGAATTTAAGACAATAATACCAAGAAAGGATTAGGACCACTAACTGACGGCTTTGCTAAACAATCTCGGCTGAATATTAATCAATCTGGATTTGACCGAGATTCATTTAATGTGAATTGTAGAGACTCGCACTTGAATGGTTTTTTTGTGAAATCTAACAGACTTGGGATCCTGGACGAGTGTCATCTATACAGATAAATAAAATTGAATTGTCTGTGTGTAATGTCAAGTACAGTAGTATTTACAGTGCTTGTATCAAATAAATTTTTTGTCTGTCTGTCTTTTTGTCCGGCTAATCTCTGAAATGGTTGGGCAATTGTCATAAGAGTAACTTCTCTTTTTTCTGAGTTCCGCGAAAACAGAAAATAATCCTGCGCGGACGACGTTGCGGGCAAAGCTAGTTTCTTAGCATGTTTTATTTTATGACGATGATAGAAGTTGAATTACCCAGAATGTTCCAAATGGCCGAAGAGTTCTATACATCGATGGGACTCAAACCCGCGCCTCCGGAGTTCTGGCGCGGCTCCATGCTCGCCAGACCTTCGCAGAGGAGTGTCCAGTGCACGGCAAGCGCTTGGGACTTTTGTAATAGGATTGATTTCAGGTAAGCACTTATCTTACTTATACATACATAACTTCACGCCAGGTCCCTTGCGGGTAGGCACGAACAACAGAGCGCCCTTCAGGCTTATTCTTGCACACCTCACTTGCTTCTTTGACATTCATAGCTCTTGTCATGCACTCTCGTCTGTTCTTAAGGCTCCTGACATCACCTTCTGTTAGTACATTATCAATTTGATCATGGAAGGTGTGTCGTGGCTTTCCGCGACTTCTGCATCCATCCACTTTTGCATTGTATATCTGTTTAGTCATTCTTTCATCATACATTCTTTCCACATGCCCGAACCACCGGAGCATTCCTTTCCTTACCTTCACCCGCCGCTCTCTTTCAGACCAACTCTCTTTCTTACCTCGGTATCACCTTACCCATAAATGTCCCACTGCTAGGCTCGGGCCTCCCATTATAGGGGAACGGACAGTATACCCGCCACGCTTGTCCAAGGCGGCTTGGCAGGTTTGACACATCGGTTATCTCGATGTGCAGTTCACATCACGATGTTTTCCTTCACCGTCATTAGCACGTGGTAATAGTAACAATATGCACATGAGATCAGAAAGCTGTTTAAGTGGTGCATGCGTTCCGTCTAGGATCGAACCCGCGCCCTTTGAGATTGGGACGCGTGCGCTAGCCATTACGCTACCATGACTTAATCTATAATACAACATTATAAAATTCTAAACATGCTATGTGCATTAAAACTATTTCAATAAAAGGTTTTTAAATACATGCTTTGGAGATCCTGTATATCATGTAGCAGAGTGCTAGCCAAGACAAGTAAAACGAGCCAAACACAACGGGTTCATCTTGTTTAGTACAGGAGTTCCTATGGCCACCTTCCGACTCCATCATCAGATCAGCTCCATGGTACTATATTATTGCATTGTCACGCGATATACATATGCGTGCGAAATTTCAGCTCAATCAGAAATCGAGAAGTTGGTCAAATTTAACTTGCAAGATTCCACCCGAACTTACATACATCCATTGCAAGTTAAATAAAAGATTGTAAAAAAAGCAAATTGAATTGGCTATATAAACGATGGAGAATTAGATACGTGTTTTTTAGATTTCTTGTCTGTTGTTCGGGAGTGACGTCAAAACTACTGCGCCGCTTTCGATACGGTTTTCGCTGGTCGATAGTAAACTCCGGATATAAAACCTGCATTTCTTTATATCTCGAGAATTGTTCAGGAATTCTCTTAGGAGAGGCTTAAAACCTGACCATGGTAAAAAGTATGATTCCGAAATTTTCTCTGATCGTAGAATCCGTGCTGGAACGGAGAAAGAATGTCGTAAGAGGCGACAAAACAATCCACAGCCAGGTGGTAGGGCATCTGCCCGACTGGATGGCTACCACCCCTGGTCTAAAGTATGTCGCCATAACAACCTTGGGTTGTGTTCCGGCATTAGTGACCAGGTTCCAGTCTCCCTTGAGACAGCAGCAGCGCATTCGTAGCACCTTTGGTGTTGCAATATCCATAGGCGATGGTACCCGCTTTCCATCAAGTAGGCCGTTTGCCTGTCTGCTGAACTCCTGCAATAAAACAAAATTAGCAAAACAATTGTAGTTTTCATACTAAAAATCCCTGCTGAAAATAACCTGTGATTTTATATTTACAACATAACTGCAATCTTTGTTACCTGTCCAACGTGAACAAATAAGGGCCGCTTGCATTACTATCACCTTTAAATAAAATTATAATCATATTAAACTGCCTAAATACGATTTACACAAAACGTATTGAAATTAATATTTTCTTAAGTTTTCGCGACTTGTACACATAATAAAACTACGTTTTAACGGTTTTAAGCGCGGTAATTTATTTTATTAGGTTTATCCGACGTTTCGGCCGCTTTTCAGTGCCGTAGTCACGGAAGACAAAGATGACATTTGTCAAACGTGTATTGTCAAAGTTTTTATTCAGCCTACCGCCAACTTGTTCATTTTAATTATTTAGTTTTAATTTTGTTTATGGATATTATTTACTCTATGGGAGCCTAATCTAATTTACCACCGCTTCACAACATGTTGTGGCTTGAAGAGAAGAAGCGGCACAAGAAACTCTTCAGCAAACATGCCTAGTTCTAAAATTTTTTATATAATATTAAAATGAGTGGAGGAAAAAATAAAAGAAATTATCAGTCAAGTTGGTTAAAATCAAGTTGGTACAAATGTCATCTTTGTCTTCCGTGACCACGGCCACTGAAAAGCGGCCGAAACGTCGGATAAACCTAAATAAAATAAATTACCGCGCTTAAAACCGTTAAAACGTAGTTTTATTACGTATTGACAATTCTTTAAACATATTTAGCGGCAAATTTTTCGTTGTATCAGACGCTAATTGTATTTAAGGGTGTTAAATACGTTTTGTGTTTCATAAAATATGCAAGCGGCCCTAAGTTTATTACTCTTCTCAAAGTTAATTTTATATATCCAGAATAAAGCAATGCACAGAAGTGACAATGCAAGATCTAATATCGACACACCACGAAATGGCTCATATCCAATATTACCTTCAATATGCCGAGCAACCACAGCTGTTCAGAGATGGCGCTAATCCTGGTAAGTTTGATTTTAAATTTGATTTTGTTACATCTATTATATTGTTAATAATTACGGGACTCGATTAAAATTTATTCGAACTATACAAACACGTATAACACATAAATATAACTGCACACAACAAGTACAAACTGCAAGATACAATAACACGCGCAAGGTCCATCACTATATAGGTTATCGAATGTACACACGTCTTGTCTTGCTTGTGCCTATCGTTAGACTGCCTCATTTCTCAGTTGGGGCATTGTTTTATACTGCACCAATACAATATATCTCGACACAATACTCGACCGCATGACAATAATTTCCGAGAATCACACCTGGCTAATGTCTGCCATAAAGGATTACAATACACAATAGGCTGTTTTTCTAATTATAAATTTTAAACACAAAGTAAACAACAGAAGAAGTAAATTTGTACCTTTGTTATACGTGTTTATATAGTTCGAATAAATTCTATTGTCGGGAAGTTAAAATTAAACTAAAAAACTGGCTACTTACCCTCGACTACGCTACCACCGAAGCAATGTTTTAACCTATCTATCTCAATAGCAACCGTACAGTACATACATAGTTACACACATACACACATACACAACACACACGCACACATACACACACACACACACACACACGCCACACACACACACACACACACCACACACACACACACACACACACCACACACACACACACACACACAATGTGCGCGCGCTCACGTGCATCTCTCGGTACTCTGTTACCGATTTGTATTTTTTGTGTTTAAAACTAAATACTAATGCGAGAGGGCACTGATTCCCGAAACACAGGCTTCATGCCTAGCTCGGGAGTTAGGGACTTCTAAAAGTTATTGTAACAAATTTTTTAGCAATGAAGATTTATTATTATTATTTATTTATTGTAATTCCAACGGCATTTTAATTCGAGTCCCGTAACTCGTATGTATTTGCTTGTTATTTACTTAACAAAATTGAGACGTTTTGGTCTTACGCCAAAAGGCAGATTTGCACTGAAAACCGGCGTTGTGTCGGAAATAATTCCGGCCAGCGATATGCTGAGTGCAAACCTTGTTTGCTGAAAATGCGGCGTACAAATTCTGTGTATAATAATCTATAAGCAATATATACGTTACTAATTCTTCAAATAAGTTTTCTTTCTTTCTTCTTGTTTTGAAATTTCGATTGGTTACCCATCAATAACTACAAGCATGTAATTATTTCTAGCGTTTCACGAAGCCGTCGCTAATGCCGCTACGCTATCAGTACATAATATACCACATTTACAGAGAGTAGGACTTTACCAAAATAAGTAAGTTTTTCATAAAAAGTTAATTTTTTATTATTTTTGAAGTGAATCTATTATAGAATCGCTGTGATGAAATTCGATAAAACCAAAAAGCGACACTAAAAAATTCTTTATTATTTACTTCAATTTTATGTATATAGCACGTGGGTAGAGTGAGAGAGGAGGAGCCTGCCTACCGCTGCCGTATACGTGAGAGAAACGGAAGCCAGACTGGCGCCGTAACGCGTTGCGTAACGAAGCGGTCTACCCTCCCATACCATACAAATCTATAGGACTAAGCCTGCGAGTCTCTTGAAGTCGGTGCAAAGTAAAACTTAAAAATTACTATATTTTGAAAATTACCAAGCACCGATTTTAAGATGTTTTAGATAATATATATTAATAATAGCTTTAGAAATAAGTTATTTTATACTTTTTAGTTTTTGAAGTCGGTTTTTTAAACGAAGTTTTTTTTATTGTGTGTTTGAGTGGGTGCTTGGATAGTTTAAATCCACAATTGTAACCGGTAGGTGGCGCTGGGATCGGGTCCTAGATTTTTATTTTTCAGGGCAGGACAACGTCTGCCGGGGCCGCTAGTATACTTATATAATATGCATTAGGAATTATTATACAGAACACAAAAGTAATGTTTCTAAACCTAATTTTTTAAGCAAGGCTTTTCTCATAGCAATAGTTAACAGATTATAACACTACAGAAATTTTCCATTTATTCGTCAGAACCCACGATCCATACGAAGTGAGCATGAACTTCTTGATGACCATGGCTTTGGAGAAAGTTGCCTATCTACCTTTCGCTTTTATGGTGGACCAGGTATGTATTCTCAAACATGACACCATGAACGAAAAATACTAAGGGTGGTGTGCATAGACATTTGACCGACTGTTAAAATAAAATAACCGCTGTTTAGGCAACTTTTAGTGTTCACCACAAAATAATCCATGGTTATCGACGACAATGAGTTGGTTAACTTAAATGAGCAAATCTGAGCCGTTTAAACACCGGTAAACTTTAGTCGGACATTTAAAGGAACTTTTTTTATATAGGTGCCGGTATTTGCTTATTTATGTTCCACTGTTATTTTAAACAAAAAAATGTTTATTTAATAACTTTAGCATTGAGTAATGCTGCCTGCTTTAAATTTCATAATGGAAGAAGATGGCAATATAAATTCGCTAAAATATCTACATAATATAGAGTTACAAGGAGGCCTCGAATTATTGAAGAGCGTCAGAATTTCTTTGAAGAATATGATGAAGTATCCTCCGTAATGAGAATTGCATACGTGCATTTATGCATCTGTCTGTTTGTTTTCAATGACTTGTTTATATTTCATAACCAGATCAGTCAAAATCTGCTTTTCACTGTTACAGAAATTTGCTGTACGCTTTTTCTTTTCTTCCGTGTTTGTAATCTTTTAAATTAAAGTTTGTAATACTATATTGTTTAATTTAAAATTTGACACGTTGACCGACATCCACTAGGTTACGTAAATAATGGTAGTTTTCCAATTACAGCACTAGAGCGCATTATGCGCATAATGCTTAACGTTGAATGTTTCAACTACAGCAACGCTTCGCACAATCGAGCACTCTTAAAGTAATGTCGCGTGATGCGTGCAATCGATGCAACTCAGTGACAGAAAATTAACAAGTGTTTTCCCTTTAAGTTGCATTGATCGAAATGTTTTGTTTATATATTATCGTTAGTATATTATTAATTGTTGGAAAATTTTTAAAGCTTTCGTTTCATTGTAGTTTTTTCGAATAATCAAAGTTAATTCAAATTGTGTTAAAAAATAAATATAAGTATGGATGAAGGTACAAACATTGACTTGTTTTTATATTTCACATTTAAAATGTGAATACAATTTCATTTTAGAATTCGAATCTACAAACAAATTTGTTTACAGGAATATACTTTGTAACTGAGTCGCACTCTGCTGGTGCATTTGAAAACTAATTCGCGTTCCAATTAAGCATCAGCATAATTCGGCATTGTGCGCCACTGAGTCGCATTATGCTCTGTAATTGGAAAACTACCACTGCGAAGCAAATGACATAAATTGACATAAAATATTGCACATAACTCGTCAAATTAAATTAGATGCCTCTGTCATAAAATACCATACCAACCCAGTACCTTCTAAATTTTGTATTATTACTTTTTAAGCAACAAATTCGTAATGTCAGCTGTCGGATTTTGCAGACGTCAATTGACTTTTTCATGTAGTCTAGTTATATCATCACTATCCATTCGCCATTAATTCTAAAACTTCGAATACCGCTCGTTTACCTAACCGAAAAACAAAAGATGTTGGTGAACACTAAAAAAACGCTCCTCAATTATGTCGACCGTTAAGTTCTAATCACCGTTTAGTTGATTCAACGTTTTTCTCCAGTCTATGAACTTCACTCTAAGAATGATAAAAAATCTTCACTTTTAACTATCATTATAATATTATTAGAAATCAAACTGCACCACAAACACTACCAGTTTCTACCAGAACTCCCCTAGGACGTAATGTGTTCCCATTATTATTAGTTCTCTATATATACGAGTATTGATAAGTCGTAATTTTACGTAAGTAAAATGTAAGTCACAATCTTACGAACGTAAAATATTGTAGTAATTTTACGTTAGTAAAATATAAATCAAACATTATAACCTTAAAATGTCGTCGTAATTTTACGTCAAATTTCGACTAATATTTAATAAGTCGAAAGTTTATGAACATAAAATATGGTCGTAATTTAATGTTAGTAAAATATGAATAAACTTTATTTCTAAAAACAAAAATACAGCTAGAGAGCGTAACAAAACATTTTAGACGTAGTACAGCATAAATAAATGTTTGTGACTAAGACCGAAACTAGGGTTGTAACGGAGGCCTTCTTAGCGGAGGCGGAGGCAGATGCGGAGGCTTTGGGTTTCACCTCCGCGGATGCGGAGGTTAACGGAGGCGGTGCCAGAAGTGAAATTGGATGTAGAAAAAATAGTAGTTTATGGTTTATACATTACATCGCGTCGGTAAAACTTCATACGTAGGTCTAACGCGTCTAAGCAATTCGACAGGTTAATTCCTGTAGCGTACCATTCATTTGATAAAACGTTTGCAAGCACCCGCCCCACCCCAACCGCGTTCCCGCCGCGTACGCGTTGATTCTTGTTCATTTGCTGCGCGCGGCCGGACGGCTGATTCGTAAATAAACTTCCGTTATGACTCCGCAAAAATTACACGGATGCGGAGGCGGAGGTACGATTTCTAGCGGAACTTCCGCAGTAACGGAGGCGGAAGCGAAGTTCCGTTACAACCCTAACCGAAACTAAGAATAAACTCGTATTTTCGGCCTCAGCACCTTCCCGTACAATTTTACCATATTGTAACACATAAATTAACTGCTGCAAAACTCTTAGACAAAGATAAAAAATAATATAACAACAAAAGATAAAAAATAATTAAATAGATAAAATAATATTATATAATAATAAATTAAAAAGGGAAAAAAATGAACAAAAGGAAAAATCTAACAATACAAGATCTAAGTGGAAATTATAAAGTAAACAAAAAAAATAAAGAAATTAAATTATGTCCTACTACCTTAAAATATCTTCTTAATTTTACGTAAAATTTTGACTTATAAAAGTCGTAATTTTACGAGTAAAATTTAATTTTATGTACGCCAAATATTAATAACAGTTTTAGTCCGTATGTACTTACGCAGCCCGGCCAGGATTCGAACCCACGTTATTCACGTCACTGGCCACTGAACTATAACGAATTATTAATAATAAGTCCACTTGCAGTGGCGTTGGTCTGTCTTTGAAGATGGCGTCAAGGACATGAACAACAGATGGTGGCAAATGAAACTACGATTTCAGGTATTTATGTCTATAATATATAACATATAACACACCCTGTAAGCATAAGACAAAAGAATAGAATATGCTGTCCGCTGAAAAAGACGGCTTATTTAAATAAAAGTATATTTTGTATCGCATCAATATTGTACAACCGTCTACCAGATGAGCTTCTAAATATTACAACTGCTAATATATTTAAACGCAAGGTTAAGACATTTTTAATACAAAAAGCATATTATACATACATACATAACTTCACGCCAGGTCCCTTGCGGGGTAGGCACGAACAACAGAGTGCCATACAGGCTTATTCTTACACACCTCACTTGTGTTAAAAGCCTTGCAGAGATTTGGGTAAGAAAGTACCGAAGGTACCAAATATTAACTATTTGGGCAGAGTTTCCCCTTTATTATCCAGCCTTTGGTGTGACTATTCACACCACACAGTAAGCAATGAACACCGTCTTCACGCCTCACCGCCTTTTTATATGAAAATACTACGAAACTACCCTACAAAATAATAATATTACAATATTGCTAAAAATACCAATTATATCATAGTGTTGCCAGGATCATATTATTATCTATGACGATTGTCTATGTTATATTAATATACTCTATGGTTCTCATAACCGCTGTGATGCACATCGCGTAACACTTGCTTCTTTGACATTCATAGCTCTTGTCATGCACGCTCATCTCTTCTTAAGAGGCTATGTACGCCTAATTCAAATCGGCATTTCATAAAATCAACCCCGCACGTCCGATATTTACTTCGATGGAACAGCGCCAAATAAAACTTCGACCGTGGCGAAATATTGCAATTGATCATACCGACGCGCACGGCGATCATGACGACTTGATTCAATTTATTTGATTCTAAGGCCCACGAGAGCGAGACAAACTGTCCTAAAGTGAGATAGACCGTTTGTATGCGTAATTCCTATTGAAATTTTGACGTATCTTCCTAAGCGTCTTTAGCCCAACGGCTTACCATGCTCAACAGTAACTAGGAGGTACAGGGTTCGAACCCTCCCCTCAGGCTTTACGTTTTTTTTCCAAAAACTTTTTAGATAGGTAAATTTTATTAAAATTATTTAATTGTATTATGGAACAACAATGAGTTGAGCCTGTATATTCCTAATTCAAATCGGTGTTTCACATAGTTTACCCCCGCGCAACCAATGTTTACTTCGATGGAACAGCGCCAGTTTAAGCCGTGCGTGCGTGTGGTAAAATATTGTATATCACCGAACATGCGCTACATAACATAAGCAGTATATAAAGTACTCTCTGATAAGTAGGTACGTAGCTAACGTCCACGGCACGGATATCACACTATTCATGCGGCTGAGAACAAGAGGAAGCGAGACAAAACATCCTAAATTTCCTAAATCCTAAAGTGAGAGATCGCATGGATAATACCTATTGAAAATTCGACGTTTAATATTAAACATATTTAGTCTAATGGTATTCTAATACTCTGGTGGTGAGGAGGTATAGGACTCGATCCCCAAAAAATTTGTTATTTTTTTCACTTTTTCTAACTAAATTTGATGCAGTATAAAATATTTTAATGATATTAGTTTTTAGGTAGGTAAATTTTATTGAAATTATTTCATTGTATTATGGAATAACAATGAATTCATATTAGCTCTTCCCTATTAATATTATAAATGCGAAAGAAACTGTCTGTCTGTTTGTTCCGTTTTCACGGAACAACTACTGGAACGATTTGCTGAAATTTAGGCCATTTCAATCATTTTAGCCATTTCAGCCATTTGGACCATTAAAGCCATTTCAGCCATTTCGGCCATTTTGGCCATTTCAACCATTTTAGTCATTTCAGCCATTTGGGCCATTTCGGACATTTGGGCCATTTAAGCCATTTCAGTCATTTTGGCCATTTCAGCCATTTCAGTAATTTCAACCATTTTAGTGTTTTTGGCCATTTCGCCCATTTCAGCCATTTCAGTCATTTGGGCCATTTCAGTCATTTCAGCCATTTCAGTCATTTTGGCCATTTCAGCCATTTCAGTAATTTCAACCATTTTAGTGTTTTTGGCCATTTCGCCCATTTCAGCCATTTCAGTCATTTGGGCCATTTCAGTCATTTCAGCCATTTCAGTCATTTCGGTCATTAGGGCCATTTGGGCTATATCAGACATTTCAACCATTTCGACCATTTCGGCCACTTCGGCCATTAGGGCCATTTGGGCTATATCAGTCATTTCAACCATTTCGACCATTTCGGCCATTAGGGCCATTTGGGCTATATCAGTCATTTTAACCATTTCGACCATTTTGGCCATTTCAGCCATTTCAGTCATTTGGGCCATTTCAGCCATTTCAGTCATTTCAGCCATTTCAGTCATTTCGGCCATTTCAGCCATTTCAGTCATTTCGGCCATTTCGGCCATTAGGGCTATATCAGTCATTTCAACCTTTCGACCATTTCGGCCATTAGAGCCATTTTGGCTATATCAGTCATTTCAACCATTTCTACCATTTCGGCCATTTCAGCCATTTCGGCCATTTGGGCTATTTCAGTAATTTCAGTCATTTCGGCCATTAGGGCCATTTCAGCTACTTCAGCCATTTCGGCCATTTCAGCCATTTCAGTCATTTCAACCATTTTAGTGTTTTTGGACATTTCGGCTATTTCAGTCATTTGGGTCATTTCAGTCATTTCAGTCATTTCGGCCATTTCGGCCATTAGGGCCATTTGGGCTATATCAGTAATTTCAACCATTTCGACCATTTCGGCCATTTCGGCCAATAGGGTCATTTGGGCTATATCAGTAATTTCAACTATTTCGACCATTTCGACCATTTCGGCCATTAGGGCCTTTTCAGTCATTTCAGCCATTTCAGCCATTTCAGTCATTTCAACCATTTTAGTGTTTTTGGCCATTTCGGCCATTTCGGTCATTTCGGCCATGTGGGCCATTTCAATCATTTCAGCCATTTGGGCCATATCAGTCATTTTAGTCAATTCAACCATTTTAGTGTTTTTGGCCATTACAGTCATTTGGGCGAATTCACTCAATTCAGCTATTTCGGCCATTTGGGCCATTTCAGCCATTTCGGACATTTGGGCCATTTCAGTCATTTTACCCATTTCACCCATTTCAGTCATTACGGCCATTTGGGCCATATCAGCCATTGCATTCATTTCAGCCATTTCGGCCATTTCAGCGATTTCAGTCGTTTCAGGCATTTCGGTGATTTGGGGCATTTCAGCCATTTCGGTCATTTCGGCCATTTGAACCATTTCACTCATTTTGGCCATATCAGCCATTTCAGCCATATCAAAAATATTATTCATTTCAGCCATTTCGGTCATTTCGACCATTTGGCCATTTGGGTCATTTCAGCCATTTCGACCATTTCAGCAATTTCGACTATTTCAGCTATTCCGACCATTTCGGCTATTTCAGTCATTTCAGCCATTTCGGTCAAGTCAACCATTTGGGCCATTCAGCCGTTTGATCATTTAGACCCGTTCGGCCATTTCAGTCATTTCAGCCATTTCGGTTATTTCGGCCATCTGGGCCATATCAACCATTTCAGTCATTTCAGCCATTTCGGTCATTGCGGCCATTACACTCATTTTAGTCATTTTGGACATATCAGCCATTTCAGCCATATCATTTTTTTGTCGTTTCAGCCATTTCGACCATTTGAGCCATTTCGGTCGTTTCGACCTATTGGCCATTTGGGTTATTTCAGCCATTTCGACCATTTCAATCATTTCAGAAATTTGGGGCATTTCAGCCATTTCGGTGATTTGGGCCATTCCAGCCATTTCAGTCATTTCAGCCATTTCAGTCATTTCGATCAATTCGACCAATTCAGCCGTTTGATCATTTAGGCCAAATATATTTTCATCTCGGAAACTATCTCATTTTTCGGGATAAAAAGTAGTTCTTGGCCACCCTCGGTATTAACATAACATATGTACCCAGTTTCAGCCAAATCGGTTCAATAGTCTTTCCATAAAAGGATAACAAACAGTGAGACAAATATACTTGTGGATTTTTTTTCGTGGAACCCTAAAAACGTAGCCTAAGTTACTTCTTATAACATCAGCTATCTGCCAATGAAAATTACGTCATAATCGATACAACTGTGTCAGAGATTAGCCGGAACATCCAGACACACAGACGGACAGGCAAAAATTCTATAAATAGCATTTTCGGAATCGCCTAGTCCGATTATTTTAGATTTTATTTTGGGATTTCAAACAGGCACTTCACTTTTATTTATCTGTATAGATAAGAACTATAAAGTAAATAATAATAGTTTCAAAAAAACTAAAAAAAACACGCTTTCATAAAAAATCCAACTAAAAAACAGATAATAAAATTTAATACATTTGGTTTCTGATGAATGGAGTCTTAAAAAAAAGCGAGGGGTGTATTCAAAGCGCTTTTTTTTTAACTATTATTTATTTTTCATTTTTTAGTTGTTTTTTTAATGTTTTTAAAACAATCTTTTGAGATCCTGCGTATCATGTAGCAGCAGAGGGCTAGCCAAGATAAGTAAAACGAGCTCACACACGACGGGTCTATCTTGTTTAGTACATGAGTTCCTATAGCCACCTTCCGACTCCATGATAAGATCAGCTTCATAGTACCATATTATTGCATTGTTACGCGATATAAACATATGAGCCCAAACACGAAGGGTTTATCTTGTTTAGTACAGGAGCTCCTATGGCCACCTTCCGACTCCATCATCAGATCAGCTCCATGGTACCATATTATTGCATTGTCATCGACCTTTGACAGGTGTGCAAAGTTTGAATTAAATCTGATCGTTCAAAGTAGGACAAAATCGAGCTCAAAGGGGTCGGTTACAAACATACGTACAGGTGAAGCTAATAAAAGCGTGTTAAAAACATAATAGGGCTAAATAAAAAAAATAGTTAGAAAAGGAAAATGGGGCGAGCACTCAACTTGAATTTGAATCTTCATATTATTTCTAACTATCCACGTGTCAACGTAATTTTCTATTGAGAAACATAGATGGCGCTTTCGAATTTTTATTTTACCTGTAAGATTGATTTAAATACGTTTTATTGTCAATAGTATAAAAGTAGAGATGAAATGAAATATAAAAATTTAGAAAAGTATTTTCTTGCATTTTATAAAATTATTTAGGAAGAGAAACAGAGCATTTTATCAACTTTCATATAAAAATAAAAAAATCTTCTAGATGAAGTGAAACTAATAGGGTTCGAACCCACACATCCTGTGATTTAGAACAGAATTCTACCGTATACGCCAAATAAGTACAGCGCGACCGCGTCAAAATTCTGGTTATTATTGCTCTTTCATTTATTTAAAATTACTTTTTAGCAGCGGAGCTACAAAAAGCGACATGACCGTTAAGCACGAAGCCGTCCTGCGGAATGATAAATTCCATACATTGGGACCGGCAGGCGGGATTTTTGCAGTCATTTTTAATAAAATAATTAATTACTTCCAAATTAAGTTAAGTAACCGAATAAAACTCTATAATTGTATTTGTTATAATATGATATGTTACTGTTATTTATTTTAGCGATGTACGATTAACAGTAATAACAATAACGAAGATTGAATAACTCGTTTAGAGGTTACTTTGCAATTATTTTCTATCGAGAAAATTTATCGCAAATGCGTTCCGAGTACAAAGTTTACTTCAGAAATATGATCAAGATTGACATATATTTTTTTCACCGCAATAAAGTGTGTATAACTACTGTAAACACTGTTGAGAAATCGATCTAAAAACGCATTTTGTCTCTTATAACGCTGTTAAGGCTCCTGACATCACCTTCTGCTAGTAGACGATCAGTTTGATAATGGAAGGTGTGTCGTGGCCTTCCGCGACTTCTGCGTCATATTATACAGTAAACAAATATTTAGGACATAAATAACTATATTATAATATATGACGACTCACGTAATGTACAACAGTTTAATTTTGAAATTGATTATTTGACGGTAAAATATGATTATTTGACGTTGAAGTATAATTTATAGTAATGTGACATTGATTAATGGTTCTATAAAGATAAAGTTTTATATTAATTTAATAATTTTTGTTTGATTAAATAATGTAATTATGGCCAGGCACCATTACAATAATTACAAATATTGTACGTCCGAAAGGACAAACTGTAGTTCCAACAAGAAACTCGAACAACTTTGTAGTTTTATAATTGTGACAGTTTATACCACAAATGTTTATTCTATTCTATTCTGTTCTATATTTATTGGTGGCAGTTGCTTTTTGTTTGGAAATTAAACTCAATGCAATGGACTGTATGTTTATTATTATTGAACTATTTACATGAATCGAAATATACTTAGAATAAGTACAAATTATGCGAGAGAGAGTGGTAAGTCGTCGTTGAGAATTATAGTAGAATTGTGAAAGAAGAATGAAACATTATCCGTGCAGGAACGGAGAAAGAATACCATTTCCTGCGGCCGGGCGACCTGTCGTAAGAGGCGACAAAACAACCCATAGCCATGTGGTAGGGCATTTGCCCGACTGGATGGCTACCACCCCTGGTCTGGAGTATGTCGCCATAACAGCCTTGAGTTCTGTTCCGGCATTAGTGACCAGGTTCCAATCTCCCTTAAGAGAGCAGCAGCGCATTTGTAGTACCTTTGCTGTATTGCAAGTGATCATAGGCGATGGTAACCGCTATCCATCGGGTGGGCCGTCTGCCTGTCTGCTGAACTCCTATAAAAAAAATCAAAAACATCTTTGCCTCCAAGGCCGCCCCGATATCCCGCATATCATCCGACGCCTAGCTGCTAATTGTACTAGATTAGGGCGTCGGCGGTATGCGGGGCGTGGAGAGTAGGTGCGCTCCGGCGCGTGGGTCAGCGGGGTGCTCTCTATCTGCAACAATGCCCACGAATTCGTTTACGTTTGACCCAAAATACCCGCGGGATTCCCGGGACACAAAGTATCGTAGCATTTAAAAAATAATGTTAACTATCGTTTTAGTGGAAACTGTGTCAGAATAAGTTATAATTTTTATGCCCCGAACATCTATAAACCTCTCCGAGAAAAATTCTGCAAAAAAATCTAATGACACCACTTTAGTTTTGATTGATATCGGCTTCAAGACTCCTTTGAGTGCTTTTCACAAACGGTCTGGAGACTTCTTTGAGTGCTTTTCATAATCGGCCTCGAGACTCCTTTGATGGATAGATAACACTTTATTGCTCACCAAATATACAATTTCAAAATACACAATTACAATATTGTCATGGTAGAAACAATAGGCGGTCTTGTCGCTGTAAGCAATCTCTTCCAGGCAACCTAACTTAAGGAATAGAATTACCTAGTCTGGCGATGTAGGTGCAGATCGTTAAATATATCATAAACAAACATACTTCAACTAAATAATTTATTAATGAAATGCACATACTTAAACTACTTTATAAGTTAAATTCCAGTTTTAATTATTTTGAGTGCATTTCAAAATCGGCCTCGAGACTCGTTTGATTGCTTTTCCAAATCGGCCACGAGACTCCATTGAGTGATTTTCGAAATCTGCCTCGAGACCCACAGAGTAAACAATAACAATAAACACAATTAACTCAAGCTCCAGGGGTGGAAGTGATAAATGGCCTAACGTCGGAAGTAGCTTCGGTGAACCTGCAGCCCACCTCTCTACACCCCGTAGCCACTCACACCCATGTTGCCCCTGCCTTTTATGGCATTTTCAGGGGCCCATGCAGGGAGTGGCGAGTCACCGTCTGCCCATTTTTCCATATTCCCCGAACATTGCGACAGGCAGACGCCATAGTCCCCATATTGCCAGATCGCCAGTACCACTAACAGTTCACCCCAATAGCCCGGTAGTTTTTATCCTCATTTCCCACAATAGTCCTACACTGGCCGGGGCTTGTCCTTGGGTACATTATTATATGGTGTAGACAGGGATAATCGCCGGTCAGTGTCACGCCACATATTTACATTAAATTTGTCAAGGGGCCTCTACGTGTTGGCCTCCCCATGGCCCCACGCAAGCCCTCCAAAAGTCCGGGCCATTTTTATGGCTCGTGGTCTTGAAAAACACAATTAAAACTAAATTATTAAATAAAACTTTAACAATACTCATTGACACTTGACATCTTTGTCTTCCGTGATCACGGCGACTGAAAAGTGGTCCAAACGTTGGAATAATAAAAATCAAATAAATTCTCACGCTTAACACCATTAAAACGTAGTTTTATTTTACTAGCAAGTTTAGTTTTTCCTATTATATGATCAAAATAATTTCTTTGCATATTGAAGAAAAATCAAGAATTAAACTTATTTGAAACACTTTCGCAGCAATAGAAAAGTCTTTAAAAGGTATCCAACAACGGATGAATTGTCTTTGGTTTTAACTATCAAAGGAATTTGAAACCGCCGAATTAACTTCGGCGTATCTCTTATTAATATCTTGTATTTGCAACGAAATTTTAGAACGAGCCTAATACAAGCAGGTCTTTTTTTGTCATTGAATAGATTTTTACTTTTACAATTTGTAATATTAAATAAAAAAAATAAAAAGGTTTTTAAATACAAGCTTTTGAGATCCTGGATATCATGTAGCAGAGTGCTAGCCAAGACAAGTAAAACGAGCCCAAACACAACGGGTCTATCTTGTTTAGTACAGGAGTTCCTATGGCCACCTTGCGACTCCATCATCAGATCAGCTCCATGGTACCTTCGCCGTTTCTTCTCTCCCAACCATAACACGTTGCGAAACGGCAGTAAGATAGCGTAGGCCGCCGCGAACCGCCGATCCCGGTCCGCCGGGATCCTTCTTCTCGGGCTTTGTATTACCCGTCGCCCGTTCTCAATTAGCTTCATTGTGTCGCCCATTGGCGGGCATCATCAGATTCATCTCCCTCTCATGGCAACAGTCCTGCCGAGGTAAAACTCCCTAGGAAGCTCCCTCAAGCAAGTTGCCCCCGGGCTCGAGCACCTTCGCCCTGCGAAAGCGCTCGCCCCAAAAACCTCGGTAAAGTTGTGAGGTCTTCGGACCAACAACATAAAGTCAAGTCAAATTTAAAAAAAACCATGGTACCATATTATTGCATTGTCACGCGATATACATACGCGTGCAGAATTTCAGAAACCGAGAAGTTGGTCAAATTTAACTTGCAAGATTCCACCTGAACTTACATACATTGTACATCCATTTCAAGTTAAATAAAAGCTTGTGAAAGTGCTATTGCGAAGCGGTTTACACAATATCGGAAGTAGACTTACGGCCGGTTCCTATATTTTATCAACCGTTTATTTGCCTTTGAGTTCAGCAGATAGGCAGACGGCCCACTTCATGGAAAATGGTTACCATCGCCTATGGATATTTGCAACACCAAAGGTGCTACAAATGCGCTGCTGCTCTCTTAAGGGAGACTGGAATCTAGTCACTAATGCCAAAACACAACTCAGGGTTGTTATTGTGACATACTTAGACCATACCATGACAAGAGGTATGAATGTCAAAAAAGCCAGTGAGCTGTCTAAGAATAAGCCTGAATGGCGCTCTGTTGTTCATGCCTACCCCGCAAGGGACCTGGCATGAAGTTATGTATGTATATAGGTACTTACACCAGGGGTGGTAGCCATCCAGTGGGGAAAATGCCCTACCACCTAGCTGTGGGTTATTTTGTCGCCTCTCTTACAACAGGCCACCCCAACGCAGAAAATTGTATTCTTTCTCCGTTGGTGAGATATAGAAACGGGCCCGAAGCGTTCTCCTACTTTTAAAGCAGTATATACGCTACCACGTGTAAAATGTGTTTCATAATTCCAGGGTGTGATACCACCAATGCCTAGAAGTGAAGCCGACTTTGATCCTGGATCCAAATACCATGTTATAGCCGACCAGGTATTGTTTTCAAAATTACTTTTTAAACAAATTGTGTGTATGTGTGAATTTCACACGCAATAGAAATGAATGTGACAAGGGAGGGATTTTAAATTTCATGACATCACATTTCACATATTATATTGTTAGACGACAAAAAGTGAATGCACATCTACCTGCCATAAACCTGGTGTATTACCTTTTCCGTATTTGGACTTCTTTCGTTTACTTTGTGTTTAAAATTTGTAATAAAAAAACGTTATATGGTTATTGTACTTGTTTTATGGCCGTCATTAGGCAGGGGTGTCGAACTAATTCTTGTTGTTTTGCGTCGAGGCATATTGTATTTGTACAGAACAAAAGGAATGCCCGAAGGGAGGGGTGAGGCAGCAAGCCAGGATTACGATACGAGCAAGACGTAATTCGAATAGCTATATAGCGACGGACTTTGCGCGTGTTATGATCGTGCAGTTTGTACTGGTAGCGCCCAGTTATATTTGTACCTGTGTTATATGTGTTTGTTAGTCCTAATAAATTCCATAGTAATTCCAATGGCATTTTAATTCGAGTCCTGTAGCTCGTAACAATATCATTTTGTATTATAGATAGATGTATTAAAAATGTGTTTGGGAGTTTTTGGAGGGACTGAAAATGCAACGGATTGAACATTAACTGATGGCGTATTGATATATACTTGATTACATATTGATCTTGGTAATAATTATTATCATTAAGGGATAAAAAAATCGCAGTTATTATGCAGTGCAATATTATTATGTAATAATTGGTAATATTAGTTTAAAATGAATAGGTTGTAGGTTATTGTTTGTCTTTGAGAAGTAATTTTTTTTTTAAGAAGTATGAACTGTGTTAAAAATATGGCCTTTTCACTTGTCACAACAACTCCCTTGATTGACGTCACAGACCTATAATTCGGCTGAGCTATAATGAAGACTTAATACATCAGACAAGGCTGTGTGGATTTTAAAGCTCCATGTCCTCCAGTCCTGCCACTGTGACGAATTGTACTACTGCTAATAACTTTGCTTTCCAACAGGAATACATAAAATATTTCCTTGCGACCATTTTGGAGTTTCAAATATTTGAACAGTTGTGTACGGTTTCGGGGCACGTCGGCCATTTGCACGAGTGCGATATCTATAGAAGCAGAGACGCTGGCAGATTGTTGAGGTACGTCAATCACTCATCAGGTTTATTTCAGATCATCGTCAATTCGTCATAATGCTAGAATCAAGACGTGTGTCGATAATTTGAAAATCATACATAATACATAACTTCAGCAGTCCTTGCGGGTAGGCAGAAAAAGAGGCATACAGGCTTATTTTACACTAACTTGCTTCTTAAATTCATAGCTCTGTCATACACCTCGTTTTTAAGGTCCTGAATCATCTGCTAATACAAGATCAATTTGATCATGAAGTGTGTCGTGGCTTCCGGACTTCTGCATCATCACTTTGCATTGTATATCTGTTTGTCATTCTTCATCATACATTCTTTCAATGCCGTAACCGGAGCATTCTTCTTACTTCACCGAACTCTCTTTAGACCAACTCTTTCTACTTCGGTATTACGAACGCGGTCGCGAGCGTCATCCGCAGATTTTGCGCAGTGTCGCATCTCGACGCGTTACTCTACTTTCGTGCTCTCTATTCATACCAATCTGTTCATACGTGAGCGTAGTACACACGATGTTATTGCAACGGCCTTCTGGTGAGTTTGCGTAGAGCTTACCAGCCATCACATATAAATTTATCTATAGTAAGGGTGAACTTACACGTCATAAACACACCAAGTATACAAACTATTATTGTTGTATTGATTATTTGATTCTTCGGTTTTTCTTTCAAACACCATACTTTGTTTCTCGCATTCAAATGTAAGCCTTCGCCTGACAGTCATCTTCATCTGCTGTTGCACTCTTAAGGGAGGCTGGAACCTGGTCTCTGATGCCGAAACAGATCTCAAGGTTGCTATGGCACATACTCTAGACCAGGAGTGGTACCCATCCAGTCGGGCAAATGCCCTACCACCTGGCCTTGTACTATCACAATAGCACATATCGAATTAAAATAAATGGCGGTAAATACTATAAATTGCGTAAACAGGGGTTTCTTATTAACTCTCTGGTTTTTTACCTTTATGGTAACCCTAAAAAGAAAAAAGAGGTAACGAGGTTTTTATATCACGGCATTTTATCACCAGATAAAATATTTAATTAAAATAACAATAACTGATTGTCGTCAAAATACAATGACACTACAGATACTCGAGTAGCAGAATCAGTAATTTATAAAGTAAAAGAAAGTTTGGTTTTATTGCTGATGTTCAGCACATTACCTGATGGAAAGTAGTTACTGTTGCCTATGGATATTTGCAACACCAAAGGTGCTAACAATTTGCTCGCGACCTTGAAAGACTGGAATCTAGCGACTATGCCTGAACATATCTCAGGGTTGATTTTTTTTTAATTTATTATAACATTTCTCTCTGTCTGTCCATTTGTCTCTGTCTGTCCGTCTGTCCGTCTGTCCGTCCGTCCGTCCGTTCCGTTTTCACGTAAAAACTACTGGACCGATTTGGCTGAAACTCAGTATATATGTTTTCGATGCCAAGAATGAACATAGGATACTTTTTATGCCGAAAAATGGGATAGTTTCCGGGATAAAAATATATTTGTCTTTCTGTTTGTTATGCTTTACGGAAGAACTGATGAGCCGATTTGGCTGAAATTCGGTAAGTATGTAAATTAAATACTGAGGGTGGACAAGGGATACTTTTCATTATGGCTTTTTTGGTAATTTTGGCTATTTTAGCCTTTTTACTCATTTTGGCCATGTCGGTCACTTTGGCCTTTTCGGTCATTTTGGCCATGTTGGTCATTTTGGCCTTTATGGTCATTTTGGCCTATTTGGTCATTTTGGCAATGTCGGTCACTGTGGTGTTTTGGTCATTTAGACCATATTGGCCTTTTTGGTCAAGTTTTGTTGACAGATAGAGGGGGGATGGTATAATTAGCGATATAAAATGAAGTGAATCTTCCGTGGGCAAATACATAAAAATTTAATATAATATAATATTCTGTAGCACTTGATCTATAAACAAGAGACATGGACTAGAGGTTACCCTACAGGTAAACTCTAGTTACAATATAATTTAGGAGCTGTTGTTTTCTGTTTTATAATAGGAATATACCTATAACGCTTTGTTTAACCTTTGAATCTGAACGCATTATATTTCTTTGGCCCAAAAGTACCCATTTCCTTTCATGAATTCGTGATAATCAACCCCTTGTTTTATACAAGTAAATAAATTTGAACTTGAAAAAAAAAAATTTTCCAGTGAAATAATGCAACCTGGATCATCTAAACCTGCTCAGAAATTATCCGATCCATCACCAGGGGGAAGACTAACCGGATATCACCAGAAGCGCTTGTCAAGTGAGTTTTTTCTATAATTATTGTAACAATAATAGTTTAAAAAAAAACAAAAAATAACACGCTTTCATAAAAAATCCAACTAAAAAGCAGAAAATAAAATTTTATAAATTTGGTTGCTTATGAATGGGGTCTTAAAAAAAAGCGTGTGGTGTATTCAAAGCTCTTTTTCTTCTTCTTTAGCATCTTAAAAAGCGCTTTGAATACACCCCATGCTTTATTTTAAGACCCCATTCATCAGAAACCAAATTTATTGAATTTTATTTTCTGTTTTTAAGTTAGATTTTTTATGAAAGCGTGTTTTTTTTTGTTTTTTTTAAACTATTATTTATTTTTCATTTTTTTATGTTTTTAAATACAAGCTTTTGAGATCCTGCATATCATGTAGCAGCAGAGTGCTAGCCAAGACAAGTAAACGAGCCCAAACACGACGGGTCTATCTGTTTAGTACAGGAGTTCCTATGGCCACCTCCGACTCCATCATCAGATCAGCTCCATGGTACTATATTATTGCATTGTTATCGCCCTTTGAGAGGTGTGCAAAGTTTGAATTAAATGTGATCGTTCAAGTAGGACAAAATCGAGCTCAAAGGGGTCGGTTACAAACATACATACATACATACAGTGGTAAAGCGTAATAAAAAGCGGTCATTAGATAGCTTAAAAATGAATAGCTGTCCGGCGGTCGTCCTCCGTATATTGTAGAGTTGAATTAGGTTGTATTTTATTGTATCATAAAATAGAATAAAATGTCTAAAAAAAAAAAAATTTAGGTACTAATTTAATGATTGCGATTCATAGATACGATAGCAAAAAATATCAATCGTCAGCGTTCGGAGTTGCAACGAAACTGTGCAGAATTTATAATTTTATTTATTTAGGTTTATGGCTTGGCAGCTAGGCCTTTAGCCAGATCTTAGTTTATAATATACATTTAGTTTCTTCATTTTCTTAAGCCTATGTGTAGCACAGCTGAACTGTAGGTAATCAGCTGGTGCCATTCAACGGAGTTCTTGTGACAACCCAAAAGCCACATTTGACACATACAGTTCACATTTCTCACAAGAACAACTATTGTTCATTTTAGAGTAATTTTACACATTTTTAGAAGACAAAACTGCACAGCGCAACATCTCCTTTCAGTTCCCGCCAAAAACTCCCAAGATACAATTCGGTACTTGACAGTGTGAAAAAATAGGCTGATTTTAATATATATCGTAGATTACGATCTAAATATGACAAAAATAAATTGTTTTAACTAAAATATTAAATATTAATTGATATTTTTGAGAAATAAAATTGTTATATTGCAGCCATTAGCCACGTGACAATGAACGACGATCAGAGCGCGTGACGTCATAGTGTGCAAAACACAAGTTATCAATGACTTCTCAGATAACACTTCAACGAAACAGATGTTTGTTTTGCACACTGTGACGTCATGCGAGACGCCATGACAGCTTGCCGCGTTTTTGTGACGAAATGTCAAAATATTTATAAAATTGCTAAATTAAATATGTTAATGTTGTTTTTTTGCTGAAATATTAATATTTCGGCTAAAATAGAGCATAAGGCTCAAAATAAACCTGTTTCTCAAAAATTGACAACTACCGAATTCAAGAAGTTTAAGTACAGATGACAATAGACGGTCTTATCACTAATACCACCGCGACAAAAACTTTTGTTAAGAAATAAGAATTTTATATTTCACAGGTATTTTAGACCACTGGAACTATGGCTTCGGGTTCAAAACCGAGATGAAGGAATTATAGGTTGGAACTCAAATTACCACGACGTGGCATTGTTCGCGCCACAGAGGGGTAGTAGTGACAATAAAAAGCTACCATAGTATTTATTATCTGTTTTTTGCACTATTTGTTATAATAAATATACATGTATTATTGTACTATGTGTTTTAATTTTACGACGTTTTAAGAAATAAAATGAATTTATATAATCATCTAGCTCAGCCGGTTCGGCGGCGGTAACAGCTGAATTACTCAAAGGGCGCAAATATGCAGCCCTCAGTCAGAGTTTTTTTTTGCAGGAGTTCAGCGGACAGGCAGACAGCCCACTTGATGGAAAGCGGTTACTATCACCTATAGATTTGTAACACCAAAGGTGCTACAAATGCACTGCTGCTCTCTTAAGGGAGACTGAAACCTGGTCACTAATGCCGGAACACAACTCAAGGTTGTTATGGCGACATACTTTAGACCAGAGGTGGTAGCCTGGCAAACTATATATTTGAGCTGTTTGCTGTCGAGGCGCTTGGACCTTGGGACCCTGAGACTATGACTTTGTGGCGATATGTAGCGTAGTTATGGTGTGAAAGCGTAATAAGTGAACACACTCACATTTCCATCATCATCATTCACTACATAGTATAAACAAAGTCGCTTTTCTGTCCTATATCCTATGTGCGCTTAATCTTTAAACTACCAACGAATTTTGATGTGGTTTTTCCAATAGATAGAGTGATTCAAGAGGAAGTTTATATGTATAATACATGCATATATACTAAGCAACATGCTAATTTAGAGTTTCTATGTAGTGATGCCGTGCAAAGTCGAGCGGCGCTATGTTTTATATACACGTTCATAGTTTTCTGTATGTATTTTTTGTATCAGCATTGCACCGTGCGAAGCGGGCGGTCGCTAGTTATAATATAGGACGAGCTAAGATTACTGAAAGTTTCATCAAAATCTGTTCAATAGTTTTGACGTGAAAAAGGTTTATTATGGCACGAATTCAGCATACAGGCAGATGGATAGCGGTTACCACTGCCTATGAACATTTGCAATACCAAAGGTGATACAAATGCCTGCCGCCCTCTAAATGGAGACTGGAACCTCGCCACTGATCCCGGAACACAAATCAAGGTTGTTATAGCGATATACTCTAGACCAGAAGTCATCCAGGCAGGCAAATATACTACCACCTGGCTGTGGGGTGTTTTTGTCGACAGGCTGCCCGGTCGCAGGAATTTTTATTCTATGTCTGTTCCTGCACGGATAAACATGCCTCCATTCTCAAAAACTTAATATAGGATTTTCGTACTACTCAAAAAACACATAAACACACATAGAGATAACAAATACACACTCAAACACACACACACGCATACATATACGCGCACACATATCCATGCAAGATAAACATAATGTCTTATAATAATGTTAAAAAAATTTGAGCATTAGAAGAGCACTGACATCTACAACCCGCAATAGTTAACTTGAGACTTCGCTCGGATGACGTAAGCGCGAGGTTCTGACGCGTCGATGGCGAGAGCGGTAAGAAGGCGGGGTCGGGAGGGGAGCGCGCCTTTCGCTCAGGTCTCAAGTTAACTCTTGCAGATAGTAATATAATACAGGTTCTTATCTAATTTTAGGTGTTGAAAACCTCACACATTAGTTTAAGTGCAAACATTATTATCTTTTACAATCTGTTACTGTTACTGGCCATAAAAATGCCCCGGACTTTTGGAGGGTTTGCGTGGGGCCATGGGGAGGCCAAAGCGTAGAGGCCTTGACAAATTCAATCTAAATGTGGCGTGACACTGACCGGCCATTGTCCCTGTCCACACCATATAATAATGCACCTAAGGACAAGCCCCGGCCAGTGTAGGACTATTGTGGGAAATGAGAACAAAAATTACCGGGCTATTGGGGTGAACTGCTAGTGGTACTAGGGGTCTGGGAATATGAGGACTATGGCATCTGCCCGTTGCAATCTTCAGGAATTATGGAAAAATGGGCAGACGGTGATTCGCCACTCACTACATGGGCCCCAAAAAATGCCATAGGATACAGGGGCAACATGAGTGAGTGGCTAAGGTGTGTAGAGAGGTGGGCTGCAGGTTCACCGAAGCTACTTCTAACGTGAACTTCTACCCCTGGAGCTTGAGTCTTAGCTCTAGCGATCTCCACTCCGTGCCGGCTGGCTAAGGCAAGCACGGAGGCGGGTACGAGGTGTCGTTACTCACTAAAGCTTCGACATAAAGCCCCCTGGCGGGTTATTAATAGTAATTGTTAAGTGTCGTATTTATTAGAAATATTTTTTCTTTCACGACACACCTTCCATGATCAAACTGATCGTCTACTAGCAGAAGGTGATGTCAGGAGCCTTAAGAACAGACGAGCGTGCATGACAAGGCTATAAATGTCAAAGAAGCAAGTGAGGTGTGTAAGAATAAGCCTAAATGGCGCTCTGTTGTTCATGCCTACCCCGCAAGGGACCTGGCGTGATGTTATGTATGTATGTATTTTCTCTTTCTTTCTTCTATCACAATGGAATCTTACTTTGACTATCTTCCCAACTTTGAGATATTAAAACAGCAGAATTGGCCCCTGTTCTCTAAATTGCATTCAAGCGTTGATTATAAACTTTCAAAACAGTTTTTGGACAATACTTAAATATGAATCAAATGTTCATTATTGTATTTTGACGTCCATTTTTCACACGAGCCCAATTCTAATGTACTATGCTGTCTATGGAATATAAAATTAGGAGAACCGTCTTTGCCTAATGCCCCTACTACACCTGGCGTAATACCCAAGGATTTAATGCGTTATTTGTTATGCGCCATTCTTATTAATTGGGAATGATGTTCTTGTACATGATAGAATGGGTCTACGGCCTCTGAGGTTGAGCGGGCTAAGCCTTTGCCGGCCTACCTCACTGCAGCGCAGAGGCTCCGGGTTCGATTCCTGGTATAGTAAATTTCGGAAATGTATTTTCTCCATTATTTAATATGGTCTGGGTGTCTGGGATCGACCCCAGAGTAGGTCGTTGTATATTACCCATAACACAAGCGTAACTTGCTTAATTTGGGGATATACAATATGTGTGTTTGTCTGCCGAATATTTAATAAAAAACTTTCACCTTCTCCCAATTATTTGGGATCTGCACAATATGTCCTTTTCTTCCATGCAGACCAGGGGTGTTAGCTATCCAGACAGGTAAATACTCTACCACCTTGCTGTGGGTTGTTTTACCGCCTCTTACGACAGACCGCCTCAACGCAGGAAATTGTATTCATTCTCCGTTCCTGCACGGATAATATTTTATTCACGAGCTTAGTGTTACGAAAATAACCAATGTAATTAATATTTACAAATTAACACCTATCAGATATATTTGAAAGTTGGTACATAATCAGATGGATTTCAAAAATATGAGATGATCGCGTTACTAAGTACTATCATCGAATTTTTTTCAAAGAGTGAAAGTGTTTGCGATCCGTTCACTTGTGTGTAAGACACTTGGAGTAAGTGCTTAAGATATTTTCAGCTATCTAGGGCGAACTTGACGGCTTAATTGACATACATGGAGATAAAGATTACTTGAGGTTTTGATGTCGTTTATTTTCTCGTTATACCACCCGTTCACGCTGTCGGACCCGACAAGAAATCGGTTGTTCTTGTGCAGGGATTCCCAAACTATTTTAGGCAAGAGACCCCTTTTCCAAAATGAACTAATACAACAGACCCCCATAGCCAAATTACTATACTAAAAATACTATCTTTAGTTGTTTTCGTATTGATATAAAGTCCTTATCAACATTTAGAAATTTACTCAAAAAAATACTGTTTGTCCACTATCAGCTATATCTGATTAACACAATATAATCATGTAATATTTATTATAATAACGTATGTATTTAGAAATATATTATTGTATATGTATATATGTATTTATGTTTATATTGTTACGAGTGCGGGACTCAAATTAAAATGCCGTTAGAATTACTACAGAATTTATTACAAGATATACAAATACGTATAACACAGGTACAAATATAACGACACAACCAGTATAAACTGCATTTTCAATAACACGCGCAAAGTTCGTCCCTATATTGCTTATCGAATGTACACGTCTTACTAGTTTCGTAATCGTCGCTTGACTACCTCTCCCCCCCCCTCCCTCGTTCGGGCATCGTTTTATACTAACTGTACAATGTTGTATTATAATTCAGACCGCGTGGACTGAAGTTTCCAAGAAAACGTAACCAGCGCACCTGCGGCCATAATCAAGTACAATAACAATAGGCTATTGTCTAATTACAAATTTAAACACAAAGTAAACAAAAGAAGTTCAAATGCGGGAATAGTACTAAACCAGGTGTGCATTCACTTTATCGGCGTGTAACAATATTTAATTCTTAAATTAGTTCTTGTTTTTATGTATCTATTGCTTTTTTCCTGCACCCACATCGCCTGATTCAGATTGCCTGGAAGAGATCGCTTTGAGGGATAAGGCCGCCTATTGTATTACCTAGAAAATATTGCAAATATGGTCGTATATTTCGGTGCGCAATAAAGTATTATCTCTCCCTCTCTTTCTCTCTCGAACAGAAATATTGCAATTAATGTATAGGTTCTACTGTGCTTATAGCCTCTCTCTCTATCTCTGCCACTCTTTTATTTTTGAGGCAGGGGAAATGCATTTTGCACACTACCGGGTCCTTTGCTAGGGATTAGAGCAAAGCGATGAGAGCTAGCCACTGAAGATCAACAGAACAGAGTCAATCGCCGGCTTGTGTGGAGACTCAGCAAGGTACCTCCCTCTATGTGGAGAGGTAACCCATGGGCCATTACTCCACTAAAACCACCCTCCTCCCATGTGCCCCACCCTTATGGTAAGAAGAGCGTGAGAACGTAGTTACGCCCAGGCTGATCCTGCGCATCAGTGCTTGAGAATGCCCCAGGAAGCAGGACTGACTCACTTCGTCAACAGGGGGATGAATACTCGGCTCCCTAGATGCTGAAGGGCTCCTTCAGCGATATTACGAGAGGAGATCTTGCGCATACCTGCGTCTCTAGGGCCTGACTAACATCGGTACCCAAGGGACGCATACGCACCTCTCTCCCTTATCTCTGCCACCCTATTGTGACGCCTCTAAATTTAACCTTGGTTATTTTGTGAACTATTTAACTGATTGTTACAACAGCTACGCCTGTAATCAAAACATGTAACGACTGCAATAATTCACTTAAATATTTTTAGCACATTATTATAATTAATAACAATAATGTACATAATTAACGCAACTCACAAAGAGATAAATAAATATTAAAATGGTTTTTTACGAATAATTGCTACCATTTTAGCAGATATGTAGCGTTAATAAAATTGTCATGTCATCTGTTTGTTTGTTCCTGAAATATAGTCACTTTTGTGACACTGACAGCCCAGCTCATGGAAAGTGGTTACCGTTGCATATAGGCGTTCGCAACACCAATGATGAAGCCCGCCAGCGAAGCGAATATTGACAACAAATTCTTAGACTTAAAGTCTGCGCTACCTCTTGTTCTGGATGTTGGAAGCACCAACAAATATTGAGATTTGTCACATAACATTTTCCCTTTAACGAACATTCCTACTAAGGAAAATTTAATCAATATCTCTCCTAGTTTTTTTATATTAAATAGGTTTGCGTTTGACAACGATCACGTCCAATGCTGGACGATGATGCGGTCGAAGATGGAGCACGCTTACCTAGATAGTACCTATTCACACAAAACGTGAAGATACCAGGATTGTACTTTTCAGGAAACACGGACTCTGGTAGTGCATTACACAATTCTACGGCACGTATAAGGAACGTGGAGGCGAAACGTTTAGTACGCACTGGCAACATTTCCACTGTGAAACTATGGCGTAGACCAGAGCGCCTTGTGGTCCGAAGATGGAATGGTGTAGGGGGAATCAGGTCGAACAGTTCAGCCGCACACTCTCCGAAATGAATCTTATAAAAAACCGATAAACTAGCAACCAAGCGTCGATGCTCTAGGCTTTGAAGCCTTGCATCGACAAGCTGCAATTTATAGCCTTCCTTAATTCTTAATCATAATAATTATTAATAAATAAATAAATAATAATAATAAATTAATTAATAATAATAATAAGTTACATGGTCCTTCGAGCCGAATATGAACTAGTAACCTATGGATCGCGGGAATTGTTCTGGGAATGATTTTGAACCGCCAGATAAAAATAATCGTATACCAATGTGATTTTGTTACTCATCGATAGCAAATTTTGTGAATTAATTTATCCCGGGAATTTTCCCGGAAACGGTTACTCTGGTACATTAATATTAGCTTATTCCAACACATTGTTCACTAAAACGATAGGTTTATATTCTTTGTTTAATGCTGAGGTACTTTATTTTCCGAGAATCCCGCGGGAAATTTAAAGCAAGCATGGACGAGGCGCGGACATATCTTAGTTGATGTATATAAACGTAAAAAGAGAGAAAATGTATTAATTGATTAACTTACAAACATGGCTATCATTACAGTTGTCACCAATACGATAGTGTGGTACACATAATCACATTATACATTATGAAGAGATTAATGAAAGTAGGTGAAACGAAAGTTGTTTGTCAAGATCGTCGCAAGTGGAGATCCATAGTCTCTGCCTACCCCCATGGGAAACAGGCATGATATTATGTATGTATGTACATAATACATTATATGTACATATATATATTCAGTCGTCATAACATATTATATAATATGCAGTTCTTGTGAATTCAGTCACAGTACAAATAAAAACGTCAATTTGTTGACACATCTTGTTCAATGATGTAAAATCTAGTGAAATCTATCTTTTACTTCAGAGAGACAACTTTTATAAAACTTTCTTCAATATAATTTTTGGAGAAAGTTGCCTCTGTAAAGACCAACAGTAATCTGTCATCATTTGACGGTCTTGTCTTCCCTGATGTCTTTCCACCATCACCCTTAGGTCCTGGTAGAGGTGCTCAACCACACTCAAATTCTCAGGTTTATTAGGAAATCTAAACTGTGTAATTGGGAAGAGAGTTTAACTTTAGTGTCACTCTAAAAATCTTCAGAACCAAACCCAATACAATACTTATATGAATATATTCGCAAGTTGTGCACTGGAAATTATAAAACTTTTTAAATTTTTGTTAACCTGTGTTATCCAAGCTAATAATAAAATATAATTAAGTAATTTACTACACAAGCAACACCTCCGGCTTGAGTTTGTATTTTAATTAAATCTACAAAACAAAACAATAACATCGAAATGGAAATTACGAAGCGCAAAATCTCTTTATTCAAATCCATAAACAAAACAAAAAGGAATAGAATAATTTTAAATATGAATGAAAGTATTGAGCATGAGACGACGTAATGACCACAAAGAAGAAAAAGTTTTTAAAAAAGAACACCTCTGTGGTGAAATTAAAGATCATTACCACGAGATCAAGACCACTGCAAAATGATGGAACTTGGAAGTTAATTGTAATTAGTTTTAAGTTTTTGACAGGAGGTCGAAGGAGTCTGTGCAGTTATATTTAAAAAATAAGTAGGTAAAAATATTGGTTAAAAGTGTATAATAGCTAAAGGATTTTTTTTTAATCAAAAGTGTGTAGTGTTTTTTTTATTTCAACTGTTTAGTGCAGCTTTTTCGAGCTGCCCCAAGAACTGTTTCTGCTTACGTCAGTTAAAAATGTACAATATGGCTGAGGGATTTGCTACAAGATTATAGACATTATTTAGTAACAAACAGAAATCAGATACATAATAGACAAATATCGTGCAGAGCATTATTTAAAAAAAGATCGGTTCAATTTTCGGCGGGAACTTGAGGTTTGATAAAATTTGATTGTGTGTGGTTTTTTTTTTTTTTTTTTTTAATGTGATAATTTTCGTAAAATATTGTTTTTTGACAAGAATTATGTTTGTGTTGAAAATCTCACTTTGCACATTTTATTGTGTATTTTGTTCCCTCACATATTAAGAAGTTTGATTAAATAATATAAAAATAAATTTAGGCATATCCAGAGAAGTAACGTAGTAAGCCTTCTGGGCCCATTGACTTCGATAACCTAGGCCCAATATTTTACTTAAAGTCTGACCCTAAAGGGATTATAGGTTGAATACAATATACAGTTAAGTTTCCTTCATTGTATAATAAAACTACGTTTTAACGGTTTTAAACGCGTTATTTTTTATTATTCCGACCTTTTGGCCACTTTTCAGTAACCGTGAATAAGATAGGATAATAGAATGAATAAATTACCGCGCTTAAAACCGTTAAAACATAGTCGCGACAACTTAAGAAAATATTTCCTTCGTTGTTATAGTTGATAATTTAATGAATGTATTGTATGTAATAAATAGATGTATAATAAATAATATAAACAAAACTTCGCGTAATATGAGCCATTGTCAACTATTCATAATTGTTTAAGATTAAAAAATACGTTTCGAAAAAAAACTGCACATTACAACATTACTCAGCTTCAGTGAAAAAGTCGAGTAACCTTGTGACGCTTTGCACATTCGAAAATTTTAATTTGGTTGCATTATTTATCTTAAAGACTCATTTATCGCATGCGAATTATTATATTATATGACAGGCTTTATTTTCGAAATAACACAAAATGCAAATTACATAATTTTAATAATAAATCTCTACTTTTTTACACATTATTTCAGTAGAGTGGGGATAGATGGAACGGCTTTCAAGAAAGTTTTATATAAAATCAAGCCTTGCAAAACGAAATCTTCTCAATTACATTACGAATTTCGTAACAAATCGCCTTTGAGAGTAATTTTCTCGTTTATTTTAAGATTTCTATCGACTTTTACTGTAAAATTTAAGCCCTTAAGAGATCGAAGCTCTATCCCTTCTACGATAATACCTGTAACATCACTACGTACGCAACTTTCGATTTAAAGTGATTTAAAATATGAACAGTCGTTAGTACATAACGGAAGCCACCTAACGCCAGTGCCAGAAAAGTTTACATTAAAACCTCTTTCAACATCATAATAAGATATTTAGTATAGATATTTATTCGTAATAACCACAATTCTTAAATAATTACAAATCAAGTAGTCATTAATCATTTAAAAAATATAATTAAAAAGTTTATCGAGTCTATGGAATCCAATTCAAAAATCGAACCCAAATAAGTTGATTACAAATTAACAAATATTCAATAGTTTAAAAATCGAAGTTGACATTGACATAGAACAATAAAAAAAAACAAAAATGACATTAAAAATGGCGGGAATTATTTTCTTTTTTATGTGTTTTTTAAACTGTGCTGTTAGTGAAAAGGAAAGATTATTATCAACACTATTAAGTCTAGAAGGTAAATTAGAAGATAAATTATGTATGTATGCTAATTACGCTACGAGATATCTTGAAGAATATAACGACAGACACTTAGGAAACAGTGATATTGGAAGGTTTTTGGCATATAAGGACTTTAAGCCGAAATATAATGAAGAAACTGAAAGAAGTGAGTACTTAACATTTACATTTATTATAAAGCAAAAGTGAACTTTAGTCGAGTCAATGGTCTAGTGTGAACTGGACCATTACACCATAAGAAAATGACAATGATGATTCTCAGTGACATTTTATGCGAAAAATATAAGAAAGTTACATGTTGAAATAGTGATTTCAACGATTTTTAATATTTTTACTTCGAAAGTTGTTGGGATGTTAGTTCCGTATACACTGTCTTCAGGTGGGGATAATGTTACAGATATAGGCCGTTTCACGCAAATGTGGCTATGGGTGTAATATGTTATTGTTTTTAATTGTTATGTATGTCGCTTATGTCACTATTCCTTATCGGCATTATTTTTAACTCTTTAAATTAAATACATTCAAGCACAGCCAAGATTATCCTATGATAGCGTGAACGCCATTAAAGATTAGCTTTAGCATTAGTGTAACATACCTACATGAGTCACCTATCAATTTTAACGTCATTCCTAATACCAATATAGTATATCTCGACACATTAAACCAAAGAGTACATTAAATATATAAAGAGCCCTTGGCTACATCTGCGTGACGACCTCTCTGCAAATATAGCCGACTGCTTGTAGTGTATTTACGGAAAAGAAAACAATATTCATAACAGTTCTGTTTTTGCCAAAGTGGCTAGGGACCCTTAATAATGAAATAAGTCTTTCGAAGAGGCTAAAAACCTGATTTTGGCCTGGCTACGCGAAACGACGATACTGAAAATGTGCTAAAAATCACTGTCTGAATAGTGTGATATGAAAATACGTAAACCACACACACAGATACATAAACACACACATCTGCGCGCTATGGCTATAAACATCGGCTTTGGCCATCAAATGTAGGCTTCGCCTAGTTTGGAACCAGTAGGTAACATAAATAATGTAAATTTGACTTTTTGACAATAAAGATTATTATCATTAATAAACAAAAAAAAATCTATTTTTATCGTTAGTACGGGGAGCACTAAACGATTTGCGCAATCAGGCAATCCTATATGTGTATATGCACGATAAATGCGATTAGCTGAAAATCATGAGGTAATTATCAATCATTATTAATAATTAGATAGATAGATAACACTTTATTGTACACCAATACAAACATGAACTTAAGACTAAAATTATATCTAGTTATGTACAAAGGGCGGTCTTATCTCTAAAAAGCGATCTCTTCCAGACAACCCCAGAAATGAATTGACATGATAATGGCAATGGTGGTATACGTAACATATAGTACGAACTACTTACATTTTAATAATAAATACATAAATGATATATATACATATATGAAGAAATTTTATATATTACATAGATATATACTTAATATACATACCATACAAATACATATCTACAAAATATATAAATGAATTTAAATATCATATTCCAACGACAGGTAGTATTTTTTGGTCATAGTTTTAAATATCGCTAGCTATTTTGCTTGTCTGATTGTAACAGGAAGCGCGTTCCAGAGCTGTATAGCCTTAACAGTAAAAGAATTGTTATAAAAAGTTGAATTATGCGCAGGAGTGTTCAATTTAAGTTTAGTAATTATATTAGTATAATTATAATTACCTCATGATTTGGTAAATATGAACATAAAATTGAATAAAACTACGTTTTAACGGTTTTAAGCGCGGTAATTTATTTGATTTTGGTTTATGCGACGTTTCGGCCGCTTTTCAGTGGCCGTGGTCACGGACGACAAAGATGATATTTGTCCGACAAATATTGTTAAAGTTTTATTTAGCCTACCGCCAACTTGTTTATTTTAGTTATTTAGTTTTAATTTTGTTTATGGTTATTATTTACTCTATGGGAGCCTAATCTAAATTAACAATACTCGTTGGACAAATATCATCTATGTCGTCCGTGACCACGGCCACTGAAAAGCGGCCGAAACGTCGGATAAACCAAAATCAAAATTACCGCGCTTAAAACCGTAAAACGTAGTTTTATTATGTTTATTTCTAGTTAAATGTATGATATTATATTGTAAAATGATTAATAATAACAATGTATTAGTATTTAATAAAATTTATTCAATTAAACTATTTCCAGGAATTAATTCCGATGGTAAATCGATGAAGAAGATGTCGTTGGCCATGATGCCTTTGATCTTCCATATCGGAGCCTCCACCACATGGATGCTCATCACCACTCTACTTGCAGCCAAGTCGGTGGTCATCGGCCTCATACTCCTCGTCTTCAAGATCGCCGTCAGTTCTGCTAAGGTAAGGATTTGAAAAGTTTTAGATCACGTGTTACATTTATTTAATTGTATAGTTGTTCTTTTCAGGTTTCCTTTTAAGCTTAATAATTAATTTTGTTATGTACCCTCTTATTACTAAACGAGACCATAGACCATTTCCGTAAATGAATAATAATGTTATATTTTTATTTGTTTTGTGATTAGCACCTGTTTTTATAGAGTAGTTCTCTTTAATTTACCATAATTTTATGTAACAATATAATATGTGGTATTTGGGTAGATTATAATTCAAAACCTCTCAATTGTATATATACAGTATTTCACTACATTTTATTTTCATGTTGGCAGACGCGATAGATTTTTAGTATTTGATTTATTTTATTTCATGTGAAACTTTAAATATATATTTTATATGAAATATTACTTAAAATTTCCAACGGTTATTATTATTAAAAAAGGTCTTACGCTCGTCGACTTTCCACACGTCTTGGATGAAATAATAACTCATAACCCGAGCGGGCACCGGCTTTTGTTTCCAAAATTTTCGGTAAGACTGCGAAATTAAAAAATAATATTGTAATAATAAAATACACCGTGATTTAGAAGTGTAAGTTTTGTTTACAAAAACAATTTAGTATGCTGCAGCTCACACACAGTCAGTGAATTTTTACCTTCAGTTTAGTAAATTATTATACTTTTCCGGCGGACACTTCCTTTTATGAGGACGATATGTCCAAGAAATAGGCGGCCGAAAGACAGTTGGAGGCAGACCAACTAACGAACCTTCGTTGCAGACAGCGAATTGGCCGTCTCATGTGTCACTATGCGCAGGTCACAGGACACCCCTATTGAGAGCTGCGTCGAAATGTCATAGGGTCATGCTTACGGTACATCCCCTGGTAACTCACGAAGACGCGACGATACGGTGGCATGCTTAGTGCTTGCTCAGAGAAGATAGGTAGACGTCCTTTTGGATTACAGACGTCCGGATAGCCGGAGGTCTGTAATCCAAAATATCCCTCGGTGAACTCACCAATGCCCGAGAGTTATAAAAACCTACCTAAGTTACTTTACCTACCGTAATTTACGTTACCTACCGTACTTTACGTTACCTATTTTACAATCCAATACAATAAAAAAAACACAAAAAACTTACTTACTAAAAGGTAGTACAATGTGCGGCTTTATTGCTAAAAGCAATCTCTTCCAGGCAACCTTTGGATGGACAAGGTCTTATTACATAGATAGCTTTGGCGTGCAGTTGAAATAGATATTAATAAATATAATAACAAATTAATTATAATACATAGTTATAAAAATATATGCGACGTATATAAATATATAGACATAAGAAACAAACAATAAATACGTTATACAGTTAAATAGCTCCTTCACAAGTCGGTTAAAGGAATGGATAGATTTAGCAGACCGGACATCTGCCGGCAGAGCATTCCAGAGATCAGATCGATCTTGCGTGAATCTCCATAGTATGTAAGTCGCAACCTCTCTGACGTTCCTAAAGACCCCGAATCACTAGAAATGAAAACGTTCTTTAAGATAAGAAGGGGTCTTAGGATTAAACAGTACGTTAAAAATTTGAGCTTTGTGCGAAATGCTTACTTTAGTTTTGTACTTTACGTCACCTACCGTACTTTACCTTATCTTACCTACCTTTTTTACTGGCGATTTTAGTTCTCACGTAGATAAATGCTACACGTCTGTGGTTTCGTAGCTTTGTATTTCAATCGATTTGCTAATTATCGTTACAAATAAAAAAGCTGAAATTAAGAAGTTTTTATAAAAATATCCATCAATAACATGTTTCAATTACATTGGAGATATAATCAATATCCGTGCAGCATTTGCGCTTTCATCCTCAACATTACATTAAAGTAATAAAAGCCAAAAAGAGATAACGCTTTTTAAAAATGTTTGTTTTTACCTTTCACACGGGTAGGCTGGTTTGTAAAACAAAAAGTTAATAACAAATCAATTTTATCGACATGCGAAACGCGGCCATAAAAAAGTTAATGAAAAAGCTCTAAGTACTGACAAGGAATCAACTTGTAGCGTCTTGTTATGTATGTATTTAATGTACTAATGTAGGTACTCGTAGGGTCGCGCAAAAACACTGTCAATTTTTTTGAGTCTCAAATTAAAAATGTTAATTTTTGATTTTTTAAGAACTCCCTTCAAATGACAGCTCAAATTTTAAGAGGTCGCTCCAAATTTTTCAAGATTACAAAATTTGCCAAAAACTGAATTCTATTTTCGATTTTTTTCTCGTTGCGGTATAATAAAATTAATTATTTTACAAACCAAAAAACAATAATTCGACGGCCTCTGTGGTTGAGCGGGCTAAGCCTTTGCCGGCCTACCTCACTGCAACCCAGAGGCTCCGGGTTCGGTTCCCGGTATAGTAAATTTCGGAAACGTATTTTCTCCGTTATTTACCATGGTCTGGGTGTCTGGGATCGGCCCCAGAGTTGTCCCTTGTATATTACCCATAACACAAGCGTAAATTGCTTAATTTGGGGATATGCAGTGTGTGTGTTTGTCTGCCGATTATAGATAGATACAGACCATAACATTTACAATATTTTCTAGGCGATACAATAGGCGGCCTTATCGCTCAAAGCGATCTCTTCCAGGCAACCTAAATGAGAAAAATTTGAATCAGGCGAAATAGGTGGTGCAGAAGAATGGCAATAGAAACATAAATATTCATAACTAATATTATATATATATATATATATATATATATATATATATATATATATATATATATATATACACGAATACATACATATATACACTATTATGTATACAATAATACACAAGTTATTATAATAAAAGTATTAGCATGGTTATATTCTGTTAATCAGACATAGCTATTTGTGGACAAATAGTGCTTTCTGAGCAAATTTCTAAATATTGGTAAAGATTTGGCCTCTCTGACAGTAAGAGGCAGCATATTCCAAAGTTTGACAGCCTGCACCGTAAAAGAATTACCATAATAGGATGAAGTGTGTGCAGGCGTCATAAGTTTTCGGTACGTATCATGGCGCAAATTGTGGGCAGTGGAAAGGCGAAGGAATTTAAAACGTTCCTTAAGGTACTGGGGACTATTAGAAGTAAATAATATGTTATAAAGGAGAATGAGAATGTGAGTATTCCGGCGAAAATGAATAGGAAGCCACTTGAGTCTTTTACGATATTCGGAAACGTGGTCATATTTTCGCAATCCAAATATGAACCTGATACAAAAATTCTGAAGCCGCTCAAGCTTGTTCAGCTGTTCTAAGGTTAAATCTAGATAGCAGGCGTCAGCGTAATCAAGTATGGGAAGCAAGAGGGACTCAGCAAGCGTAATCTTGGTAGCAGTGGGCAGAAAGTTTCTTAATCTTCTGAGGGATCTAGAAGACAAGAAGACTCTGCGACTTAAATCGGTGATGTGAGGCCGCCAAGACAGCTCCCTATCGATGATTATGCCGAGATTTTTGACAGTATCGCTAAGAGGAATGTGTGTCCCGTCAAAAATAACCTGTGGTAAGGAAGACCAGGTAACTTTAGCATTCATCCTAGGGCTACCGACGATAATCAATTGAGTTTTCTGAGGGTTTACAGCAAGGCCAAACTTTTTGCTCCATCTTAGAATATGATCCAGGTCTGTGTTGATTTTATTAATTGCAGTATTCAGTGAATCAGTGTCGCTCTGTGTGTAGATTTGTAAATCGTCAGCATATAGGTGGTAGGAAGAAGTCAAATTATCGGAGATAGAATTTATAAAAACAGCGAATAAAAGGGGAGATAAAACGCCGCCCTGAGGAACACCGGCACTTAAACCACACCAAGATGAGTATGACTCATCAATACGAATTCTCTGCCGGCGCCCAAGCAGGTAACTGTGAAACCAGTCGATTACTGATGGAGATATGTTAAGAGTGCGAAGAATACCAAGCAATAAGTCGTAATCAACATTATTGAAGGCGCTGCTAAAGTCTAACAGTGATAGTACAGTTAACAAGCCATTCTCCATCCCATGCCGGATGTCATCCGTAATCTTAACTAGTGCTGTGACTGTGCTATGGCCTGGGCGAAAACCGGATTGGAAGGGGTTCATTAATGAATTTTGAGAAAGGAAAGTGCTAAATTGCTTGTGGACTAGGCGTTCTAAAACTTTTGAAAGATAAGGGAGAATAGAAATTGGACGAAATTCAGAAAAGGACGAAGGATTTGGTTTTTTGGGGAGAGGAATAACATGTGCTTCTTTCCAAGCAACTGGAAAGGTACAAGATGTGAAGGAAAAGTTAAGAATGTGGGTTATAATAGGATTTATGACACCAAGAATGGGAACGATCATGCCACGACTAATACCATCACTGCCGACTGCATTTGAAGATATAGAGTTTATAGCACTCTTAACATCACATTCAGATAAAAGACTAAGATTAAAACTTGGATGTAAAGGAGTTGGAAAAGAAGAAAGATTTTTCAATGTGTTTGACTTAGTCAAATTGTCAAAATTCTTTGTAGATGTGAAATATTGATTAAGACTATCAATGTCGAAGTTATTCGGAATAGGATTTTGCACTGACTTTCCAACTCCAAGTGATTTCAAAAACTTCCATACTTTTGAAGGGTTATCTTTCTCAACTGATTCATGAATATACCGGCGCTGTGCATCCCTACACACTCTATTGCAGCGATTACGAATTGTTATAAATGCTTGTTTGTTTTCATCACTGGGTTTAAGCTTATACTTGGTCTTAGCCATAGATTTCTTACGTATGAGCTTCTTGATATCGTCTGTAAGCCACGGTGCAGGTAGATGCTTTATTCTAACACGTCGCATAGGTGCATGCAAATCATACAACCCCAATAAGGCTGTATTAAATACATACACCTTTTCATCTACAGAAGCAGCCTTGAAGACCCCAGACCAATCCAATTCTTGGGCGTCCTGGACTAGGGCAGCCAAGTTTATACCACCAAAATTACGCTGCAGGATAACTTTACTTTTATTATTTATATATTTATATAATAAGTTTCTGAATAGCCCGGATCGCTTGCTCAAAATGAATATGGCTTACGTCTTTACGTACCTGAATTTACGTATGCCCTCCGATGCAGCCAACTCTTTAAAGAAACCTCTCTTCTGAAGATGGATAGCATCGTGAAGGATACGTTCGCATACATTTTAAATTTGGACATGGATGGCCGAACATGGCTCCCAAGGCTCCCTCCCTTCCAGTGAGACTTGGAGGCCTCGGCGTCCGCAAAATTTCCAGTATTGATTTGCCGGCTTTTTTGTCATCTGTTCACAGTGCAAGCAATTTACTAGCGAAAATCCTAGAAAAAAGCCATTTGAATGTTGAAAGCCACGTGAAAGGGCATTACTTCGACTGGATGGCTACCACCCCTGGTCTAAAGTATGTTTTGTTGTGTTCCGGCATTAGTGATCAGGTTCCAGTCTCCCTTAAGAGAGCAGCAGCACATTTGTAGCACCTTTGGTGTTGGAAATGTTCATAGGCGATGGTAACCGCTTTCCATCAAGTGGGCCATCTACTTGTCTGCTGAAGTCCTGCAATAAAAAAAGAATTGGTGGCCAGGCTCCAGCCCCATACACGAGTCCGGCAGCTCATTGATAGCACTTTTAGTGTGGCACATATTTATAGGCGATGGTAACCATGACAGTTAGGCCGTCAGCCTATGTGTTGTGTTCCAGCAATAAAAATACTGGCTAAGTGGTGCACGCTTTTCAGGCAGGATTCGAACCCGCGCCCTTTTTATTTTGGACGCGTGCGCTAATCACTAGTCTACCACGGCTTAACTTATACACTTGTTTTGTGATTTTAAATAACTTTAAGAGTGTATTAGATGTCGGACCCGGTGACCCTCCCCCCTCGTCCTTCTTACGTCCGTCGCTAGTTGCTTCCTGCCGCAGACCCAGCACATAAGTCTCGCGGCTCCAGCTTCAATCGGGTCTGACAACTGACAAGTGTGAATAGAATCGCCGACACTTGATTAAAATACGGCGTCCGACATCCGACAAGTGTGAATACAAACGCCTACACCCGATTAAAATACGTCGTCCGACATACGATAAATGTGAATAGACATGCTGACACCCGATTAAAATACGGTGTCCGACACCCGACATGTGTGAATGCTGGCCTTAGCAGCTAGCATTACGCTGAGTCTGGGTCCAATTTTAGGACTTATATTGATATAGTTATCTTTAACTTTACTCAGTGTGGTTAAAATGTTTATTTGTCCTAAGTAAAATAATTCTTCCTTTCTTTCTGAATAGCCATGCCGACACCCGGTTAAAATACGTCGCCCGACACCCGACAAGTGAGAACAAACTGTAACGCAAATGAAGCCCAAGCGTAACAATTTACAAAATTACATTACTAAAAGTAACTTTCTTTATCAAAGAAAAAAACTGTAAATATACAAATCTCGTGCCAGCGCAGTTAGACTGAAATCTAGACTCAAAATTAGCGGAAAGCGAGCGTGTCTGGCGTATTAAGTTTTTTTTAATTTGAAAACAAAACTTGCAACAAAAGCTTTGACCGTTACCATAATGATTAGAGTTGCGTGATAAAGTATAATTATTTCGAAAACAAGCTAGCAACAGCAGGCAGAATGCAGTATTTTTCTAATTGGAAAATTATAGTGTGCAGGAAGCACGCTGAAGACCACTTTGTGATCTTTTACTGGAATACCAATCTAATTTATATTATCTATATACACTACTAGCTGTCCCGGCAGATGTCGTCCTGCTATGGAAAGCTTCAATCGGTATTTAACAAATAAAAATAGGGGTTGATCGTAGAGGGTTGAAAATTTAGGGATGTATGTATTTTTTAATGCTGTATCATAAAAATATTTAAAAAATATTTAAAATTAAAAAAAAAACAGGGACTACCCTTAACATTACGGGGATGTAAAATAGATGTCCGATTCTCAGACCTACCCAATATCCACACAAAATTTCATGAGAATCTGTCAAACCGGTTCAGAGGAGTAGTACGTGTGGTAACTAAAGTTGTGACACGAGAATCCCTATTATTAATATTATAAATGCGAAAGTAACTCTGTCTGTCTGTCTGTCTGTTCCGTTTTCACGTAAAAACTACTGGACCGATTTGGCTGAAACTCAGTATATATATATATATTTTCGATACCGAGGATGAACATAGGATACTTTTTATCCCGAAAAATGGGATAGTTTCCGGGATAAAATGATATTTGTCTGTTTGTTTGTTATGCTTTTACGGAAAAACTACTGGACCGATTTGGCTGAAATTCGGCACGTATGTAAATTAAATACTGAGGATGGACAAGGGATAATTTTCATTTTGGCCTTTTTGGTAATTTTGGCCTATTTGGTAATTTTGGCCTTTTTGGCCATTTTGGCTTTTTTGGTCATTTTGGCCTTTTTGGTCATTTTGGCCTATTTGGTCATTTTGGCCTTTTTGGTCATTTTGGCCTTTTTGGTCATTTTGGCCTATTTGGTAATTTTGGCCTATTTGGTCATTTTGGCCTATTTGGTCATTTTAGCCAATTTGGTCATTTTGGCCTTTTTGGTCATTTTGGCCTATTTAGTCATTTTGGCTTCTGGTCATTTTGACCATTTTGATTATTTTGGCCTTTTTGGTCGTTTTTGCCTATTCCGTCATTTTAGTCGTGTCGGTCACTGTGGTCTTTTGGTCATTTAGACCATTTTGGCCTTTTTGGTCAAGTTTTGTAATTTATTTTGTTGACAGATAGACGGGGGATAGTATATATAATAAGCGATATAAAATGAAGTGAATCTTCCGTGGGCAAATACATAAAAATATTGTAATATAATATAAACTGTAGCACTTGTTCTATAAACAAGAGACACACAGTAAAGGTTAACCCGCGGCGCAGCCGCGGGGTAAACTCTAGTCTTATATAATTATATAAGACTAGAGTTTACCCCGTTATATATAAAATTACAGCCCATAATTTTATATATAAGATAATAAATCTGGAAATAGTTCAGTTTGTACGATGCCTTTGCGAATGTGAAAAAAAATCTATCTCTCTTACCTACTTTATAAAACTACATTTTAACGGTTTTAAGCGCGGTAAATAATTTGGTTCTTATTATTCCGACGTTTCGACTACTTTACAGCAACACTGAAGAGAAAGATGTCAAGTGTCAATGAGTATTGTTAAAGTTTTATTTAGCCCACCGCCAACTTGTTCATTTTAATTATTTAGTTTCAATTTTGTTTTGGTTATTATTTACTCTATGGGATCTTAATTAAATTTATGGACATTCCGTGATCTGATACCTTCGTTATTCACGGACTGCTAAGCACATACTCATTTTATTAATGCAGGGACGGAGAAATAATACAATTTCCTGCGGTCGGGCGGCTTGTCGTAAGAGGCGACAAAACCATCGACTGGATGGCTACCACCCCTGGTCTAAAGCAAGACGCCATAACAACCTTGAGTTGTGTTCCGGCATTGATGACCAGGTTCTAGTCTCCCTTAAGAGAGCAGCAGCGCATTTGTAGCACCTTTGCTGTTGCAAATAACCGTCAAGTAGGTCTTCTGCCTGTCTGCTGAACTTATACTATAAAAAAACATAAGGCTTTTTTATAACTTCAGTCGTCAGTAAAATCTGCTTTTTGTATTATCCTTTCTTTTCATTTCAGGTGGCTTCATTCTTCACTACTTTAAAGCACAACAAGCATTATGAACACTCCTGGGCCCCTCCTCCGATAGACCACGGTATGTTTCCAGAAGTTAGCAGTAATTATAAGCATCTCTACCTATCATCACTTATCTAAAAAAAAGAGTCATAAGTAAATATAAAAATAATTTAAATGGTTTTTATGTCCAAAATACTGTTACATACCGACAAAGAAGCGCGCACCTGGTTTACTGCCTTCCCACATTCTAAGTTCTTTTATTTACTTCGTATTGAAAATTTTCAATTAGACAATAGCCTATTGTTTTCGCCTTTATTGACCGTTCGCAGGAATAATTAGCCAGGTGTGCAAATTATGGTTTCTCGGAAACCCCAGTGCACGCGGTCGATTTTTTGTAGTGTATAGTTAGTATAAAATAATGCCTGAACGGAGGGGTGGGGCATTCAAGCGAGGATTACGATACGATAAAGGTGTAGATTCGATGAGCGATATAGTGAAGTACTTTGCGCGTGGGATTGAATCGTGCAGTTTGTACTAGTGGTGTCTAGTTATATTTACACCTGTCGTATTCGTGTTTGTTAAGTTCTAATAAACTCTATAGTAATTCCAACGGCATTTTAATTCGAGTCCTGTGTAGCTCGTAACAATACAGTTTATTATTCGATTTACATTTGCATGACATGTTATATCTCATTGGTAATATATAAGATTTTCAAAAAATGTTGTCCAGTGAAGGGTAGTTTTAATAAAAACTTTTGAGTTTCAATTACATATTTAGATTTAGGACTCTTTTGTATCAGAATATTACCTAAAATATTATTATTAAAAATCATGTATAATAAATAAAATAATAATAATATAAAAACCATAGTCCCCATATTCCCAGACCCCTAGTACCACTAGCAGTTCACCCACATAGCACGGTACTTTTTGTCCTCATTTCCCACAATAGTCCTACACTGGCCGGGACTTGTCCTTGGGTGCATTATTCTATGGAGACAGGGATAATCGCCGGTCAGTGTCACGCCATACTTACATTAATTTTGTCAAGGGGCCTAAACGTGTTGGCCTCATCATGGCCCCACGCAAGCCTTCCAAAAGTCCGGGCCATTATTATGGTCCGTGGTCTTGAAAGACATATAATAACAAACAAAATCTTATAGGTGATCTGTTTTTTGTTTGCAGGTCATTATCGAAGCTTAGATGAAATTATAGGTATGTAGATATTTTTTATTTATTATAATTTCGATTATGTAAAAATATGTTGAATATTTTAAAACCTTATTTATGTAGATATTTCACTATAAGATTTTGTTAGTTGTTATGTCTATAACAAAAGCGTTTTGTCCCTCGTTAGTAGATGTTTATTTATTATAGTTAATAAGTTGAATTACTGAGTAGATATCATTTGCGGGTAGTTGTGATTAATATTCGACTCGATTCGTCATCGCTCGGATATAAAAGTGAGCGGGCGTAATAATGAACGTCACAGAGTACTTTATATATGAACGTGCAGTGTCACTTTGGCTTCCGTTCTATTCACATGTCGAAGTAACGCTCTAGGATAGCTAACGATTGTGCGAGTGTCATAATCGATGATTAATTAAATTCATAAATTAATAAGATCTGCTTTTTAGTAAAAGAAGCAGGTTCAGATTAAATACGGTTATAAAGAGTATCCCCCTTTATTTGTTTTGGCGACGTGTGTTCGGCTAATAGATATATATAAAAATATAACAGAAGGGTATTTTGTATGTTATATATGGAGAAATATTTTTAGACAGTATTCAATTTGTCAAAATCTACATTAAAATGAGCTAAGCCGCGAGCAATAGTGAGTTATTTTTATTATACATAGAAACATTACTATGATTGTTCAAGATCTTAAAATTTCCTTCGATAAAATTTTCACTGCCATGTGTGTCCACGCTGTATATCTATTATTTTCAAATTGTTATTAGTGTACTATTTTTGTAACTATATTAACGTATTGTTGCAGGTTACCATCCCCCTGCAGACTGGCACACACCCCTTTACACCCCCGAATGGATAAACGAACCACCCACAAACGACTACAAAACAATACCAGTCTACGAGAGAGTCAGTAAGAACATGCAAGAACTACACGAATTAAACGACAGTATGAAACAGAGTAGTGGAGATAGCCATTAGTATTGTGAACCTGGAAGAAAAGTACTATAGGAGTGACAATTGCCTAGAAAACAAGATTACACACCCCCCACATTCTCGAAAGAACCTCGAAAGTATGGGGATGTGTCCGCTCCTTACAGTACTTAGTGGCCACTAGGGTACTTTTACTACCCTACTAGGGTACCACTACTACCCTACTAGGGTACCACTACTACCCTACTAGGCTACCACTACTACCCTACTAGGGTACCACTACTACCCTACTAGGGTACCACTACTACCCTACTAGGGTACCACTACTACCCTACTAGGGTACCACTACTACCCTACTAGGGTACCACTACTACCCTATTAGGGTAACACTAATACCCTACTAGAGTAACACTACTTTACCACTAGAATACCACTTTTAGCGTGTTACTACGGTAGTACTACTTACTCTGCTAGGGTACTACAACTACACTATTAAGGTAATTAACTAACTTATATGTTTATTACATTGTTTCATAGTATTGAGAAAGATAATTCTTAAAGTGCCCCCTGCATTCTTGTAAAAATATCAGAATGTAAAACGAGGTTTCGTGTTATATTCTCCCACACTCGCGTTGGTGTCGGGAATGTGTGTACACTTTAAGAATTATGGGCAATTCTTAGAGTCCCTAGATTATACCTAAATTCAACATAGTTGTTTTTTCGTTCAGTCTAGTGGGTTTTTTGGTAATATCCAAACGCAACAGAAAAGAGACGGGTAGCATCATCTAAATCACCAGGTGGTAGGGAATCCGCTCTCCTGGATGTACACCACCCCTGGTCTGGAGTATGCCAGTACTACCTTGAGTTGTGTCCCGGGATTAAAGACTAGGTTCCATTGACGCACTTTCCATCAGGCAGATCGTCTACCAGTCCACTGTACTCCGGAATGAAAAAAATAGAAATATAGGAGTGACATTTTCGAATAGGCAATTATTTAAATTACCTACATAGTATTTTTCTTCCATGTTTATAACTAGTTTTAAAATTAAAGAACATTAATATATTTTTACAATGTAAAAAAACAATTTAGTGTTCTGTATTGATTTCTTTTGAGTCTTCGAGTGCCTAGAACTTTGAAAGAAACTTCGTAGAAATAATAAGAGATTAGTAAAAACTTATAAAAGATTCCAAACTATTTTCCTATACGAGATGATTCTCCTTACCTCTACCCTCCATACTTCTGGGTAAGCGTGCTCCACTTGACATCAGACGCAATGTCAAACACGAACCTATTCAATATAGAAAAAACAGACTAAATAGGTTAACATCCAAAGTCTTATTACATTACTTTTCAATTTTTGAATGATTACACCTAAAAATATTTTTACACTTTGTGTTTGTGTTACGTTATTGAAGTTTTAATAGGGATATCTATTTTTTTCTAATAATAGATATTATCTATGTTACTCAGGGTTAATGTAGCATTTTAATGGTGAAAGAATATTTATAATAGGTCCAGTCGGTTTTCAGTTTATTTGTTACAAACATACAAAATTTTTCTCATTATAATATTAGTAGTTTAAAAGCGAGAGGACCAATAGCGCAATCTGCGTCATGTAGTTCACTTTTCAGTTTTTAGACGATTGTCATTTTCATAGGTTACGCTCCATTAGAGACACAACGACCACGTTCGCGACCGCGATTTTACCCTTTCCACTTGCTTCCCAGCGTTACAGCCAAGTGAAACGGTTATTCGACCCACCTCTTGACATGAGTTGTTGTGAGCGGTGTGATTGAAAACGATGACGTCATTAGTGACGTTTGCGCCACGAGCACAACGACCGCGGTCGCCTTGTGGATCGACTAACGGAGCATTTTGGGCGTTGTAAGCTACTTATGGAACGCACTGTATGTGTTCTTCAATGATAGAACTATATTAATTTTGACCTCGATTATTTATATAATTTAATATAAAACAAAACGAAGCATTTATTAGTAACTGTACAAATGTATTAGATATAAGATAACTTAAGTTATTTAAAATAAAAACAACATATTAAAAATGGACGGAGTTTTATTTGAGCCAATTATTCTTACGAGTCATGTTTAAATACAAAACACAACCCGCAGGAGTTAACTTGAGACTTCGCTCGGTTGACGTAAGCGCAAGGTGCTATCCGGCTGGGCGTAACTACGTTCTAAGTCTCAGCCTTTCCTACACAAAATCGCGGAGCACATGGGAGGAGGGTGGTTTTAGTGGGTATGTCTGTTGTCCGTGCAACTTTCGGAGTCTCCACACAAGCTGGTCGATTGCGAGCGGGTTACAAAGCATGCAGTAACCCCATCGCATGAGATAACGGTCTAATCCCTTGAAAAAAGGAAAAACGGACCCAGTATTGTGCGTAAAAGGCATTTACCCCGCATTAAAAAAAAGCGCGAGGTGCTGACGCGTCGATTGCGACAGCGGTAAGAAGGCGAGGTCGAGAGGGGGGCGCACATTCCACTCGGGTCTCAAGTTAACTCTTGCGGATAATATATGTCATTATCTAAGGCCTGCCTTGTACCTGTAATTTTCTAAAATGCACACTACGCTTGCCAATATTGGAAAGCTAAGTCCGTACGTAATACGTTCTTAACGTAAAATGCTTACGCTAGCAAAATTTACAAGTACAATGCTTGCCTTGGGTTTAGTAATGTTTAAACCTCAGAACAATAGATAAAGCTAATATAGAAACCGTAAAAGAATAGCTACAAAATTTGAAGAAACATCACGTTTTCGCTTATGGTTTTGAAACCGTGTTAGAAAGGGATGCATATATAAAAATGCGAACGACACTTGAGTTCGTTATTATTTTTTGTTATTTTCTTTGTTTAGTTTTAAGTTCATTATATTTGCAATGTAATATATTATGTGCTATAATAGTGTAATATACTTCATTGTCTATTGGTGGGAGTTGTCACTGCAGCTGTTTTATACTTTTGCAGTGCAACGCACCGTTTTTTAGATCAATAAAATATTGAAAATTTTTGCAAATAAAGATTCAAAAACTTTCTATAGCTTACTTAACTTTCCTTGGCCTTACTATCGTTTCAAAATTTTAATAAGCCTCATAGATATAATGTCGAATTTCTACAAATTGTAAGGCAAGTGAATGAATTGTAAGATATATCGGCCATTAGTGGACTGTAGGTGATTATAACTAAGAAGAAAAATGCCTAAACATCATATGAGTTTTTGCACGTTGTATATTTTCATGTTATTATTTCAACCAAGTTTCAAGATTTAAAAGACAGTAGAACCTCTTAAGTCGTACCTGAAGGGAGATCCCAAAAAAATAGAGTTATAGAGTTTTCGACTTATAGAGGATTTCGACTTGAGCGAATTTTATAAGAAACATTCGACTTGTAGATGTTTATTTTTATTCAAATAATCAAGTTGTAAATGGTGTTAATATGTGCTATGTTCGAAATACAGCGGTCCAACTTATGTTTTCGAGTTATAGAAAGAAAGTATAAGAAATGAGCACTAAATTCGCTTATAGAGTTCAGATTTCGCACAACGGAGGTTTTCGACTTATCGAGGTAAAACTTAAAGAGATTCTACTGTATTATTAAGTAATATAACTAAGGCAATATAAGGAGGTTGTCATCAGCTGTAAGTACGATAATATCGCTGTCTTACTTTGAATTAATGATAACCAAATTAACTTGGTCATACTATACTAACAAAAGTCATATCAAATAAATGTACACTTATGTACACTGTATTACTTTATACGAATAAAAGAATGTTACTGAGCTTTCTTTTTACCACGGTTTCTATTGCTTTAGTTATTGTTCTGAGAGCCGGAAATACAAAACCGCGAAAGTGACTATTTCAACCTCACACATCGACCGATGCAGACGTCGAAAGCTTACAACATTATTGAGTCATTTTGCAATCTTTTTTAATATCATATTATAAACAATATCACAATATAAAATAAATGAGATTCATTACAAAAAAATTAAAGCTTGTTTTGTGATTTTTTATATAATATCACAATGTATTGTAATTAAATTTTAAAACAATTAACCAAACAAAAAACAATTTTAAATTTTGTGACATTTACATAATACAATATTTACAATATAATATAATACTTTTGCGAGTTTTTAATTGTTCTCTTCAAAACATCAAAGACAGCATTCAGCTACATTGAAGAATAAGGAATGAGAATTCCTTAGTAAAAAGCGTAACTTGTAACACAAGCTCTCGATATAGATGGCGCTAACATCGGTTTAAGTTTTTATATAAATTTTCCAACCTGTAAAACGGAGTGTGGCAAAACTCTCGCTCACTAGTCAGTCAGCCAAATATGACATAGATTGTGATTGACAATTAACACGCTTACGTTACAATTCACAGATAGAGAAATGGTCGTCATGAAAATGCATATTATTTAAATCTTAAAAAATCACCTTTCAACAACTTTTTCTCGAAAATAATACATCAACCTCCTAGCACTAAATCCCTGTTGCGTATAATCTTTTGATTTTCTCTTGTTGTACGCAACAGCCTAAGAGTACCATAAAATTCAACATAAAAAAAACAATCTGTCAAAATGACATTGACATTTTGAATTCCTTCGCCTATCCCACAATTTGCGCTCTGATACGTACCGAAAACTTATGACACCTGCACACATTTCATCCTATTATGATAATTCTTTTACTGTGCAGGCTGTCAAACTTTTTAAATATGCTGCCTCTTACTGTCAGAGAGGCCAAATCCTTACCAACATTTAGAAATTTACTCAAAAAACACTATTTGTCCATAACAAGCTATGTCTGATTAACAGAATATAATCATGCTAATACATTTATTTTAATGACTATGTATATATGTATGTATTTGTATATTTATGTATTAAATTAGTTTTGAGTATTTATGTATTTATTGCCTTTTTCCTGCACCACCTACATCGCCTGATAATTTTTTTTTATTTAAGTTGCCTGGAAGATACCGCTTTGAGCGATGAAGCCGCGTATTGTATTGCCTAGAAAATATTGTAAATATGGTCTGTTTTTGTAATTGTATATTTTGGTGTGCAATAAAGTGTGTTACCTCTCTCTCTCTCTCTCCCCTCTCTCTCTCTCTGACATTTCAAACCAACAAATTCCAAATTCAAGTAACACGGAAATTCAATAATTAATTACACTTGCAAATCGGTTATTTTCAAACATACGCCCAAAAAAATGCATAGAGTAATGAGAATAGAGTCACTGACCAATCCTAGAACGCTATTTGACCTACTGCCATACGTCCTTTTCTTCGTCAACCTCCTCTTGTCAACTGTCAACTTCTTTGCCAACTGTCAAAACGGTCCGGCACCTTTTGACATTGGCTGTCATACCATTTCCTTGGCGTCGCGTTTGACGTTTGTCCCTGTATACATATCTCCATGCTGTCACCGTTTCTTAGAGCGTCTTCTAGATCTTTCTCAATGACTATAGTCACGGATCGAAGATTGTAGGAGATATTGTTGTTATAGTACACCTTGTTTTTGGTGTCTTTGATGTATAATAAGAAATTAGCGACATCTTTTGTCGTTGTCACGAACCAGTGAGCGTATATCGATGTTTGGGAGCTGAAATATAAAATAAAATTTATAGCAGGAATTCAGCAGACAGACAGACGGCCTACTTGATGGAAAGCGGTTACCGTTCCCTATGGACATTTGCAACACCAAAGGTGCTACAAATGCGCTGCTGCCCTCTTAAGGGAGAATGGAACCTGGTCAATAATACCGGAACACAACTCAATCCCTACACCCAGCAATATTGCCGGCGATTAAGTTGCAGCAAGATCACAATAGACGAATTTCTTTTATTCAATGCAATTTTGTAATAAGTCACCCAAAACCAATACCAAAATATTTAGCAAGAAAATAGAATGTAGTCCGAAAACATAAAAAAGCAAAACAGAAATTAAGAAAATAGCATGTAAAAAAAATAAAAATTGTAGGATAAAAGTAGAATTATTTAAGTAGCAAAAATAGACAAAAGCAGCTTGAAATAGCGGAAATAAGAAAGTATACATAAAATTGTAGTGCCTAATACAGAAACTAGAAATAAGAAATTCTGTACTAAAATTAGTAGCTTTAAAAATATTTTTATATAAAACTGGAAGTAACAAGATATGCATTTAGTATTAAGTAAACATTGTAAAGTAATTTTTTGGAAAAAATAAAACAAATAAAAAAGATAAGCAATAAAAGAAAGAAAAGCAAAAATATGAAAACATACAAAAACCCCTTAAAGCGATAACCCCGAGTGAAATCTCATTCGCTCGAAGAGAGGAATTAAAAAAAATTCAAAATGTGTTAAAAAGACAATACAAAACCAATAAAACTTACTATTGTACATCTCTGAAGGCCAAATCCGGTTCAGATACGAAGTCAAATGACATTTCACCCTCAGAGTTGCCATACTTCAAAATTTTCGCATCGACCTCGGTGTTGCCAGCGCACAATAGTCTCTCCTCATCAATTTCTAATATATTCTGATCTTGTAAACCTAAAGGTTCTGCGCAGGTTATGTTAGCATATTTTTTATCCATTTTCAATAATGATGGACTTAGACGGTCAATGTAATGTTTTAGAGGGCGCGTTAGACAGTCACATTTGAGACTGTTTTCTGAAATATCAAACATCAATACAACCCGATGAGCTTTATGATATTTATAGTATCAATAGATTTGATCCAAGTCTATAACAATTCGGTAGTTGTCACTTTTTGAGAAACAGGTTTATTTTGAGCGTTATGGTCTATTTTAGCCAAAATATTAATATTACAGTAAAAAAACAACATTAACATATTTAATTTAGCGATTTTATAAATATTTTGACATTTCGTCACAAAAACGCGTCAAGCTGTCATGGCGTCTCGCGTGACGTCACAGTGTGCTAAACAAACATCTGTTTCATTGAAGTGTTGGTTATCTGAGAAGCCATTGATAACTTGTTCTGTTTTGCACACTATGACGTCACGCGCTCTGATCGACGTTCATTGTCACGTGGCTAATGGCTGCAATATAACAATTTTATTTCTAAAAAATATCAATTAATATTAATATTTTAGTTAAAGCAATTTATTTTTGTCATATTTAGATCGTAATCTACGATATATATTAAAATCAGCCTATATTCTTCATACTGTCAACTACCGAATTATCAGAAATAATAGGCACCATACACACCTTCGAAAAATACCTGAATACCCTCATTTTTAATTTTCCAAACTAACTCAGGTTCGAAGCTTGTTAACTTGTTATTCCTTACATCCAAAACTTTGAGAGATTTCGCTTCGACTATGTTGTCAAGTGGCAAAACCTCGAGGTTATTATTAGCCAAATATAATTCAGTTATATTCTCGGGTAGGGAAAATTTTAAATCAGCTGAAAAACCAAATAACTCTTCCTATTAATATTTAAAACAAAAATTCTTTGGGCATAAATCGTTCTTACTTTTTCATGTCGAAACTACTGAACCAATTTTGATGAAACTTTACAGTTATATAAGCTTACTAGGATATGCCCGTGGCTTCGTACACGCTTAATTTTAAATAACCGTGGGATTCCCAGGACACAAAGTACCGTGGGAATTAAATAAAGAATATTTTGGAATAAACTAATTTGTAATGCAAGTGAACAACTATAAACCGCTCACGGGAAAATTCCCGCGGGATTCCCGGGATAAAAAGTAGCACAAGTTTTAGGTCAAAAAATTAGCTGTCGATCCGAGAAAACCGCATAGAAATAGGCCTAGTAATTTCTACGTGAATTCCGAACAAACAGACGAGAAATCTAATAAAAATTGCATGATATTCTCCATCGTATATACTATATATAGTGTATAATTCAGTAGGTTTTTTTTTCAAAAAATACTCACATATCTTGATACCAAGTCCTTTAGACTATTGTTAGACAAATCCAATATTTCCAAAGAAGTCAAATTGCCTAACACATCTGAAAACAAAAATTAATTTATAATTACTAAATAATAATTAAAGTTAAGTATTCTTTATGTTTTTACTTTAATAAAAAGTAATAAAAATACGTTGTAACGGTTTTAAACGCGGTAGTTTATTTGATTTTCATTAGTCCGACGTTTCGGCCACTGGAAAGTGGTATCACGGAAGACAAAATCAAGTGTCAATAATTGTCTTCCGTGATCACAGCTACTGAAAAGTGACCGAAACGTCGGAATAATAAAAATCAAATAAATCACACATAGTTTTATTTTGTATACAAGTCGCGAAAACTTAGAAAATATTAATAAGTTAATAAAACTTACTGTTTCTGATCTCGTTGATGTAATTCCCGGCTAGGTTTAGTTTTTTCACCTTCTTAGTGCCCAGAGTTAAGTCGTGAGTCAGGACCGGTATGGCGTTATAGCTCAAGTCCACCTCCAGGAGTCTGTACGGAATCCAAGGGCTTGATGGAAACATCTTCTTGGTAAGGAACCGAAGTTATTGTGGCTTAGGTTCACCTGAGACGGAAATAATAGGGTAGTTGATGCTAGTATCTTCTGCAGAGCACTTTTAAGGGACTAATAATATAATTAGACATTATATATACAGTATTAGGTTTATTAAGCACAACATTTTCTTATACATCGAGACATAGACAGAGAGATCATATCATAGACATTCGTAGACAACACACGTATACCAAAATGATATTCTCGTCGACTACACTTTAACCCTTACAGTTGACAATTAAGGCCACTGAAATACTTTTTATCATCAAAACTCCTCAATTTTATAAGTGAATAGCAAGTAGTGACGTCATAAATATACTACATAGCAACTAGTATTTTAATAATATATAAATATATAAAATATTTTTAGTTTAAATTTCGTGTTTAAAGAAACTATACGTGCAGGAACGGAGAAAGAATACAATTTCCTGCGGCCGGGCGGCATGTCGTAAGAGCCGACAAAACAACCCACGGCCAGGTGGCAGGTTATTTACTAGACTGGATGGCTACCACCCCTGGTCTGGTCCGGCATTAGTGATCAGGTTCCAGTCCCCCTTAAGAGAGCAGCAGCCCAAAATAAAACCAAACCGTAGGGCAGAAAGTTGTTATCAGATAGATCGCGCAAAATTCGTCTACATTAGATACTCGCTCCGAAAGTGCACTAGCTAACGCTTCGTTCGCTGTCAGAACACGACTAACTCCTTTCTCGACTGGCCAACCCTCTCCATTTGCAAATTAGACATGGCCTCTTAGCAATATATATATATATATATTATTGCAGGAGTTCAGCAGAAAGACAGATGGCCCACTTGATGGAAAACGGTTACCATCGCCTATGAACATTTGCAACATCAAAGGTGCCACAAATGCGCTGCTGCACTCTTAATGGAGACTGGAACCTGGTCAAAATGCCGAAACACAACTCAAGGTTGTTATGGTGACATACTGTAGACCAGGGGTGGTAGCCATCCAGTCGGGCAAATGCCCTGCCACCTGGCTGTGGGTTGTTTCGTCGCCTCTTACGACATGCCGCCCGGCCGCAGGAAATTGTATTCTTTCTCCGTTCCTGCACGGATACCATGGTCACCATTCTTTTGAATTATTAACTTGCCGGCTCCTTAAATTACAAAGGAATAGGGTTTTATGGTGTCGTGCTATGGCATAAACAAAGAGATTATTGCGACCAACAGATCACTCAAATTCAAAGGGGTAATAAGACACCTGCAAAGGATTAGCCGCCTCAACTCGCAACAGTACTATATTTTAGCAGCTTAAAAAAACAAAAAAAAACCGACTTCAAAAACTAAATAGTATAAAATAACTTATTTCTAAAGCTATGCATTATTAGTAATATAAATTATCTGGAACATCTTAAAGTCGGTGCTTAGTATTTTTCAAAATATAGTCATTTTTATATTTTACTTTGCACCGACTTCGAGATGTTTTAGATAATTTATATTAATAACTAGCTGTCCCGGCAGACGTCGTCCTGCCCAGTAAAAATAGGGGTTTGTCGTAGAAGGGTGAAAATTGAGGATTGTATGTATTTTTGTATGTTGTATCATAAAAAAATAGAAATTAAAAATGTTGTCTAAAAAATAAAAATAAAAAATTTAGGGGTGGACTACCCCTAACATTTAGGGGGATGAAAAATAGATGTTGGCCGATTCTCATAGATACCGGATAAGCACAAAAAATTTCATCAAAATCGGTCAAGCCGTTTCGGAGGAGTATGGCAACGAAAACTGTGACACGAGAATTTTATATATTAGATAATACGTAGCTTTAGAAATAAGTAATTTTTTACTTTTTAGTTTTTGAAGTCGGTTTTTTAAACGAAGTTTGTTATTTTATTTGCTACTTTTTAGTGCCTAGCTATGTATGGGTAGACCTATAAAAATTGCCCCGCTTCTTAAAAAATATAGGTCCCAAGAAACGGGAACATAAAAAATGTTCGTAAAATGTAAACTACTGGGCCAAACTATGTTAAATTTTTAGAGGACCAAGTGGCAACTATTTCGCGTCGAACAAAAAAAGAATCACGTAAATCGGATCATAAATCTCAGAGTAATCGGTGTACATATGGAACCGAATGGATATTTTTTCATAAAAAATGTTCATAAAATGTAAACTACTGGGCCAAACTGACAAATTTTTAGGGGACCAATTGGAGCTATTCCGCGTCGAACAAAAAAATAATCACGTAAAGCGGAACATAAATCTCGGAGTAATCGGTGAACATACATTAAAAAAAAAAGATCCCGACGAATTGAGAACCTCCTCCTTTTTTGAAGTCGGTTAAAAATATTATATTTTCTTCAAAAAAAAGACAGCAACCCTAGAGTTAACTTACCATTTCCAAAGACAACAAGTCGTCCAAAAGCCGTTGTCTTGTTGTCTATTTTCTCCAAAAGTTGTATGACAGATCCAATTTTCTGAAAGAACATGGGTACTCATAAAATTACAATAGAATAAGCTGGAATGGCGAACAAATGCAACCTCCTGCGTAGGGGAGGATTACCAGGTGGTAGGGTTTTTGATCGTCTGGGTGGCTACCACCCCTGATCTGGAGTATGCCGCCATAACAACCTAGAGTTATGTTGATATTAGTAGCCAGTCTCCCTTTAGAGAGCAGCAGCGCATTTGTACCACCTTTGGTGTTGCAAATGTTCATAGGCGATGGTAACTGCTTTCCATCAGATGGGCCGTCTGCCTGTCTGCTGAACTCCTGTAATATAAAAAAGCGTGTGCGTCTCGGGACGCCCAACAGCAGTGATAACTTGAACTAATCAAGTTGAACTATTTAATATTGAGATTGTTTAACTTAAGTCAAGCTTAGGTTATTACTTAAATTTTATGTATTTTAATTAATTAACTTATTATCATATTAAATTTTAATATGATAATTTAAATAAAGGTTATTTATTAATAATATCTTTCATTGTTTATAAAATTAATATTATAAATACGAAAGTAACTCTGTCTGTCTGTCTGTTCCGTTTTCACGTAAAAACTACTGGACCGATTTGGCTGAAACTCAGTATATATATATGTTTTCGATGCCAAGAATGAACATAGGATACTTTTTATGCCGAAAAATGGGATAGTTTCCGGGATAAAATGATATTTGTCTGTTTGTTTGTTATGCTTTTACGGAAAAACTACTGGACCGATTTGGCTGAAATTCGGTACGTATGTAAATTAAATATTGAGGATGGACAAGGGATAATTTTCATTTTGGCCTTTTTGGTAATTTTGGCCTATTTGGTCATTTTGGCCTTTTTGGTCATTTTGGCCTTTTTGGTCATTTTGGCCTATTTGGTAATTTTTCTTTTTTGGTCATTTTGGCCTTTTTGATCATTTTGGCCTATTTGGTCATTTTGGCCTATTTGGTCATTTTGGCTTATTTGGTCATTTTGGCCTATTTGGTCATTTTGGCCTTTTTGGTCATTTTGGCCTTTTTGGTCATTTTGTCCTATTTGGTAATTTTGGCCTCTTTGGTCATTTTGGCCTTTTTGGTCATTTTGGCCTATTTGGTCATTTTGGCCTATTTGGTCATTTTGGGCTTTTTGGTCATTTTGGCCTATTTGGTATTTTTTCCTTTTTGGTCATTTTGGCCTATTTGATCATTTTGACCTAATTGGTCATTTTGCATATTGTCATTTTGGCCTATTCGGTCATTTTGGCCTATTTGGTCATTTTGGCCTATTTGGTCATTTTGGCCTATTTGGTCATTTTGGCCTTTTTGGTCATTTTGGCCTCTTTGGTCATTTTGGCCTTTTTGGTCATTTTGGCCTATTTGGTAATTTTTCTTTTTTGGTCATTTTGGCCTTTTTGATCATTTTGGCCTAATTGGTCATTTTGCATATTGTCATTTTGGCCTATTCGGTCATTTTGGCCTATTTGATCATTTTGGCCTATTTGGTCATTTTGGCCTATTTGGTCATTTTGGCCTATTTGGTCATTTTGGCCTATTTGGTCATTTTGGCCTATTTGGTCATTTTGGCCTATTTGGTCATTTTGGCCTTTTTGGTCATTTTGGCCTTTTTGGTCATTTTGGCCTTTTTGGTCATTTTGGCCTTTTTGGTCATTTTGGCCTTTTGGTCATTTTGACCTTTTTGGTCATTTTGGCCTATTTGGTCATTTTGGCCTATTTGGTCATTTTGGTCTTTATGATCATTTTGGCCTATTTGGTCATTTTGACCTAATTGGTCATTTTGGCCTAATTGGTCATTTTGCATATTGTCATTTTGGCCTTTTCGGTCATTTTGGCCTATTTGGTCATTTTGGCCTATTTGGTCATTTTGGCCTTTTTGGTCATTTTGGCCTTTTTGGTCATTTTGGCCTTTTTGGTCATTTTGGCCTATTTAGTCATTTTGGCCTATTTGGTCATTTTGGCCTATTTGATCATTTTGGCCTTTTTGGTCATTTTGGCCTTTTTGGTCATTTTGGCCTTTTTGGTCATTTTGGCCTTTTTGGTCATTTTGGCCTTTTTGGTCATTTTGGCCTATTTGCTCATTTTAGCCTTTTGGTAATTTTGGCCTTTTTGGTCATTTTGGCCTATTTGGTAATTTTCCCTTTTTGGCCATTTTGGCCTTTTTGGTCATTTTGGCCTATTTGGTTATTTTAATCTATTTGGTCATTTTGGCCTTTTTGATCATTTTGACCTTTTTAGTCTTTTTGGCCTATTTGGTCATTTTGGCCTTTTTGGTCATTTTGGCCTATTAGGTCATTTTGACCATTTTGATTATTTTAGCCTTTTTGGTCGTTTTTGTCTATTCCGTCATTTTAGCCATGTCGGTCACTGTGGTCTTTTGGTCATTTAGACCATTTTGGCCTTTTTGGTCAAGTTTTGTAATTTATTTTGTTGACAGATAGACGGGGGATAGTATATATAATTAGCGATATAAAATGAAGTGAATCTTCCGTGGGCAAATACATAAAAAATATTATAATATAATATAACCTGTAGCACTTGCTCTTTAAACAAGAGACATGCACTAGAGGTTAACCCGCGGCACAGCCGCGGGGTAAACTCTAGTTGTTTATAAAATTAATATTATAAATACGAAAGTAACTCTGTCTGTCTGTCTGTTCCGTTTTCACGTAAAAACTACTGGACCGATTTGGCTGAAACTCAGTATATATATGTTTTCGATGCCAAGAATGAACATAGGATACTTTTTATGCCGAAAAATGGGATAGTTTCCGGGAAAAAAATATATTTGTCTTTCTGTTTGTTATGCTTTTACGGAAGAACTAATGGGCCGATTTGGCTGAAATTCGTTACGTATGTAAATTAAATACTGAGGGTGGACAAGGGATACTTTTCATTTTGGCCATGTCGGTCACTTTGACCTTTTCGGTCATTTTGGCCATGTCGGTCACTTTGACCTTTTCGTTCATTTTGGCCATGTTGGTCATTTTGGCCGTTCCAAATACATAGATATGTAATATAATATAACCTGTAGCGCTTGCTCTATAAACAAAGACACGCACTAGACTAGTCTATTTTATAATTAGTCACAATTCTTGAATATGTACATTAGAAGAAATATAGCTAGGCGCTGTGGGTTAGAGTGAGAGAGGAGGAGCCTGCCTACCGCTGCCGTATACGTGCGAGAAAGGGAAGCCACACAGACCATAAGAAGTTATCACTTCACAAAAGACAGGCTACCCAGTCTAGGACTTAGTATTATTTCGCTATTCCTGCAAATACCTAAAGAATCTTATATAATATAAAGATAAAAGATAGTTGTGTTAGTTACACTATTTATAACTCAAGAACGGCTGTACCGATTTGGCTGAAAATTGGTGGGGAGTAGCTTAGAACCAGGAGACGTACATAGAATACTTTTTATCCCGTTGGAACCGGTAGGTGGCGCTGGGGTCGAGTTCTAGAATCCTAATCACCGGAAGCGATTTTGGTGATTTTGTTTTAGTGTGTTTGAATGGGTTCCCGGATGGTTTAAATCCGCAATTGGAACTGATAGGTGGCGCTGGGATCGGGTCCTAGATCTTAAATAAAACTGGTTATCTGAACTTACCTCAAAGCGACCAAGCCTTGAATGCTTCGTTCGGTATATGTTCCAACTGGTTTTCACTCAAAGATAAGTCTAGCAATTGTTGCATACCGTTAAAGGTCTGTTGCGAGACAGTCGTCAACATGTTGCGAGACAAATCCAGTTTAAACATAGTCGGTAAGTTACCGAACGCGGATTTACTGAGGGCAGTTAAGTTATTTTCCTGAGAAATTAAACATTACTTAAAATCTATCTAGAACTTGAAAAATTATAATATTTTCTTAAGGTTTCGCGACTTTATACATAATTAAACTACGTTCTAACGGTTTTAAGCGCGGTAATTTATTTAATTAAAAAATCGATATATATTCGTATATTTATTTTTGAAATAACTAAACTAAATTATAAATACATTACACTACAAACAAAAACTATGAAATTAAATACTTTTATTATATTATATTATATTAATATGTGAAGCAAAAACTTTGTACCCCTTTTTACGAAAATTACGCGGACGGAGTATGAAAATTCGCACACTTATAGTTTATATAGAGAAGGTGCAGAATGCAGATATTTTTGAAAAATTATGCAAAACAATACCAAAAAAATCATCAAAAAATTAATCCATAAAAAAAACATAACACACTCTACCATGTATTTGACACACACACGCATTACTGTTTTGTTTATTGTAGCTTTGGCGAAATCTGTGATTATAGAAGTATTTGACAACAGATCTATAATTTTTTTTTTTTTTTTTTTATTGCAGGAGATCAGCAGACAGGCAGACGGCCCACTTGATGGACAGCGGTTACCATCGCCTATGGACATTTGCAACACCAAAGGTGCTACGAATGTGCTGCTGCTCTCTTTAGGGAGCCTGGAACCTGGTCACTAATGCCGGAACACAACACAAGGTTGTTATGGCGACATACTCTGGACCAGGGGTGGTAGCCATCCAGTCGGGCAAATGCCCTACCTGGCTGTGGGTTGTTTTGTCGCCTCTTACGATAGGCCGCCCGGCCGCAGGAAATTGTATTCTTTCTCCGTTCCTGCACGGATAGAATTATGTATGTAACATATAATTTAAACTAATTATGTAGTAGAAAAAGATTGGAACTAACTAAATAAGAAATAAACTACTTAAACTGGAAGAAATACAACATGTTTTAAATTACTCGTCTAAACTATATAAAAACTAAAACTAAATAAAAAAGGGGGGGGGGATGTGCCTAAACATTAATTAATGGTCCCAAACCACTGTCATGTACCTGGAACGTTCCCAAAAGGCTGGCGGCGTTACCACGTTGTATGGCAATGCCTAGTCTTTGCGCAAAATAGACGCCAGCCTTCTGGTCGCGTGTGACGTCCACCAGACGTTTGGCGACGTCTCGGTAGACCTTTAGAGCACTAGGACCCCACGGACCTAAAGTTTCCACACCAAATGCCGCAAATATGTAACCATCCTGATCGGCTGCAGCAGAACCGGCGGTGGTGCACGTACCTGAAAGATGGGACGCCGCCAGAGTGTCAACGCAAGTAGCATCCCACACTAAGGGGCGGCCCATCTTCCAGGGAATCAGAACTAATTATTTTGGTCGAATTTCGACCACAGCAACCGCTAGTATATACAAAATACTCGTCTCACAGTGTTTGTAACCAACTCCTCCGAAACGGATTTATTGTCTGTTTGTTTGGGATTCCCGTAAAAACTATTAGGCGGATTTCGATGCGGTTTTCACTGATCAATAGCTAATTCTTACACTTGAACTCTGCGCTACTATTTATCCTGCGAATCCCGCGGGATTTTTCCCGGGAGCGGTTTGAAGTTGTTCGGACATAAAAGTTAGTTTATTACACAGTTCTCTATAAAACGATCGCTTACATTTTTTTATCAAAGTCTCGCGAGAATTTCAAGTCAAGCGTAGACGGAGTCGCGAGTATATCCTAGTGTCGAAATGAACATCAAACAAAATGACGCGTTTAAAACTGTTAAAGCGTATTGTTAATTAATCATGTGTCGCAAAACTTTTAAAAAAATATCAAATTAATTTTAGCACACAAACTCACGCGCATATACAAGTATTGTAAACTCGTCAACCCGCTGAGGGCCTCCCAAGGCGGTTTCGTCATCCCGTTGGCAGTCAAATCCAAACTTTGTAAAGTTAGTAAACTGGTGAAACTATCACTCTGTAGGTTGTCGCTTAACATGTTATTTGAAAAGTTAATTTTTAACAACGCATTCATTTGAGGCCATGTGTTCGGTCTGACCTCTTCTATTCTATTGTAGGCTAGATTTAATTCGCTGGAAAAGAGAGGATGAAAATTAAATACAGTAAATTTTTTTGAAGTGAAACTTCTATAAAGACGGGGGTCTTAGGATTTTTCTGTCACGAAAAAGCGTTACGGCCGCGTGGTGGAGCGGTATTTTAGACGAGACGCGGTGAAAGGCGGCATAAGTTAAGAGTAGACTATAGATGCGATTTTTTGGTTCCGGGTCGAATTCAGTTTTTATTTTTGAAAACTAAAGTATGTTTAAATAAAAAAAATCATTAATTACAATGTACCTAATCTAACCAAATCATAATTTGCAATAAACCTGCGAAAAATCGAAATGTGTGCTGGGACACATAATAGAAGTGAAACTTCAATGGACAAGTTGAAAAACGACTCGCAACGGACAAGTGGAAAATCTTTAACTGACAAGTGACAAAATGAATCGCAACAAAATTTCAACTTGAAGTGTTACGGGCAGATTGTTAATGTACTTGTCCAATTTGAAAACCCGCCCGTTAAGCTTCAAGTTGAAATTTTTTTGCCATTCATTTTTTCTTTTATACAATTTCATACAAAGCAGATTGTCTGATTGTTGTCTCGATCCCCTGTCTAGTCTGTCTCAGTCACGAGTCTCAAAATTTATCTTTAAAGGAACTGTCACCCGTCGTTCGCTCTTCTCTGAGGGCTTTCTCTCAAACTCCTTTCGTAGGTTATTATTGTCGCTATTTTCGTACGATAAATATTTAAGCGTAATTCCTCTGTTTCACACTTTAAATATCTTACATACAATTGCATTCAATAGTATGTTTAGATTATTTTGCATATACATAGACACACACATTCATATATATTTATATATATATAGGTGATCCAAAAAAAAACCTGAAACCAACAGTTTCGGCTTCAGTTTATCAGTCAACCAGTCGTTTGAACGGTACTAAAATTAGAAGAAGCAAAAAAAATTTCCTGTGTTATTCTTATGGGGATTAAAAAAATGCGATGAGGACTATCTTAATATTAATATGAGCCCATATCTTTTCACATAAATTTTTTTACACCCAAAAGACACTTTTGAACCTGTTTGGAAAAAAAAATTACAGTCTTATATTATCTCATATTTTCTGCTCCAAATACATTCCCAGATTAGTTAAGAATTGCTTACAAGCTAGGTTGCCTGGAAGAGAGATCGCTTTTAGCGATAAGGCCGCCTGTTGTTTTGCCAAGCAGTATTATAATTATGCATTTTGTTTTTGGTGAGCAATAAAGTGTTATCTATCTATCTATGTTTCGTGTCTCAGTCCACTGTCTCGCGTCTCGGTCACGTGTCTTGTCACGTATCTGATACAAACTTTAACATACTAATTCTTATCATACTCACGCCAAGCTAATAGGTATATGAAATATCTTCTCCAAGTAATTATAACTTAAATCCAGAAGTCTGCAACTTGCCAACTTAGCTAAGCTACCGCGAGACACGTCACGTAACTGATTGTGAGACATATCAAGCTCCAAAACAGTAGGTATTGTACCAAATGTTGCTGGTTTTATTAATTCCATTGAATTGTGACTCAGATTTAGGTACCTGAAAGAAATGTAATTAGCTGCTTTACTAAGTTTTTTATATCTTACCATTAGTAGAAAATTGTTGTTACGAGTTGCAGGACTCGAATTAAAAAGCCGTTAGAATTATTATAGAGTTTATTAGAACTATACAAACAAGTATAACAACCAGTACAAACGTAATACAGAAGATCGTAATTCAATACCATGCGCGCAGAGTCCGTCACTAAATAGATTACCGAATGTACACAAGTCTTGCTTCGCTCGTGGTTATCGCTCTTCTGCCTCATTGCTTTATACTGCACAGATGCAATGTGTGCCCGGTTGCGTGGACCGATTTTCCTAGAGTAAGTTTGTACTTTAAATCCGAGACACCTGGCAGTGATCACAATACAACAACGGGCCATAAAAGATTACAATACACAATGGGCTGTTATCTCAAATTTTAAACACAAAGTAAACAAAAGAAGTCCAAATGCCGACAGGTAATGAAATGTTTTTCTGCAGGTATGCAGGTGTGAATTGGTCTTTTATGGTATCATATTTTATGGGAGTCATTAGCCAAGTGCGATTCTAAGAAATTCAGTCCTCGCGGCCTATAGACATATTGTTTTGGTGCAGAATAAAGCTATGCCCCAATGGAGAATGAGGCAGTCGAGAGAAAACCACGAGCGAAGAGAGACTTGTGTACATTCGGTAATCTGTTTAGTGACGGACTTTGCGCGGGATATTGAATCGTGCATTACGGTTGGACTGGTTGTGTTCAGTAATATTTGTACCTGTGTTATACGTGTTTGTATCGTTCTATAAAATTGTATGATAACTCCAACGGCATTTAATTCGAGTACTGCAACTCATAACAATATGAATAAAATAAGTAAAAAATACAATAAAATGACCGGTGCAGCAAAAGACGTCAGACAAAAATAACAGACTTCTCTCCATTTAACGACAACTCTCTATAACGCGATAAATTGCACACTCCCTTCGGTGTCGTTATATAGAGTTTACGCTTTTATATTAATTGACAGAGTGCCTATAGTTGGATTTTAGGTGCGAGCAATAGTAGTTTACCCTAAATCAGTGGTCCTCAAACTATATTGTCTCGTAGACCCCTTACCAATTTTTACTACAATCAGTGGACCCCCTATCTTTATAACCAACTTCAAAAGTGGAGGAGGTTTTCAATTCGTCATGTTAATATATCTATTTTTTTCCGTAACTTTTTTGTTCTTTAACCAGTTTTGACAATTATTTTTGGGGTGGATTCAATATAGTTTCTAGTTGATTTCATCATTTCATTTTTTACCTTATAAATAAAGTTGTACACTGTCATATTTCTATTCTATTTATGGAAAAATTAAAAATTTCTTCACGACTTGCTTAAATGGAATTCATTATTGTAGACCTCTAGTTGTATCTAGCGGACCCCAGGGGTCTATATGGACCATTTTGGGAACTTATGCCCTAAATCTTACCGTAAAGAGAACAAATTTTGGAAAACAGCATTAAATATGTCGCTCAAATTATTATGCGACAAATCCACTGTGTGCAACTCGTATAACTTTGGGAACGCCATCTTGGGTATACTCGTTATTTTGTTATACGTCGCGTTTAATATCCTTATACCTGTCATATTGTGTATCGGAATCTAAAAACAATATTCGCATATAAATACACAACTTATCAATGTACATTTCATATCTATCTATACTAATATATAAAATTGAAGAGTTTGTTTGTTTGTTTGCTCTCGCGCTTCGTCACACAGCAGAACTCTTAACGAGTCTGGGAAGATGTTTGGCCCGTCAGATTTATCTGGCTCATTGGAAAATATTTTAAAATATTATACTTGATAATATATAAAAAATTCAGCCTTCCTAAAATGATTCATCAAGAAATATTATTAAGAGGTAAAAAGGGCAAAAGGGTTTCCTTTTGCAAAAAAAGAATTCTTATCTATCCTAAATGAATACTACAATTTTATTAATTTGATGAATATAGAAAGATGTGGAAATATATTTAACAATATATCTTTTAGTATCTTTGCTTTTTAATAAAGTAAAATAATAATTTAAGTTATAAATATTACAAGCTATTATAGACTGTGTAAAAATCGCTGCCAGATGGGAGCGTGCCAAGAAGGCTGGCTGCATTGCCGCGCTGTATGGCGATACTTATTTGTTGGGCAAAATATGAGCCAGCCTTCTGATCACGGGTGGCATCGAAGAGTTTCTTGCAAATCTCTTTGAAGAAACTCTTTGCCGATGGACCCCACGGACCTAATGTTTCAACTCCAAACGGCACAAATATATAACCCCTCCCTAAGGTTCTATATTTGAGACCTTCAGCTTTTGACGCAGCATTGCCAAATGATTTAAGTTCCCACATTTTTTTAAAGTGTCTGTCAAAAGTAGGGTTGTAACGGAGGCCTTCTTAGCGGAGGCGGAGGTGACGGGTTTCACCTCCGCGGATGCGGAGGTTAACGGAGGCGGAAGTGGAAATGGATGTAGAAAAAATAGTAGTTTACGGTTTATTAAAACTATCAATAGTACAAAATATTTATTTTAAATCAAATACGTATCTACTACGTCTAACGCGTCCAAGAAATTCGACAGGTTGATTCCTGTCGCGTATCATTCATTTGACAAATGACGTTTGCACGCCCGCAAATGACGTTGCGGAGGCGGAGGCGGAGGTACGATATCTTGCGGAACTTCCGCAGTAACGGAGGCGGAAGCGAAGTTCCGTTACAACCCTAGTCAAAAGTTATGGCGCACAGGAAGTGTTGGGCAACTGTATATCTTTGTTTATAACAATATCACATATGTCATATGTAAAAAGTAGCCTTGCTACATCGACGTAAGTTAGCATGGGTTTTTTCCACCTTTGACACCTGTTACCTTTAAAACGCTCGAGTATCCAATCCTTTCTAAGTTTATGTTAATCTACCGACCCTAAAAATTTCATATTTTTTAAATCACGTATGTTTGGGGTGACTGGGGTCTTACTCTATTACGGCAATGGTGACTACATTTAACTCATTTTTATTTTTCTGATTTAGGTGAATTTTTTTTTTTTTAATTTTTTTTTTTTATTGCAGGAGATCAGCAGACAGGCAGACGGCCCACTTGATGGACAGCGGTTACCATCGCCTATGGACATTTGCAACACCAAAGGTGCTACGAATGCGCTGCTGCTCTCTTTAGGGAGCCTGGAACCTGGTCACTAATGCCGGAACACAACACAAGGTTGTTATGGCGACATACTCTAGACCAGGGGTGGTAGCCATCCAGTCGGGCAAATGCCCTACCACCTGGCTGTGGGTTGTTTTGTCGCCTCTTACGACAGGCCGCCCCAACGCAGGAAATTGTATTCTTTCTCCGTTCCTACACGGATAAAAACGGTGTGCTCAAGTGGGTCCCGGGATGATTTAGATTCACGATTGGACCCGATAGATGGCGCCACTGAACACATTTTTAACGGAGGGACCGATTTTTTGTGTTTTTTCTAGTAGATTCGAGAATAGTTTAAACTAACAATTGGTGCCCGTTAAGGGCACTGCTATCGGTCACTAGATTTTTTATTTGAAATATTTTTTGAATTTGAAAAATGTGTAACACAAGAGCGAGATAGGATACTTCATTTAGGTAGACCTGCAGTGCGTTCCATTAGTAGCTTACAACGTCCAAAATGCTCCGTTAGCCGTTCCACGAGGCGACCACGATCGTTGTGGTCGTGGAGAAAACGTCACTAATGACGTCATCATTTTCGATCACACAACGCTCACAACGAACCATGTCAAGATGTGGGTGGAATAATCGTTCCACTAGAGTTTACAATTGTAACGCCGACAAGAAAGTGGAACGTGGTAGTTGTGAGTCTCTAATGGAACGTACCCATTGTAGACACTTAACTCACCTGAGTAAAATCTTCAAATTCGTTGTAAGAGACGTCCAGCTCAAAAGCGTAGCTATTTTCGTCAAACGCCCGTCTGTCTATCTTCGACAGTTTATTATGACTCAATGCCAACAAGGTCATGTTGTTGCAATTCTCAAAAGACCCGGTTTCGATGCTCGATATCTCGTTGTATGTCAAATTCACCACAGACTGGTATAAATCTGTGAACGCTTGCTTCTCTATGGCCGTTATTTTGTTCTCAGCTAAGTTTATTACCTGCAAACAAATTTTCATTAATAATCAACAGGGAATATTTGGTGGGAACTGAAAGGAGATGTTGACTGTTACAGCACAACAGTCAATTTTATTTTCTAAAAAATATAAAATTGATAGTTTTTGAATATTAATTATGTGTTTTTGTGAGAAATGTGAACTGTATAGTCACAACGACACAGACATGAACTCTTTTTAACCGACTTCAAAAAAAGGAAGAGGTTCTCAATTCGTCGGGATTTTTTTGTTTTTTATGTATGTTCATCGATTACTCCGAGATTTATGATCCGATTTACGCGATTCTTTTTTGTTCGACGCGGAATAGCTTCCAATTGGTCCCCTAAAAATTTGACATAGCTTGGCCCAGTACTTTTCATTTTATGATTTTTTTATGAAAAAAACCCATTCCGTTCCATATGTACACCGATTACTCTGAGATTTATGATCCGATTTACGTGATTCTTTTTTTTCGACGCGGAATAGTTGCCATTTGGTCCCTAAAAATTTAACATAGTTAGGCCCAGTAGTTTACATTTTACAAACATTTTTATGTTCCCGTTGCTTGGGATCTATATTTTTTAAGAAGCGCGGCACCTTTCTTAGGTCTACCCATACATAGCTAGACACTAAAAAGTAACAAATAAAAAAAAACTTCGTTTAAAAAACCGACTTCAAAAACTAAAAAACTAAAAGTATAGTTTTTAGTCGTTTTTTTTTAATTTGGTGTAAATGGCTAAGAAGCTAATAAATACTAAATAATGCTTACCTCAGCATATTTGACTGCTTGGAACATCTGGAAGTCAACTTTGGGAATTTTATTCCTTGCCAAGTCAACCGTACCTATTCTGGGTACATTTGAAAATGTACCTCTGCCTACGTCAGATATTTGATTGTCTTGAAGATAAAGTCGCCTGGAAGAAGTTAGATCACTTGGGTAACACAGAAATGAGAGATTAAAACTAGTTAAATCCCAATTTAAACCTATCTCTCATTCACTTAGTTACGAAACATACGAATAATGTCGTCGTGAAATAAATATAATGTGTAAACTCCATGTAACGTCACTCGATTTAACGACAAACTCCCGTAAGCGTTGTCACTTTTAATTTTTAATACAATTATAAAAGTTATATTTTAAGATTAGGAAATTATACTGAAACTAGTCTTCTTTTTCAAAAAAATATATTTAATTATTTAAAACAATAAATTACTTTGCACGTCATGTAAATGACAAAACATACTGAAAACTTTATCTATATATTGATACGTGTAACAAAAAAACAGCAAAAACTTTGTACCCGTTTTTACGAAAATTGCCCGGACGGAGGAGTATGAAATTTCGCACACTTATAGAGAAGGAGAGGAGAATGCTAATTTTTGAAGTGAAACTTCTTTATCGGCGTTGGGAAAAAAATTACCGTCACATTTTTCGGTTACGCGTCCCGTCACATTTTTCCGACGAGACGAGCATTGTAATGTTTGTTTGCTTTATTGTGTTTTAATTAATATACGAGTTTGATAATTTATAAAACTCTTATTTAGTATCCTCATATTTATTAAAGTGATGAGAAAAATCATAATTTAACTTTATCTAACCAATTTCTGTAAAGTTGCATATAGTAGTAGATCATTTTTCGAAAAAGGTCATAAAGAAGTTTCACTTCTTACTTGTGTACACCAGTACACGTACACATGTTTTGTTTAATTATGCATAAAAAATACATTAAAAAAACATTACATGTATTTGTCACACACACACATATATGCTTTTTGTTTAATGTTAAAGTCTCGGCAAAATCTGTGATTATAGAAGTCTTTGACAACTGTACCTTAATAAAGTTCAAACTTGTAATTTAAAATAATTATTATGGTCGAATTTCGACCACGGGCGACCACTAGTATTATGATATACCTATTCATGTACCTATGTTTTTGTAAATAAAGATTGATTGACTGGGCACTAATTTTTCAAGTGGGGCAATTGTCTATAGTCAGATGGGCATTGCCTGTACTAAATATCTTGAATGAATTGACAGTGTGCCAATTATGCGGTTTGTAGGAGGGTTGCCAGCAACGGTACAGTTTCCCCTGTTACTTTTATTTATTATTATTTTTACTTACCTTAAAAATCTCATTCCCTTAAAGCTGTTAGTGTCCAATTTTTTATTTTATTATTGTCCAAATGTAACACTTTAATACTGAGTTTCTTGCAAACATACCCCTGCGAATATAATATTTATTATATTAATAATAATATCGACTAACAAACATGCTTATTGTATATCCCCAAAAAAACGGGGTAAAGTATTTTTTGTCACAGATAAATATTTACCTCAAATTCATCATCATTCATAGCGTGAAAATCGTTTATAATAAATGTATTTATATTTTCACTTCAAAAGTCATTATTAATATTTTATTGAATTTACAAATTAAATAATAATAAATTTCGAATACACAATTTCTAGAAATAAATTAAATCTAACTATATATACAAATAAAACTATAAAATAAATAAAATAATGCCAGACCGCTGTCAGTGGGTAACGTGTCCAAAGACTGTTGTATCGTTGTTTGAAAAAAAATGATTTTATTTCATTTAAGTAATTACAACAACAAGTACTCAATTATTATAACTTTCATTTGTCTTTTATGAAACTATTAAGCTATATACATTGGGTTTTTTTAAGGTCATTTTTATACATAACAAAAAGGATTTCTGCAATAAATTAAACTATTTAATTATGTTTTACTGTCTTAGACAACTCAAGTCACATCTAATATTAAATATGACGGTATTTTTTTTATGTAAGTCATGAAAAACCAATTTAATTAAAATTTTATCCTGTAAGAATAAACAAGGAATACATCAAATTACCTGGGTATATCTGCTATCTGGTTGTGACTGACATTGCACCATCCCATCTTAGTCAAATCTGCAATGTGGCTTCCGTCCAATTTAACGATGTTGTTATAGCTAAAAATCAAACAGTGTAAACTGTATGTAACGTCACTCGATTTAACGACAAACTCCCTTAAGCGTTAAATCTTTTGGCTTTGATTGGTTTAGCTTCTCTGCCATAATAATCACGATACACTCTATATAGCATTACACTCACTCCCAATAACGACAATTAAGTAATAAAAAGTACATTTTAAGCTTTTTTACTGCAAGAGTTCAGCAAACAGGCAGACGGTCCACTTGATAGACAGCGGTTACCATCGCCTATGGACATTTGCAACACCAAAAGTGCTACAAATGTGCTGCTGCTCTCTTAAGGGAACCTGGTCACTAATGCCGGAACACAACTCAGGTTGTTATGGCGATACTTTAGACCAGGAGTGGAAGCCATCCGGTCGGGCAATGCCCTACCACCTGGCTGTGGGTTGTTTTGTCGCCTTTTACGACAGGCCGCGCGGCCGCAGGAAATTGTATTCTTTCTCCGTTCCTGCACGGATAAAAGCTGCCAAAATTAATCACAGGTATGCATATTATTTTATCGCTTTACTATTGCAGCCTGTAATAAATTCGACTGTTTGCATCATGCATACCGAAATTTCTACGTACTTCCTTTACCACCAAGAAGCCTCAATATAGCAAGATATGAATAAAATACAACAAAACTGCTGGTGCAGTAAAAGACGTCAGACAAAAATAACAGACCTCTCCATTTAACGACAACTCTGTACAACGCTAGAAATTGCAGTCACTTCGGTGTCGTTATATAGAGTTTACACTGAACATACATTTTACAACGACTCGTTTAGAAACAAGTTAGAAAAGTATAATCTCTGTCCGTCTCTCTCCGTCTCCGAAACAACTGGAATAAATTATATAAACGATGGAGAATACGATAATTTTTGTTTTAGATTTCTTGTCTGTTTGTTCGAGATTCACGTCAAACTACTGGATCGATTTCGATGCGGTTTTTGCTGATCTACAGCTAATTCTTAGACTTAAAATCTGCGTTTTACCCCGGGAATCCCGCGGGAATTCAACTGGGAATTCATTAAAAAAAAATCTAATTCCAATATGATTTTTCACTGATTGATTTCAAATTTTATATAATAACTTGTGATGTTTTTATCCCGGAAATTTTCCCGGGAGCGGTTTAGATTATTGGGGTGCGTAAAAATTAGCATAATCCGATCCGTTCACATCTTTTTTCGAATGCTGCTGTATTTTGAGTCCCGGGAATTGTGCGGGTATTTCAAGTCAAGAGTGAATTTTTTGGACACTAAAAAGACAAGTAGAAACAAGCCGAAACTTAAACTGGAACATACCTTATATCCAATACTTCTGCATCACGCAATCCTTTAAACTGGTTCCTTTTAAAATTAGCTAATTTGTTTCCGTGTAAATCTAATTTCTTTAATTTCCTCAAATTCTGAAAAATATTTCATGGATAAATTAATTAATTATTTTCAGTCATATAATTTACGATCACCGTTAATGAAAATGAAAATGAAAATGAATTTATTTATTTCAAAATGGAATCTTACAGATTACTTATTGAAAGTCATGACTCTACCACCGCTTCCAAGGCAATTTTAGTTACTGTTAAAGGAGAAGAAGCGGCGCAACAAACTCCCCAGTAACACATCTTTACTTTGTAATTATCATGTTTAATCACTCGTCTTTTTATTTTTTATTATGTAGTTTATAATAATACAATGTTTTGTATGTACATGTATGTACATACATACATAACTTCATGCCAGGTCCCTTGCGGGGTAGGCACGAACAACTGAGCGCCATTTAGGCTTATTCTTACACACCTCACTTGCTTCTTTGACATTCATAGATCTTGTCATGTATGCTCGTTGTTCTTAAGGCTCCTGACATCACCTTCTGTTAGTACATTATCAATTTGATCATGGAAAGTCTGTCGTGGCCTTCCTCGACTTCTGCATCCATCCACTTTTGCATTGTATATCTGTTTAGTCATTCTTTCATCATACATTCTTTCCACATGCCCGAACCACCGGAGCATTCCTTTCCTTACCTTCACCCCGACACTCTCTTTCAGACCAACTCTCTTTCTTACTTCGGTATTACGAACGCGGTCCGCACCGTATGTAATGGCAGTAAAATTTTCTAAATCTATACATATAAATAAAATCGAAGTGTCTGTTTGTAATATTGAAATAACCGCTTTTTACTACATGCATATGAATATATATACGGTACATACACCAAAGTAACATTTTTTACCATTTTTGTCCGTCTGTCTGTTTGTTACGGCTAATCTCTGAAATGGCTGGACCGATTTTGACGGGACTTTTATTGGCAGGTAGCTGATGTAATAAGGAGTATAACTTACTTCTGGCTTCTTATATTTTAGAAAAATTCTTTTATTTTGGAATTATGACGATTTTCAATCACCATGCGGGAGAGACCGTGGGGCGCAGCTAGTATATACAAGCAAGCAAGCTAAGTCAGTATCAGACAATTAATTTCTAAATATCATTGAATGCAATTAGCCTCTTTGCTTCAATAACTATTTATTGGATAACTAGAGGTCCCGACAGACGTTGTCCTGCCTGAAAAAATAAAATCTAGGACCCGGTCCCAGCGACACCTACTGTAAACCAACCGGGGCCATCACACACTAAAAATCATCAAAATCGGTTCAGTAGATTAGGACCTATTCTATTCTAATCTAATTTATGATCCTCCTAATCATTAGGAGGATCATAGAACCTGATCCCAGCGCCACCTTCCGGTTCCAATTGTGAATCTAAATAATCCGGGGAACTCAAACTATGCTAATAAATCGAACACAGAAAAAATTTCATCAAAATCGGCAAAGTCATTCTCAAGTTATGCGAGGACATACATTCATTTTTTTATATAAGTTTCAAACTTACTTGAAACGCTTCAACTGGTATGTCTGATATTAAACCATTGACCAAATGCAGTCTTTCCAGCCTTCCAATCGCTTCGCTGCCTGCAAAGATGTCTTTTGCTAGTTTCGTCATCTTGTGACCGTCTATCGATAGCGTCGTTAAATTTCCCAGTATCTAAAGACAGACAAGAAAAGCAAATAATAATGTATGCATTTACTTTACATTTTATTTAAGACTAATATTATTTTTGTAGGATAAAACAGCACTAGATTTTAGATTTGATGGTAAAACAGCACAAGGTGTCACATTTGATGGTAAAACAGCACAAGATTTTAGATTTGATGGTAAAACAGCACAAGATGTCACATTTGATGGTAAAACAGCACAAGATTTTAGATTTGATGGTAAAACAGGACATATGATAATAGTTATATTTCTACCATCTACCCAAGACTTGGGTAACTCACGAATGTGAGATAAAAATGAACTAGTTCCCATCCCGATTTTGAAACATTCTTCATTGATCCTCCGCTCCTATTGGTCTTGGGGTGATTATATATAGGCCTTTCTCGATAAATGTACTATCTAACACTGAAAGAATTTTTCAAATCGGACCAGCGGTTCCCGAGATAAGCGTGTTCAAACAAAACAAAATAAAATATTTGAATGCAAACATTATACTTCAGTTTGTGTCACAAGATGGCTCGCTCTAGCTTTTCGAATCTTAAAAGAGTGAGCTGGTACTGAGCTAAAGAACTAAAGGAGTGATACAGCACTTCTAAGCGAAAGAGCTATAACTCTTCTTTATTTTTAGCCGATTCGCATTATTCTATATAAGTAATGGTAATCACCTTAAATGCCTCTTTGGGAAACTCAGCGATCTCCGTATTTATGAAGTAGAGTTCTTGCAACGTTCTGTTAACTCCAGCGAAGGCATATTCATCAATTGTCTCTATCGGAGTGTCTTCGAACGTTAGCACTCTTACCACAGACCTATGAAGAAGTGGACCAAAGAGGTGTGCTGGAAACATAATATCATTAAGAATGTACCCAACGCACTGTTGGATTACCCACTTTTATATATTTACTAGCTGTACCCGGCAGACGTTGTCCTGCCTTTAAAAAATACCGGGACCAAATCTAACTATTTTCAAATCCACTTGAAAAAACAAAAAATTTCATCAAAATCAGGCCCATCAGGAGGAGTATCGGGCCACCACCTACATTCCGGGACAAACTTTAACACATACAGCAACAAAAAGAACACCTAAATTCTGGTACTCGATTGCAGCGCCATCTACCTGGTTCAAATTAAAATCTAAATCATCCCAGTAGAAAATTATAAAAATACTAATATCACTATTAAAAAATAGGGGTTGATCGTAGAGCGTTGAAAATTTAGGGGTTTATGTATTTTTTAATGTTTGTTTAAAAGTTATATTTTAGCAGACTGTATTAAGATTTTGCTGGTGTATGCGCGTAAATATACAAAATTAAAACTGCACTCACTTCAACTATAGTTTGTATTAAATGAATAGCAGATAATAAATATTTTTCATCAACAGTTCAATAGCAATATCCTATCCATAGGATGATAACCAAAAATAATAAATAAATATAAACCAAACCTATCCATAGGTCGCTGGTTCATATCCGGCTCGAAGGACCATGTTTAAAAGTTTTATTTCAGTGGACTGTATTTTAGCTTGTGTAATGCGCGTACATATATGAAAATAAAGCAGCACTTCGTTTGACGATAGTTTGTATTAATTGAATACCAAATAAAATTTTACATCAACAGTTCAATAGCAACTGACTTAAAATTATTAGACACCTTGTTTTATTATTATAAAATATTTAGGCTTTCATGCAGCCAGTGTTTATGTAGGTTTCCTACATATTTTTTTTTATTTTTTATTTTTTTTCGACTATAGTTTGTATTAAATGAATAGCAGATAATAAATATTTTTCATCAACAGTTCAATAGCAACTGACTTAAAAATTATTAGACATGTTTTGTTATTATAAAATATTTAGGCTTCCATGCAGCCAGTGTCTATGTAGGTTTCCTACATGTTGTATCATAAAAAAATAAAATAAATCTAAAATTAAAAATAACTATTAAGGGGAATGAAAAAAGATGTCCGATTCTCAGACCTACCCAATATGCACACAAAATTTCATGAGAATCGGTCAAGCCGTTTCGGAGGAGTATGGTAACTAACACTGTGACACGAGAATTTTATATATAAGATTTTAAAGCTGACAACTAGGCAGCAGCCACTTAGTGGAAAGTAGTTATTTGATGGTAATAATATAACTACCAGTATATGCCCGCGAGTTGGTCCGCGCTTGGCTTGAAATTCCCACGAGATTCCCAAAGTATCACAACTTTAGAAAGAATGTAAGCTATTGTTTAAACGAAAACTGTGTAACTGTGAAGTAAGCTAATTATTATGCACCCGTACAACTTCAGACCGCTCCCGGGAAAAAAATGGTTTCAAGCGCAGTGGTTTTCTGATCAGATTCAGATCCTTACTTGGTGATAACGAAACTACCTCAGGAGAATGCTCTTTCAAATAAAGTAAAAATTTTGAAAATCGGTTCACATTTGACGGAGAAATCGCGTAACAAACATACAAACAAAACACTGTCAATTGAGAACCACCTCCTTTTCCACGTCGGTTAAAACACAGAAACAAATTTATACTCACAGAACTGGCCTTCTTGTATGACAAGCCGCTCAATAGGCAGTCCCATCCCAGCAATATTGCCCACGCCCACACTCAACACGGCTAGCCCAGCGTTGGTACACCGCAAATGAATGCCCACGTCTGTGCCCAATTCGCATATACATGGGTGGAACAAATGTGTATTTTCTTTCGGGCAAGGGTACGCTGGGCCTTCGGGTATGTACTCCGCTGATGTGGTGATGATTATGGTGATGCAAGTGGTGATAGTGATGTAGTTGACCATTTTTCGAGAGGTATGGTGATCTGCAAAGAAAGAGAAAAAGAACTTCTTTTAATTGTCGAAAATGCGCTGCCCCTTACTGTCAGAGGTCAAAAAAGAACTGTCAGAAAACACTGCTTTTTCTTATATTAATAATATGCCTGCCTTTTTTACGAGTATTCCAAGAGTTCAGCACACGAGCAGACGGCCCAATTGATGCAAAGTGGTTACCATCGCCTATGGGCATTTGCAACACCAAAGGTTCTACAAATGCGCTGCTGCTCTTTTAAGGGAGGCTGGAACCTGGCCACAAATGCAGGAACACAACTCAAGGTTGTTATGGCGGCATATTCTTGACCAGGGGTGGTAGCCATCCAGACGGGCAAATACCCTAACATCTGGCTGTAGTGTTTTTGTCGCCTCTTACAACAGGCCGCCCGGGCGCAGGAAATGTAAACTACCTAATGTACCTACTTATATATGTGAAGCAACATACTATTACGAGTTGCAGGACTCTAATTAAAATGCAGTTAGAATTATTATACACAGGTACAAATATAACCGAACACAACAAATCCAAACGTAATACGGTCGTATTCAATAAAACGTACAAAGTCCGTCATAATAAATTACCAAATGTACACACGTCTAGCCTTGATCGTGGTTCTCGCTCGACTGCCGCCTCCCATCATTCTATACTGCACAAATGCAATGTCCCCGTGTCGTAATCCGAAACACCTGGCTAATGAGTCGGCCGCAAGCCATAAATGAGTACAATAAAACAATGGGCTGCTCTCTATAAACGTAAGCCAATAAATAAGTAAACAACAGAAGACGATCATAAAAGAGTTACAATTAGTTCAAATGCCGACGGGTAATAAATCTGCTTCTAAAAATATGTACGTGGAATTTGTCTTTGTAGGCGCCTAGATTGTAACAATATATCCAATAACACGTGTATAAAACTACTGACGTAATCGGGTATATCCCAGCTTATTGTTATCCCATACAACCATTAATAGATCAAATTAATACAAGGAAAATGATTTATTGACGTCAGATTTAACACTACAAATCGAGTTATTTTGAATCATTGGGTTTCTCATTCATGAATCAAACTCGATAGATAACATTAAAGTCTATTTCAAATCGAACGATATTTCTGACGCATCAATAAAAAGTAATTTGTAGTATTGTTTCAAACTTTCTTACGAAGTGGTCACCTAGTGGTCGAAATTCGACCATAATTAATTTAAATTATAAGTTTGAACATTATTAAGGTTCTGTTTTCAAAGACTATAATTCTATTATCACAGATTTCGCTAAGGCTAGATTGTTAATTTGACTTTAACAATAAACAAAAGAGTGTACATATATGCGCGTGTGTTTCAAATACATGGTAGTGTGTGTAATGTTTTTTAAAATTGATTTAGGGTTTTTTATGCATAATTTAAGAAAAATATTAGCATTTTACGCTCCTTCTCTATATAAACTATAAGTGCGAAATTTCATACTCCACCGTCAGCGCAATTTTCGTAAAAAGGTGTACAACATTCTTGCTTCACGTATAATGATAAGTATAGCAAAATACATTTAGGGCCGCTTGCATAAGGTTGCCTAAATTTATTTAAGAAACTCAAAACGTATTTAACACCCGTCAATACAATTAGCGTCTTGCACAACGCAAAGTTAGCCGCTAAATATGTTTAAAGAACTGTCAATACGTTTTGAGTAAAAAGTATGTTAAAAAAAATTATTGAGACTTCGTTACTAGTGACGATATTAGCCTCATAGGTGATGGCAAATTTACATTTTTTTAATATATTAAATAAACTTAAGTATAATATTAAACTTAACTTGTAACTAACTCTATTTATAAAAAAATAGTCAGGAACTTAAATAATAATCCAGCCTCCTTGTTCAAAGGGTTGCTTAGAATAATATGCAAGAATGTTCTGGGTTTGGCCACATTCCAGAACAATATGCACAAGATCCTTTAGGTAGTTTAATATGATTAACTAATTTTATTTCAAGGCGATCGTTATGCAAGCGGCCATTAATCCTTTTACTATACAATAATAATCGTATACTTATATCTAAGATCACTAAGTTTACGATATTTCTTTCAGACCGTCCTATTTGAGAAAGACTTCATATCTCATACTCGGAATGTATGCTTGAGGTTACCTGTTCAGAGGGATGAAAATTCTGTTTTTTTATTACATGGGTTCAGCAGACAGGCACATAGCCCACCTGATGGAAAGGAAACACCAAAGGTGCTACAAATGCGCTGCTGCTATCGGAGACTAGAACCTGGAAGCTGGTCACTAATGCCAGAACACAACTCAAGGTTGTTATGGCGACATACTTTAGACCAGGGGTGGTAGCTGGCAGCCATCCAGTCGGACAAATGCCCTACCAACTGGCTGTGGGTTATTTAGTCGCCTCATACGACAGGCCGCCCTAACGCAGGAAATTGTATTCTCTATCCGTACCTGCACGGATAGTATGGATGCCGGATTGCTTTAATTAGCTATGAACCTATACTCGCGTCATCGCCGGTGCGCGATCTAGTGGCGGACAGACTTGTGAGGGCACGTCGTTGACGTTTGAGTCGATGTTGCAATCACAGAGTACTTTATATATAAGGGTTGCAATTTCTCCAGCACAACACAGACGTAGTGTCACGCGGCCGCACTATTATCAACATGTTTACAGACACGCTTAACAACAACCAGAATTGATTACCGGAAATCGATGAAACCTGTCTTCTAACAGCGAATAAACAAGACTTAACAAAAACCTTAGTAATAATATTGAAATATCTGTTTGTGATTTCATTATAAATGCCAAAGGACAATTGCAGCTTTGCCTGTCTCATAACTGTGTATAATTGCATTATAATAACAGCCCATGTCTCACTGCTGGGCTCAGGCCTGCCATTTAGGGGAAAAGGACAGCATACCCGCCATGCTTGTACAAGGCGGCTTGGCAGGTTTGACACATCGCTTATCTCGATGTGCAGTTACATCACGATGTTTTCCTTCACCGTTGTTAGCACGTGGTAATTGTAACAATATGCACATTAGATCAAAAAACTGACTAAGTGGTGCATGCGTTCCGGCCAGGATCGAACCCGCTACCACGACTTTCTAACTATATTAAGTTTATTAAATGCCTTTTTATTCCCGATAGTGCTTGTTTCTAATTCTTCTAACACTCGACTAATGCCGGTCCCAAAATTCTACAGAACCGGCTGCAAGTGAGTTAATTAGCAAGATTCATAAATATTGCATAATGAGCTCATTAGAAGTGGAAAGTTTGATGTCCAAAATAATAGCTGAAATTTCTAGAGAAATTCGTGTGTTTACGGCCGACTGATAATACATGTGCGAAGTTCGTCCCACATATAATAGTTATTTTACACTGATGGTGTGGGTGATACTCTCGTCGTTGTAGGTAATATACGTGAAGCAAAAACTTTGTAACACTTATTACGAGAATTGTACAAATTGCGGTGACGGAGGAGTATGAAATTTCACACACTGATAATTTATATAGGAAGAAGCGCCGACGTTAATAAAAAAATTATTATGCATAAAAAGTTATGTTATATATCTCTATATTAATTGATACTAAACAAAGACATTTAACTAAAATATATTATGTAGCAGATCACTGCCAACGGGGACGTGCCCAGAAGGCTGGCTGCATTACCACGCTGTATGGCAATACTTATTTGATGTGCGAAATATGAGCCAGCCTTCTAATCACGGGTGGTGTCAAAGAATTTCTTACATATGTCTTTAAGCAAACTCTTTGCCGACGACCCCACGGGCCTAATGTTTCAACCCCAAACGGCACAAATGTGTAACCCCTTCCTAAGGCTCCATATTTGCGCCGTTTGACGTCTTCAGCTGAAGCGGCAGCGTTGCTAGCCCCTGACTCGGTCATTGGAAGATGTGACGGGGCCATAAAAAATACATTGAATTCACCCCTGGTTGCTGATTATTATTATTATTTTATATGTCCATAGCTTTAGTCACTTCCCATTACTTAAGAAGTCTTATTTATTTATAAAATTAAATTACTGCTGCTGCACACCAGGAGGCCCTAAAATGTCGCAACTATGTATCCATTGTTAGTGGGTACGTATTTGTGGCTTTCGGGGTCGAGACCCTGGGGCCATCATCACCTCTATCGAGACCTCTCAACGCGTCTTATTGAGGTCTCGCGTGACCAAAAGGCTGGCTTGTACCTAGGGCAGCGGATCAGCGTTGCATCCAACGCGGAAATGCGGCAATGCATTTTGGGCACGCTCCCCGCCGACAGATTTGGAGTCAATTTTTTATTTATAGATTTATGTTATTTTGTAAATATAACTTTATTTATATATAGTTTAGTTTATTTATATTTAAGGTTTTATTTGTAATTAAAATTATATATAATTTTTAAATATAAAAATAGAAAATATTATTCTTTTATAACAATACATCGAAGTGATATATTATAGTGATATATGGTATATATTTAACAAAAAAATTGTATAAAATCTTGTAGTCCGCCGGCAGCGGGGCCTGGGGTCCAAACTACCGGTGGTTAAGACTCTACAGACAGGAACCTCCTCACAATCGGTGCTTTGTCCAAAAATGCTGCCTTCTATATCTGGCTATTAACCCAGCCTCCTAGCGAAAGCCTCTCTGGGTGAGGTCCTCGCTATAAGTACGGAAACGGTGACAACTATCGGCTCAATGCTCCAGATGCAACATGGCGGCTCGTGAGCAAGATCTAAGTATTTACTTAGTTTTCTTTTTCTTTCTTCACGATGCTACCATCTCTCTAGAGACCACGGTCCATAGAAATGTACCGGACTTTTGGAGAGCTTGCGTGGGGCCATGGAAAGGCACAACACGTAGAGGCCTCTTGACAAATTTCATGTAAATGTGGCGTGACACTGTCCGGCGATCATTCCAGTTAACACCATATAATAATGCATCCAAGAACAAGCCCCGCCCAGTGTAGGTCTATTGTGGGCAATGAGAACAAAACGTACCGGGCTGTTGGGGTGAACCTCTAACGGTACTAGAAGTCTGGGAATATGGGGACTATGGCGTCTGCCCGTCGCAATGTTCGAAGGACATTTACCAATACTTATTATTATTATTTACTTGTGTTTCCAATAAGAAACTTTCGTTAAATTATACGCTCAAACCAAGGCAAGTAACAATAGTAGTTATGACATGCTTAATAATTTTTAAAGGTCAAACGACCGGTATTTAATCCATTAACAAAAACATGTTTCATATGTAATAAATTTTATTATTTCAATATTAAATAACAAAAACACATCATCATTGTATTAAATCCCGGTTGTATTTCTTTTGCCTTATAATAGACAAATAGGCACATTGTATATTAATGTCTTACAATAAATACCTACTAAATTTAATAGGTACTCATATTATTATATTTTTTTCGATGTGTTTCTGTATGTGTTGTTAGTAAGCAAATAAATGTTTTTCCTTCATTCTTTTTAATAATTATACATACATACATAACTTCACGCCAGGTCCCTTGCGGGTAGGCACAAACAACAGAGCGCCATTCAGGCTTATTTTACACACCTCACTTGCTTCTTTGCATGCACGCTCGTCTGTTGTTAGGGCTCCTTAATAATTATGTTTGTATTATTTGTAATAGAATGGACAATGGGCCACTCCCAGATACTCAGACCAGAGAAAACACTGAAAAATTCGTTTCCTATATTTACCGTGCCGGGAATCAAACCCGGAACCACTACGTTATAGTGAACTAAGAGACATTCGGGACCAAGGTCCGCCTTCGTAATTCTAATTTTTGGTCCTTCCGTGATTTCACGTCAAATTTGAGATATTAGTCACGTATACGGAAGCCCGGACCGATTTTTTATACATATTTAGTAAAACGTTAAATATATTACATTTTATTAATGGTGTGTTGAGGAAACATATTTGCGTAAAATTTCAATGAAATAAAGTATTGAAATAAATGACACTTAAAAATTGTTATCACACATTGAAAGGGTAAATTGAAGGACATAAAAGTCTCCTACGAACTTTGTTAGAGCAGTTTTAAAGTTATAAGTGCGAAACATTGAAAACAAAGTGACTTTACAACATGGACTTTCACTTACAAAATAAAGCATTTAAAGTAATTACCTGCTATTAATAATTGACTATTTGTCGATTACAGCAAATCCTGTAGTGTTTTGCAGCCTTTTATTGATATTTACATAATAATTACGAAGGAAAACACGTAATTTTTATATTTCTGAGAAGTACACTACCCACACTCTCATGGTCAACACTTAACTAAAAAAAATGTGGCGTAGACCGCGTAGATTGCTGTTGTTGTTTTTCAAATTTGCCACAAAGGTAGGCAAAGAACTTAGTCCATACAGCCTTGTCAGTTGTATTAATTTTAAAGAAATCATAGTTATTATAAAAGGCCTAAGCCATGTCAAATGTGTTTTTAGCCATATCTCTATATAATGTATTCTACTCTGTGTCCATTTCCATTTTTTATATTATAAACCGCGAGTTTTTGGCGGGAACTGAAATGAGATGTTGTGCTGTGCAGTTTTATTTTCTGAAAAATGTGCAAATTTACTCTATAATGAACAATAGTTGTAGGATATTGATAGTTTATGAGTAGTAATTATGTTTTTTGTGAGAAATATGAACTGTATAGTCAAATATGGCCCTTTGAGTTGTCACAAGAACTCCGTTGAATAGCACTAGCTGATTACCTACAGTTCAGCTGTGCTACACATAGGCTTAGGAAAATGAAGAAACTTTAATGTAAACCAAGATCGTGCTGAAAGGCCTAGCTGGCAAGCCATAAAATAAATAAAAAAATTAATAGACCAGAACAGAAGTCAAACAAGCTACACAAATAATGCAATCTTATACTTTTATCAATTTAATAGGAAACAATATACGTCCGCTTCCTTTTATTACATTAAATATTAATTTAAAATTTTATAACATGTGACTGACCGGATTGTACCCTCAGATTAATAATAAACCTGAACCTCTATGATAGAGGCTCTATTTGAATGACAGTAGTTTTTTTGTTTATTAATTCATTCATGACCATAGAATCAAAGTCTTTTAGTGGGAAACATGTTAATTAATAGGTCTTCGTATAGTAGCGCAGTTGTATTGCAGTCTACAACCGACGCCATTCAATGGAGTTCTTGTGAAAACTCGAAAGTTCACATCTGACTATACAGTTCACATTTCTCACAAAAATACATAATTTTTACTCAAAAACTATCAATATCCTGCAACTATTGTTCATTTTAGAGTAATTATACACATTTTTAGAAAATAAAACTGCACAGCACAACGTCTCCTTTCAGTTCCCGCTAAAAACTCTGAATGACAGTAGAAAATTTTAGTGTTACCATACTAGGTTATAATAATTATTTAAAATTTTATATAAATTATATAATTATTTTCAACCAAGGTTTTCATCTATTTAGGTTCAAGGAAATTCTACCCAAGTTCACAATGTTTGAACTAGTTCACAATTATGCTATGAAGAAACAATATTTTTACTAGGTCATCAACTTTGTATCTACTGTTAATCACCGAAAATTGTGGCTTTATTATTTTAGCTAGTCACATTATTTTGTCATCGAAAATACATACATAGGTATTATCATCGCTGCCTATTATATTTATTCGGCCATCTTTCGGACAGAAGAGGAATCTCAAGTGGAAGGATCTAGTCTTCTATTGAAGCAATCCAAATTATTCGTATTATTGTAGATTTCTTTCTTCCTACTCTTACACTCTCTTTTTTCACCTAATACAAACTGTTTGGGGTCGGCACAATATGTATTTTCCTTTCACACACTTATATTCTGTCATGCAATTTCTGTCATATCACAAATCATCAGTTAATATTTTTACTAATATAAACATATTCTTAAATAAAGCAGAGCGTCAAATCCGCTATTACGATATTGTCAAAACGATCGATCACTGGCGTCATAATGGATGTATTTGTATGAAATCAGCTACTATGACACCAATGGTTGAGATTTCTGACGATATTATAATAGCAGAATTGGGCCCCTGAAGTGTTGGTGGGCCATTAATCAAAGAAGGTGAAAGTCTTAGAAAGCAACAATTATACATATAAGTTAAAAACCATCTTCACAATATAGTGTAATTTTAAAACCTGGCAGTGCCACAATATACCTTATAATTTACAGTCAATGAATACGAGTCTTTTTATATATTAACATTAAACTATGTATTGCTAGAAGCAAAAATGTCACATTATAAATGTCAATTATTTAACAATGTTAAAATTTCGACAAAGTAAGAAAGGGGTTAAACTTAGGGTTTTAGAAATTTAAAAGAGTTAAATTACTTATTGAAAACAATGCCACCAAAGAAAAAGAAGCCTCGTCCTCAAAGATTCAGATGTGACCAAGTAGACGGCGAGCGTTTTTATGCTCCCCCTGAAGATGCCCAAAAATATAACTGGTGGGAAGTTTTCTGCTTTCCATACATTTTATGTTCACGCGTGTGGGACTGCTGCGTATCATTATGCGCCGGTACAAACCAATGCCTCGTTTACTGGATGTTAATTCAATGGATTGTCTGTAAAATTACAAAAATGACAACGCCGGATCCCATAACGTATCCATACTTCTTCTATGTATTCTGCCAAGTATTTTTACTAACCGTTGTTGTCCTTTTCTTATGGTTGCATTTTGGAAAATCTTTGGTAGTCCCATATTTGTAGCTTTTTACCACGTAATGATTGACTATGAAGAACCAAAAGCGTCATCAGTGGGTAATACATCAAGATTATCCTTCAGAAGATATTGTTTCAGAAAAGGAGACATTTTTGACGCTTCGCTAGACAAACCATCTACCAACTATGCAAGGTCAGATAGTACAAACACTGCCCTGTCTATTGCTATTGATATTTTCTTATATGAAATATTTTACTAATAGAATTTATTATAATAAATATACATCTTTTTCATTTAACGATTATCTATTGATGTCCTATTTTTAGTGTATACAAAATAAAATTCTCAGACTGAGCCATTAGTTGAAGTTTTATTAAGTTTTTTTTCTAACATGAAAGTTATACCTAATACAATACATTTGTAAATATTTTTCTCAGTTTCATTCTTCTTTTGTGACCAAGCAATGGAGCTAATTTTGAGACAATTTTTACACCTATTTATGTCACACACACACACACACAACTTCACGCAGGTCCCTTGCAGGGTAGGCACGAACAATAGAGCGTCATACAGGCTTATTCTTACACACCTCACTTGCTTCTTTGACATTCATAGCTCTTGTCCATGCACGCTAGTATGTTCTTTAGGTTCCTGACATCACCTTCTGCTAATACACGATCAATTTGATCATGGCATAAGCATATCAACACAAATCGTAAAAAAATCCTAAATACATTTACATTAATTTTTACTTACTTGTTCGAGGATAAGTCAAGAAAGATAAAATTATTTTTTGTAGGCACTATTGCTTAGCTGTTAACAAAACGTCTAACATGATTTTAGAATAGATAATACTTTCTAGAAAGGCGATAAAATGAAACTAGCAGCAATACTTAAGTTGAGGTACTTAAAATAGTACCCTAGGCGTTTACTTGATGCATTTGATTTGATGACTTTACGCTGTATTTTTAATTTACATGAATCTCTTTTGTAAACCATGAGAAGAACCAATTTTAATATTATCCACAAAAACATTATTTTTAAATATAATATAAACAGTATAATTTGATATTATGTTATGGCAGCATTATTTTGACGTTAAATCGGTAGTTTCGAACCTACTAACCTACTTTTTTCAATCAGTTTCTCCAAACATGGGCGGGGAGTGAAGTTGGTCTCGTATCAATTTATTATAACATAATAATTCAACCACATCGAAATTGGGTTAAATATTATATAGTAAATCTTGTTCAAGTACCAAAAACACCGTATATCTAGTGGTAAGTGTTGAAAAATTTAACTTTTCTTTACTCCATATAAAAGTGAAAATTCGCACGTAACACTTGATTTAAATAATTAATTTGAATATTTGAGAGAGATCTGTATTCTGTCTGCGTTTACAAAGATACTTAGCGATCGTCTGTGCCCAAGTATGTATTGATATTTCGTTCTATTAGGTATTGTCTGTTACATGTTATGTAGTCTTCCTGTACAAAAATCGAGTCAGTACGACCTGTGACCTATTTTTCATTTTTACTCTTACGATAATCGTTTATAATATTTAAATCTCACGTTTTATTGCACTTAAGTATCTTATAATAAAATGGTTGACCGTAAAAATTACTCAAAATCTTTACTTTGATGCAAACCACTATTTGGTTTGGTATACAATATCGTCACGCTGATCTCATCAAACACTAATTAGTGATACTGCTTTTTTATTGTCAAAATGAAGCTCTTTATCTTGCTATGTCTCCACAGAAGTATTTTTTATTTCTTTTTGATACCACCACATCTTCATACATTCTTGTGCCCTCTCCTGTCTTGTAAATGTTTAGTATTAAGTTTATAAAATGATTTTATATCCTTTGTGTCAGATAGGTGCAATGTACTAGATAGATTTTAATTTCTTAATGAATATTTAATATCTCAACTTTCAACTGATGTTTAGGCAAGTGATGGCCAGTTACCATACCATCATCATCTGAGTGTTAAATCCTGGTTGCGTTTGGAGCGATCACTTTGACACCCAGGGTCCAGTTTCCTACTTTTTCTTTTGCACTTTGTGCGATCTTCAGCATACCCCGTTTTGAGACCATTGGTATGCATGTCATCCTTCATTTTTTGAGCCGTCCCGTTCGGCTGGGACCTGGTGGAAGTGGCATGGCTAGACTCATGTCAGCTCTTTCATCCGTGCAGGAAGGAGAAAGAATACAATTGTCTGCAGTCTGGCGGCCAGTTGTAAAAGGCGACAAAACAACCCACAGCCAGTGCTAGGATATTTGTTTGATTGGATGGCTACCAAGCTGGTATGAAGTATGTCACCATAACAACCTTGAGTTGTGTTCCTGCACTAGTGGCCAGGTTCTAGTCTCCCTTAACCTTAACCTTTGGTGCTGCAAATGTCCATAGGTGATGGTTACTGCTTTCCATCAAGTGGGCCGTCTGCCTGTCTGTTGAACTCTTGCAATCAAAAATAATAAAGGAGATAAATAACTCTTTATTGTATGAACTTAAGACTAAAATTATATCTAGTTATGTACAAAGGGTGGTCTTATCGCTAAAAAGCGATCTCTTCCAGACAACCCCAGAAATGAAATTATATGATAAGGGTGATGGTGGTATACGTAACATATAGTACAAACTACTTACATTTTAATAATAAATACATAAATTATATATATATATATATATAAATATATGGATAAATTTTATATATTACATAGATATATACTTAATATACATACCATACAAATACATATCTACAAAATATATAAATATTTATAAGTGAATTTAAATGTCATATTCCAAAGACAGATAGTATTTTTTAATCATAGTTTTAAATATAATAAATAATAATAAAGTAATTACATTATTATCTTTTGTTCAATAGAATTAGATAGAAAGAAACACAAAGTTTAATAGATTATTATTGAATATAATTCAGTGGTCGACAACATAGTCGTTCATTTATTGGCGACTAGAATACCAATGAGCATCCCATTTATATTGACTGTGTCAAGCCGATACTAACGATACCACTGCCTTATGTTGAAGGCATAAAGTTCTAAAATTTTGGTCACTAGAGGACAGCAGGGAAGAGTCCTTAACTGATGGAAAGTGGTAGCCAATGCACTGCCTGTCTCGAAGAATTGTTACGGCGGTATTCTGATATACAGCCAGACGGGCAATGCAGCGGCATAGCGCGGGTGATGGCTGCTCGGGGCGGAAGACTATTTTTCCATCCTTTTATTTAGGCATTTTAATTTAATGCATACTATATCTATACTTATATTACAAGGAGGTAAAGTTTGTGTGTTTGTGACGTTGTAGGGGGGTAATCTCTGGATATGCTGAACCGATTTTGAAAATTCTTTTTGTGTTGGAAAGCCCTTTTATTAGAGAATGTGCTAGGACCGGTAGGAGCAGAGTGGAGCGATAATAAAAATTCTGGCCGTGTTAAGCCTGCTAGTATTACATACATTAATGCTAGATAACTTTTTGGCAAGACAGTCATCATTATTTTGCATTATAAGGGTTAGATTATAAATAAAAAGTTTACCTAATTAATCACGTTTATTAATACAAAAAATATTTTATTTCAAAGCACAAAATAAACTATGGGGAATCCTCGCAATCAGAATAGATGGTGTTGCCAGCAGCCGCTACAAAAATCATTCAAGAAAGGGGATTCTCCGAATTCGTCACAGAATAAGTAACGAAAAATTCCTTGCTCTTTTCAATCGGTCCGAATTTGCAGTTGCCATAAAAATATGAAATGGTTAAAATATTTATATTATTAATGTGAAATTTTGCCGCCCCTAAAAAGTGGCGGGTCGCCACTGGGCAGATGTCCTACCTTCCGTCTGTGGGTGGTTTTGTCACCTCTTACGACAAACCGCCTGGCCGCAGAATTAGTATTCTCTCTCTTTCGGCACGTATAAAACTAGCCAATTTAAGCCGATTCTGCGTATATATGAGACCAAACACTGCATTTTTTTTATATATTATGAACTCTATGGACTCTACTTCTTTACCCTTTTTTTAAAACTAAACATTTTTTTTAAGTTGTACACGACGCTTATTTGTTATTGTGTGTGACATTAATGGAGTAGGCTTGTGTTGTGGTGTACCTTAAAAATAACTTATTATATTAATTTATTCTAATTTTAATACTAAACTAATACTAATGTACAGTGTATCTTTTATATCCTGGTGTTATGAGGAATTGCATGTACAGTGTGTGCCTTATGTCTATACCTATATATATATATATATTATCCTATCTATGGCCATGTGTGTTGTTTTCCTTTCTATGTTGGGTTATTAATTTTTAGGCTCTTTGTGTTGTGGTTTGTTTGTGAAGTGTGCGTGTAATGCAATGCGATGGTAGTGTGCTTTGGAGTGGGTATGTTTGTAAGTTTTGTTATGTGTTTGTGACTTTGTGTGGTGTTATAATTTATTGTTTAATTTAACACTGCAATACTAACCTGACAGCGTTATTACAGTTTTGAAAGAGCATAGATAGTAATCTCTGCCTTCATCATATGTCGTCATGGCGTAAGGTATGACGGCAAACTCGGCATTGTTATACAAATGTAACTCTGATTATTTTTAGGTTTGTATGCAAACAGATGGAAGATGTCAATCGAGAAATGAGCTGCCTTTATAATTAACGAGGAAAAGGGCTTTATTTATTTCATTTCGATGGGTGAAAGGCTATTTGTTTTAAACGACATTTCTTAAGATGTCGGGAGAAAAGTTTGAAGTTTGAAATGACCCAAAACCACACATCACTAACGGGTGTGATTTACATATAAGTCCCCGTAATCATAAGTAATGAGGGGGGAGGGGGGATGGGGGGGAGGAAAACTTACCCCTTCTGCAACTCCTATGTGGCGGAAATGTATAGTTCCCGAGTAATTAATGTTTTTGTCAATCTAACCTCACTTCTGTTTTTCACTAATATTTCACTTATATATAATACAAATAGTGAATGGTTACCAGTCGGTTCTGTCGCTTTGGTCTACACAAAACCTAACCTAACCGACTGCTTAAAACTCCACATATTTCAATTTTCGGATACATACAGTCTCCTATTTAAATAAATCCCGTCCTCTTAAAATGTACACTTTCCGGTGCACAAAAAAAGTCTCGGCGACAAAATTACCAGATCATTGTCGTGAATTTTAAACTTCGATAATTAATTGAATATGTATTTTTTCCACTCAAAACCAAATATTAGTTGTTATAAATAAGTCTTAAATATATTCCTAAACACATTAACCATTGAAATTATCCAGGAAATCATCCGGGGACGGGGATATAATGTAAACCCAACCATCACTAACGAACTTTTTATGTACCATACAAAAAAAGAACAACGGGCAACGAATAAGCGTTGCTATACAACGAGGGAGGAATGCGGCCAGCATTTTGGGAACGCTCCCCACCGACAGCGATTTGGACTACATCTTTTACTTGTAAATATGTTTATAGTAGTATGTAATTTCAAAGTTTTTGTTTGTAGTATATTTTGATAGGTATATAATACATAATATAGTTTGAGTTTATTCGTTACACACATACAAAACTTAAGAGAAAAAAGAGCATCATAGATTGAAACTAGACGTCAGGTTCTATTTATTTCTTTAAGTTGAAACATTAGGATGAAAAACCCATCGTATTAGATCTCACACAAAATGTCGCTTAAAACAAATAGCCTTTCACCCCTCGACTTATAATCCCGGTTGCTTTAAAGATTTATGTCCGTACTAGGATATGCCCGTGATTTCGTCCACGCTTGACTTGAAATTACCGCGGGATTCCCGGGACACAATATATCGCAGCATTGAAAGAAGAATTTCAGCTATTGTGTTAGTATAAATTGTGTCGGATTAAGCAAATTTGTATGCATCCGAACAACTTCAAACCGCTCTCGCGAAATTTCCCGTGATAAAAAATATCACATATGTATGTATATTTTATTACATTAGATTTGCTATCGATTAGTAAAAAAATTAGATTGGTATTCGATTGTTTTTAACCTGGCCATTTTAAATCATTGCCAGAAAAATTCCCGCGGGATTCCTAGGATAAAATAAAAACGGCATCGAAATCGGTCCAGTAGTTTTTACGTGAGCCCGAACAAACAGACAAGAATTAAAAAAAAATGCATCGTGTTCTCCATCGTTTATTTATATAGATAGACTATATCAGATTTTGGCTGAAATTTGGTGGGAAGGTAGCTTAGAACCAGGAGACGGACATAGGATACTCTTTATCCCGTTGGAACCGCTAGGTGGCGCTGAGATCGGGTTCTAGAATCCTAATCACCTGAAGCGATTTTGGTTTTGTGTGTTTGAGTGGGGTTCCCGGATGGTTTAGATTCCCAATCAGAACTGATAGGTGGCGCTAAGATCGGGTTCTAGAATCCTCCTAATCACCTGGAGCGAATTTGGTGATTTGTGTTTGAGTGGAGGTCCCCGGATGGTTTAAATCCACAATTGGAACCGGTAGATGGCTCTGGGATTGGGTCCTAGATTTTTATTTTTTCAGAGCAGGATAACGTCTGTCGGGGCCACTAAATACAATAAAATATTGCACACCGGTACTGGCAGAATATAGAGGTACCAACGACTTTTCGTAACACCACTTATCTTACCTATATTCGGAATAAAATAAACACTAATTTGAATGTCTATATTTATAGAGCCACCTTGATTGTACGAGTCTGACTCGTACATGGCCGTTTGTAATGGTCTTAAAAATGGTTAAAACGGTTCTCATATCGACCTTGAATTATACGAATTGGCCAATACGCAGTTTCACACACTTTTCCAACTGGTTTCGAAAGTGACATCGTGACGACACAAGCCAAATACAGTACTAGAAGCAGGGTTGCCCGATTTGTGAAATCTATCCGGTTTTGGTAATTTTAAACAGCAGACGGGAATAAAATGGCTGAAATTTATGTTAAAGTTGTAATGATGTCGTTTATACAATATGTTATACAATTGTAGAGGCACAGTACATTCTACCATAGACTGGTATATTAAATAAATACTAAACTAATTTTTCAATGTCTTAAGCTTTGCAACTATACATACTAATATGAATATCTATGCGAAAGTAGATTCCAGCTACAATTTTAAGACCTAGCATGTGCATTCCATGTAATTTTTATACCACAGCAAATAAAATGTGACGAAGTATACATTATGGCATTTTAAAATTTTAATAAACATATTCGGTGCAATATCATATTTTAATACAGCCTTTATATGTCTTGGCAAATTAGCAGATGCCTAATAAGCTACAATATACAAACAATAATTTAAAATACAATGCCAGTTGCTAAGTTTTGAAATTGCATAGTTGAAGTGTTTCAACCATACAGTTCCGTATACACTTCATTAAGAAAGTAGAAAAAGAATGCGGAAGAAGTGGCAAATTATAACTTATTATATTTTATGTCGTTTTGATATACGAGTATGTCCAGTCACGCAAAACTTAAATGCGCTTCGTGTGGTGTTAGTTCCGTGAGTTTGTGTAGGTCCAGTCAAATATGAACACCTTATGGTTTGCTGTGCGAAAGTGATGGTATGCGATTCTGGTTTGCGGACGAGCGAGAGAGCAATCCTCCCCTCTCAGCTCTGTCTGTGAAGCTTGTAATTGTTCTGTACGATACCGTATTCAAAGGCGTATTTAAATTTTGCACTTAATCTATATATATAAAAATGAATCATAGAAATGTACGTACGCGCATAACTTAAGAACGACTTTACCGATTTTGATGATTGTGTGTTTGAGTGCGAATCTGAACCATACGGGAAGGATGGTTCAGATTTGCAATTAGAGCCGGTAGGTGGCGCTGAGATCGGGTTCTAGAATCCTCCTAGTCACCTGGACCTATTTTGGTGATTTTGTTTTTGTGCCTTTTAGGAATTCAGAAAATATGGCGGTACGAAGTTCGCCGGGTCAGCTAGTGTATTATATATGAAGCGCAATTATGGACTTTGCATTTTAATAAGTGATGTTTGTAATTTTTCTATTTTTGTCTTTTCCTTCATCATTTAAGTGACAATGAACCGATTTACATGAAATAATGTTTATGTTGTTATATTTTGTAGTTTCGGTAAGTGTAACCGTGAAGTAAGCTCTATTGGATGAACTGAATTTTATTGTGTTTCTTGGTGCTATTACACTATTTTATTCTAATCTTGACAAAGGCTAAAGATTTACTTGTAAAGTTTTTATTGACTTATGCTGCTAAACTTGGGCCAACATTACTCTGTGTTTAATACAAATGAATATGAATTAATTGCTTTAGGTAATAAAGCCCTGCAGAAACGGAGAAATAATACAATTCCTGCGTTGGGGCGGCCTGTCGTAAGAGACTAGAAAACAAGCAACAGCTAGCTAGGTGGTAGGATATTTGCCCGTCTGAGTGTTTGGCGGGACCGGAAAGAAGATGTTGTGCTGTGCAGATTTATTTTCTAAAAATGTGTAAAATTACTCTAAAATGAAATGTTGTAGGATATTGATAGTTTTTGAGTAGTAATTATTTGTTTTGTGAGAAATGTGAACTGTATAGTCAAATGTGGCCTTTTGAGTTGTCACAAGTTTTCCGTTGAATGGCATTAGCTGATTTACCTACAGTACACATAGGCTCAAGAAACTGAAGAAATTATATTGTAAACTAAGATCTGGATTAAAGGCCTAGCTGCCAAGCCATAAACCTAAATAAATAATAATAAGAGTATGCCGCCATATAAAACTTCAGTTGTGTTCCTATTTTTCTCAAATAAAGTGTTTCTTTATTTCTTTCTTTCCGTCGTTTTGGCATTAATGGCCAGGTTTCGGTCCACATTTAGAGGGCGGCAGCACTTTGGTAGCACCTTTCTTTGGTGTTACAAATATTCATAGGCGATGGTAACCGCTTTCCATCACGTGAGCCGTCTGCCTGTCTGCTGAACTCATGCGATAAAAATATAACATCCCATTATACTTATAGTCTCTGTCTGTATTTTAGCTTATGAATTATTTTTCCCTTTTTTATTATGTTGATGCATAATTTTGTATTTTAAATTGATGAAGAATTTAAAAAAATACTCTCTATTGCACTTGAGCACTTGATACGAAAGTAATACATATTTTTGATTATGCTGATTAACTTTAATTCATGATTTTTCTGATTTAATTGCTGGCAACACTGACTAGAGTTAGAACCGCTATCTTCACATCCGTTAGAATCACGTTTTGTATAAGTGATTAACTTTCGGTTTTTTTTTTGGGTTAGTATCCATTAAAAAAACTTAGATAGGTAATTAAAATGATCTAGAGATTTTTATAATTTGAAGATCACCATTAAACCACATTTAATGCACAAAGTACATAAATAAATATTAACAATACGCTATAAATTTTATAGTATAGTCTGTTTGTCATATCTGGTTTATGTTTCAATCAGAACAGACGTCATTCGTCAGAATATACTACACATATCCAAATCAGAAACGGCATATCCGTAACATACTTGACACAAAGATTTCTCTTGACGTATCGTAGACTAGCTATTGCCCGTGGCTTCGCTAGCGTTCAAGTAAATTTTATAGACGGAATGGAGGAACGGCAGCTGGGAGTACCACGCGCCCTCTGTGAAAAACAAATACAAATCTATCTCACGGAAACTATATTTTCCGGGATAAAAAGTATCAATGTGCTGTGCCAGACTATAATCTAGCTCTGTGTCAAATTTCATCCAGATCGGTTCAGCCGTTCTGGCATGATTATACAACAAACATCCATCCAAACGTTCACTTTTATTACAAGCTTTTTTTCAACTTCAATGGATGCATTTGACCAACTTCCCGGTTTCCGATAGAGCTGAAATTTTGCACGCATATGTATATCGCGTGACAATACAATAATATGGTACCCTGGAGCTGATCTGATGATGGAGTCGGAAGGTGGCTATAGGAACTCCGGTACTAAACAAGATAGACCCGTCGTGTTTGGGCTAGTTTTACTGGTCTTGGATAGCACTCTGCGGCTACGATATCCAGGATCTTAAAAGCTTGTATTTGAAAACCTTTTTAAAAAAGTTATAATAGGATTAACATGTCATACACATCTAAATTTCACTTCATAAAAAGGGACCTAAAGATTTGTCTTCACGTTTACAAATTACGTTACTAAACTATTTCTGCTTTTCTTTACAGATATCAGCTGTAACACTGACATTAGTAGAACAAAATGAAAGTGTGGGGTGCCCATGGAGAATTCTGCGCAAGACATCAATGGGAAGTCATAGTTGCCACTCTAGCATTACTCGCTTGCGCTGCGAGCGTAGAACGAAATGGTTCTGGGAATAGAGCAGAGAGATGCGCTGGCTGGGCCAGAGCCTGCCCTGGCCTGGAAGCAGAATATCAAGCGGCAGATGCCGTCATCATGACCTTTGTCAGATGCGCAGCTCTCTTATACGCCTATTACCAAATCTCAAATCTCAGGAAGATCGCTTCGAAGTATCTTCTCATCATTGCTGGAGTATTCTCAACGTTCGCCAGCTTCATCTTCACTTCTGCTATTGCCAGTCTGCTTTGGAGTGAATTAGTCAGTATTAAAGATGCTCCGTTTTTGTTCCTACTTGTCGCTGATGTGGCGAGAGGCGCCAGAATGGCTAAAGCTGGTTGGTCTGCTGGTGAAGGTCAAGGGAAAAGAGTTGGGAGAGCCTTAGCTTTGTTAGGACCAACAGCAACTCTGGATACATTGCTAGCAGTGCTATTGGTAGGAGTAGGAGCGTTGTCAGGTGTACCTAGACTGGAACATATGTGTACGTTTGCCTGTTTAGCTTTACTGGTTGATTATCTAGTCTTTGTGACGTTCTATCCAGCTTGTTTATCCTTGGTAGCGGATTTCGCTTCGGGAAGGAAAGAAATGTCCCATGATAGTCCATTCTCCGAAGCAGACCTTAAACCCAACCCAGTTGTCCAGAGAGTAAAGATGATTATGGCAGCTGGGTTACTCTGTGTCCACTTGACAAGCCGCTGGCCGTGGAGTACTGACAATGGAATAATTGAAGGCCCAATCGATAATTTGACCCAGCAACTCACGATAACGTCCTCCTACATTCTTACGTCAAGTGGTTCTCTGTTAGTGCTGATTACATTGTCATAGCAACATTATTATGCGCATTAATAATCAAATTCGTGTTTTTTGAGGAGCAAAGAAACTGGGTTATCGACATGATGATATGACAGTGAAGGAGGTCATACAGAATAACGTAGTATCTCGTCGTAAGCCAAAATTCTCTTAGGCGATGACACTAATTCCGAAGTATCTACTCAAACTGACGACTTTAGTGATGATTTAGAATGGCCTATACTTTCGCCTAGTTCTTCTGCAGCGAAATTGAATGCCAAAAAGAGACCTATGGCGGAGTGTCTAGAAGTATATAGATCTGAAAGAGCGTGTACATCTTTAAGCGATGAAGAGGTTGTAATGCTGGTTGAACAATCACATATACCACTTCATAGGCTAGAAGTGGTTTTAGGTGATCCTTTAAGAGGCGTTAGACTACGCAGACGGGTTATAGCATCAAGATTCCAAACTGAAACTGCTATAAAACAACTACCGTATTTGAACTATGACTACAGTAAAGTTTTAAATGCTTGTTGTGAGAATGTGATCGGTTATGTTGGTGTACCGCTAGGTTATGCCGGACCGTTAGTAGTGGATGGAAAGCATATATGATCCCAATGGCAACTACTGAAGGCGCGCTTGTAGCGTCGACTAATCGCGGAGCAAAAGCAATAGGTTCTCGAGGTGTCACGAGTGTTGTTGAAGACATAGGCATGACTAGAGCACCTGCTGTCAAATTACCCAACATAATACGAGCCCACGAATGTAGACAATGGCTCGATAATAAAGATAATTATGCATTAATCAAAGAAGCGTTTGATTCTACATCAAGATTTGCAAAATTACAAGAAGTTCATATAGGTGTTGATGGAGCAACTTTGTACTTAAGATTCAGAGCGACAACAGGAGATGCTATGGGCATGAATATGGTGTCAAAAGGCGCCGAAAATGCCTTGAAACTTCTTAAAAATTACTTCCCAGATATGGAGGTTATAAGTCTATCAGGGAACTACTGCTCTGATAAGAAAGCAGCAGCGATTAATTGGATCAAAGGAAGAGGGAAGCGAGTGGTCTGTGAGACTATAATTTCGAGCGAGAATTTACAAACGATATTCAAGACTGACGCGAGAACTTTAGCAAGATGTAATAAGATCAAGAATCTCTCAGGATCTGCTTTAGCGGGTTCTATTGGAGGCAGTAACGCTCATGCAGCGAATATGGTTACAGCAATCTTCATTGCTACAGGACAGGATCCTGCCCAAAATGTAACCAGCAGCAATTGTTCGACTAATATGGAAATTTGTGGTGAGAACGGTGAAGATTTATATGTGACATGTACCATGCCATCACTGGAAGTGGGTACAGTGGGTGGTGGTACAGTTTTGACTGCACAGGGGGCATGTTTAGATATTCTAGGGGTACGAGGAGCTGGCATTAGACCTGCTGAAAACTCAGCCAGATTGGCATCATTGATTTGTGCTACGGTATTAGCCGGGGAATTAAGTCTAATGGCGGCTTTAGTCAATTCAGATTTAGTCAAGTCACATATGAGGCACAATAGATCTAACTTGAACGTGCCAAGTGTATCAAATATTGAGGCTAGTGGTATGTCACTTAAAGTGCCTAATTTATAACATTTATTGGTCGCTTCTAAGTTTTCTAACTCGAATAAGTGTAATATATTGGCTTTCGTGAATGTTATAGAAAGTACTTTTTAAATGTTTTAAGCGCGTTTTTAATTTGATTGCTATAAGATGAGGCTCCCTATTCTAACTAATATTATAAATACGAATGTGAGTTTGTTTGTTTGTTAATGTTTAACTACTCAACTGATCATCGTGAAATTTTGAGTATACATTGTCATGGGTACAGAAAAGGCACACTTTTGTCCGGAAAATAACTGTTCCCGTGAGATAGAAAATGTTTAAAAATAGAGAGAGATAACACTTTATTGCACACCAAAATATACAATTACAAAAACAGACCAAATTTACAATATTTTCTAGGCAACACAATTGGCAGCTTTATAAGGAAGATATCGCTCAAAGTGATATCTTCCAGGCCACCTAAATCAAAGAATTGAATAGAAATAACAGTTACTTATTTGCGTATCGGGGAAATGATTTCGGTGAGTTTACACAGATATAGTTGAGTGTTAGTGTTCATTATACCTGACAATGTGTAGTGCGAAAGAGATGGCAAGCGAGTTTTTATAGAGGTAGGGCGAGAACGCAATAATAATAACTGGCTAACAAACACACATTGTATATACCCAAATTAAGACACTTGTGTTACGGGCAATATACAGCGGACTACTCTGGGGCCGGATCCCAGAAACCCAGACAGATAAATAACGGAAAAATTCGTTCACCAAATTTACCATTCAGGAGTCTAACCCAGAGCCCCTGAGTTGCAGTGAGGTAGACCGGCAAAGGCTTAGCCCGCTCAACCACAGAGGCCATCAATAGTCTTCCATCACAGCTGTGCGACTTATACGAACTTCAAGAACGTCTTTACGTTTTGTTCGTACAACTCTTACAGAACTCGCCTTGAAAAGTTCAGCAGATTATTATTATTTCGAAATGTATAAATGCTCTTGATGTATGTTGACATCACAAATGTATATTTATTTGTAACTGACATTCTAGTATAATAGATATATAAAGAAACTATTAAAGATTTTTATTTACCCCTGATTGAAAGTAGAAAAATGTATTGCATTGGAAAATGACAATAGGAAGACCACCTGTTGGTTAGGTCACTTAAGTTGAATTGACTATGGGAACTGCATACGTCTAGTCATCGCAGCGGTTATCGAACTACTGGCTAGTACAGATGTGTAACTCAGGAGTGATTGATTTAAAAGATGTATAATCTTTCAAAATTCGAAATCACTCTTTAAATCTTTGATTTTAAAAATACATCTTTAACTCACTACGTTAAGATTGATTTTAGTCACGTGGAATGATGAAAACTAACAATCAGATACTTGGATGTAGTTTGAGACAGTAGATACAGGATATTGTGAATTGAAATGAGATAACATGCGCACTCTAAAAATACAATGATGATACACAGTAAATTAGACTCTCTGTGGTTAGTTAAAAGCTTAAAACCGGTCAACTGAATGAATTATCTCATTCGAAACCAAAGCTTTAAAAGAGTGATTTAATTCTTTCAAGGAAAAAGATTTATAAATCACTGATCTCATTGGTGATTTAGTTTGCGCATCGCTACTGGCTAGCGCAACGCGGGACATGTTAATAGTTGTTCTATCTCGCTCGCACATCATTTGTCCCGCTCAGACACTGCGCTATATTTTGTACTAGCTGTACGAATTGTTAATATTTGTACTAAAGTTTTGCTCGTACCTTAACACGATTAAGATTTTTTCTTTAAGTTATTATCTTGGTGTACGCACCTACTCTTAAAGCCAGTGACGTCATTGCCGGCGAACGAGGAGTTCATTAACAGCACCGTCGGCACCACCCCTGGACCTGCGGACACTTCAGGGCAGTATCGAAACAAAAAGCAGAATGATAACCAAGGCAAAAAAACTCACCTCGCTCCCTCATAGATATATTTCTTAATTTACATCTGTGCGGTATAGTCGCTTCTTTTTTTCTTTATCGGCGTTGGAAAAAAAATTACCGTCACATTTTTAGGTGACGCGTCACATTATTTTGCAGGATGGCCGAGTGTAGGATAGTGGTTGCGTAGCAACGAGTTGTTGATAGATGGTTTGTGAGACGAACATTGTAATATTTCTTTACTTTGTGTCATTTATTTAGTACCGTACATATATATTAAAGTGGTCAGTAAAATCATTTTAATTCTAATTCCAGTGAATTTACAAAAAAAGTAAGTAATTATATCTCTTTTTCTAATACTTGGGTGTGATTGTGGTATTTATTTTTCTAAGTTATTTAAAGTTAACCTCAGTTTTGATTGTATTTTTCAATACGGTCGGTTAAATACAGCCCCTACCACGGTCGATTCGACCGTGGTAGGGGCTTTATTTATTTAACCAATTTAAAGATGTTTCACTTCTTACGTGTACACTAGTACACGCACACATTTTTATTTATTACTACCCGCTACACAGTATAAAAATGTTTCATATGAATCATCTACGCAGAACCTTGCTCGGGGGGGTCGCCGGCAAATGGGAAAAGGCAATTTATATTTATACCTCGCACTTAATTACTAAGCTCAGGTTTTTGCAGAGTACAAGGCCCCAATAATGAATATGGGTAACGAAATAGACAAAAACATCAACCGTAGTCTAATAAATTACTAACTTTTGGTCTGTCTATGGCCTAAGGAGGTCACCAAAATTTTCAACCTGTAAAGGGGTCGCGTATTCAAAAAGGTTGAAAAGCACTGATCTAAAGACACGATTTAACTAAAAATTTATGCAAAAATAACCTTTTTTGAAAAACAAGCCAAAAATGGCATTTTTTCGTTGTTTACTAAAATCTATGCATGTTACAATTGGACCTACTTATGCAAAATGGAACCTACAATACTGACAGTTTTGAGCAAAAGCCGTTTTTATTAAAATTTTGCGTACAAATAATGTGTCTATAAATATTCTAATGTTTTTTGCAAAAATTTAATGAGAACGGGTTTTTCTCAAATCTGTCAGTATGTGGATTGGTTCCAGTTTGCATAAGTAGGTCCAATTTAAAAAGTCTTACCAGTATGCAAGTGTACCTAAATAAGGGGTATTCCAAATTTCAGCCTTATACAATCAACTAGATTTGTTTTATTCGCAATTTTGTTCCTTGTGTAAAACCGCACTTTTGTTTGTACTCCCATTTGTTATGAAGCCCTCGATATACACTAGGGTGGTCGTTAAAAATTAAATTTCTTGCGACGCCCCCTAAAAAGCTTCCTTTTAATAAAAAAACACTGGGATTTTTTTATAATTTTTTCAAGTCAAGACAACACGTGCCTCAAGACGATTCAAGTTAATTTTTGGGTAATATCATGTTTTTTCAGGAAACTTCTTCATACTTAGAAGTAATAATTATTTTAAGATTGGAAAAGTTTTAACAATGAAATACCTTCGGTATTATCATTCTCAGTGATGAATTTCAAATTATAGTTTCAGAAAAAGTTTAAAATTCTTCGTGATTCAAGCTTATCTTTCAATTTTTCTTATATTTTTAGTTTTAACTTGATCGTCTTGAGGCACGTGATGTCTTGACTTGAAAAATCATTAAAAATCCAGTGTATTTTCATTAAAAGGAAGCTTTTTAGGGGCGTCGCAAGAAATTTAATTTTTAACGACCAACCTAATATACACTGATATGGCTACACATTAACAGCGTTATTTTTTAAGCCTTTAAATAACACGTATTCAGCCACAGTGTAACGGTCTTATTCATATTGAGTTGGAATAAGTTTGAAGTATTGTTTATTGTTCTTAAAGAAACCTTCAAACTTGTACTCAACATGAATAAGACCGCACATCTTTAACATTATAGCAAATGAAGCCGCAGCATAAACTATAGTAGAATTATTTTGTCCGCGCAGTTTGGGTCATAAATCATAGCTCGGCCTCAGCCCACCTAAGGCGGTGAGCGTGTTGCGCGGGCGCAGCGCCATTATCGATAAAAACTCATTCATATCAAAGAAAGATTATCATTCTTATAAAAATCATTATCTTTTTTGCTGTTAATTTTAAACTTAGATATAATTATTTATATTAATTTTTAATATAATTTGTTACATTCTAAACTTTTGTACTTATAGTTTTTTAATACATAGATACCTAATAAATAATTTATTTTAAATAATTATTATTCTTCTTTTAATAAATACGTTGTTTTATCAATTTTTTCTATCATTTATATCACTAACCCACAAAATGACAAAACTAAATACACTATCGATAACGCTTATCGACAACAATAATGCGCATCAGTATGCTCGCCGATAAGGCCCGTGAGTGGAAGAGAGCGAAATACTCGCTTCACAGCTCCGATTATTTTATGACCCAAACTGCACAGACAAAATAATTCTACTATAGACGCATTTGGCCAATGCCAATGCCAGATCGAGCAGGGATATTAGCCAAACTCACAAATAAAACAATAAAATAAAAACCAACAACCAAAATTTTATTTCAAAAACATCACTCATAAACACAACAGTATTATCATAATTTTTCAGTAATCTCATTACTCAATACTTTATCCAAGGCACTACGCTTTACGTCCCTTTTGTTATATTCAAAATTAACTTTTATAACGAATGCTACCCTAACTTATTTTTCCTGTATATGATTTAAATATATGCCTTCTCTGTCACTTTTTGTGTTACATACGGAGGGTGTACCACCCTCGTTTCGTTACGTAACGCGTTACGGCACCGGTCTGTCTCGCTTCCCCTTCTCTCACGCAAATTATAACTTCTGTCGGGGATCCCGAGACGCACATCGTCTGATGTTTTCGAAGTGATAACTTCTTATGGGAGGGTAAACCTTTTCGTTACGTAACGCGTTACGGCGCCAGTCTGTCTGGCTTCCCTTTCTCTCACTCAAATTATCACGTCTGTCGGGCGTCCCGAGACAAACATGTCTTTTTTTCTTTGTTTCTGTATTTATTACCGATTCAAGATTTAGCCAAAATTGTTATAACCACCACAATATTTAAGTTAAAGTAAATTAGTTTAGCACAAAACGCATTTTATTCTTCCATTCTTAAAGTGACCAGACTATAATTGTATTTTTGAAGTGGTAACTTCTTATGGGAGGGTAAACCGCTTCGTAACGTAACGCGTTACGGCGCCAGTCTTTCTGGCTTCCCTTTCTCTCACGTATACGGCTGCGGTAAGCAGGCTAAGTTATCACTTCTGTAGGACGTCCCGAGACGCATACGTTTTTTTAGAATATATATACCTCACTAACTAAGGTATTGCACTATTTGTGAACACTTGTTTTTATTTGTTATTATCGTTTACATGTCTTTTTGCTTATTTTGTTTTGTTTCTTACTGTCACCGCTTCCATTTTATGTTAAAAACTCATCTCGATATATTATCACGGCACTTAATAGTTCGTCGTTCATAAACTACATCAGGGGGGCCATTCTGCTATGTTAATATTCTAGTAAATCCACAATATCTCCTGAATTTCGTCGCCGCAGAATAATAATAGAAAGAAATGGTATTGCCCTTATCCGAAATGGAAATTGGAAAGCTATTAAAAAAAAAACTATTTTTCGCAAGTTTTCGCTTACAAAAATATCATAATGACAGAGTGGCTTATCACGGACACACCATTAGAATTAACAGACTACCGCAATGTCAGACGATTTTGACGAAACAGTAATAGCAGAATTGGGCCCTTGGTCAAAGACATTTTTAACTTACACATTTGCGTAAAATATAAAATTATTGAAAAACTGTTTTAAACTAATATATTTCAAAATTCCTGTTGTCTTCAGTTGTACCATACAAAAAAAACAATCACTCTAATGGAAGATCTTCGATGATATCAGTTCCTCAAAAGAGAATAATGCAAGAGACTGTTTCATGGCAATGTAGGCAATATGTAAACACGCAATCGTGCTCGCGCTGCCCATTCTCCTCGCCACTATTAATATCAACGACGCTTTAATGGCACTACCAATACATTTGTAAAAGCAAAATATACACATACCTCAAAACCTAATTATAATTATTTGTAGACAATAGCATTTTCAATTTTCACCAACCCTGTAGTTGCAGTGCAAATTTTGATATATAACATCTTCATATACCAAATTGTTGAAAACATATATAGCTGATATCAGACCAATCAATTTAGTTGAAAGGTGTGAAATTGAAAGATATCTACAATATTCAATGACACTGAATTCAAGTTCATTTTTAAAATCACTTTAAACAAAAACAGATGTTAAAAATCTAATAATCTCTGCCATAGATTGCCGGGAAGAAATCTTTTGTATTTCTCTACTTCTGTTTGTCTATGCTTTGGTGTACAATGAAAAGTTAGTTGACCTTTTTTTACAAGTACCCTCATTTATTTCTTAAAGTTGACAATGTTTCATTACCATCGAAATTGAAAGGCAGAAATGGAGCGTATATTGTTTCCAGCAGGGTGTCTTATTTTGAGTTTCCAGTGAAAAAATTTTAGTTTTTGATGTTTTACACTTCAAAGGACAGCTCAAAAAAAAATTATGAGGTCGCTCCAAATTTTTTAAGATTTGAAACATTGCCAAAACGTTTTTTTCTCGTCACGGCATAATTTTATAGAAAGTTTCCCTTATATATTTTTAATGTACTAATCATTTCAAACGATAATGCAATAGTAAATTTTAAAAAAACTTTTGGCACTTTTTAAAATTCAAATCTTGAACTGAGACTTTAGAAAGGTATACCTTTTTAGAAAGGTATTATATTTTGGTCTTTAAATTATAACGTAATGAGAAAAAAATTGATTAAAAAAAATCTAATTTATGCGATTTTTGATATATTAAAAAATTTGGAGTGACCACTAATTTTTTTTACCTCTCCTTTGGATGGCATTCTTAAAACATCAAAAAGTAACATTTTTTCACTCGAGACCCAAATTAATAAAAAAAACCTTTTTTTTGAGCTACCCTAGTTTTCAGCGTTGAACCTCTTCTCCCGTGCTACCATAAACTGACTAGCTTATAACTCATCCTTGGGGAAGTCTTCTTCTTCGGGCAGCTTGAAGTCGTCCGAGTTGTCCGGCACGTCGTCGTAGTCCTGGGAGACGTCGGGCATCTGGCTCTGCTGCGGTGGAAGACCACCAAAGCCGTAAGGGTCCGGACCGTGGACCTGGAATCAATATACAAACAAATAACCCCATTTCTATATAAACGTGAAATATTTTTTCCTTCTATCTTCATGATCCGAGCGTTAAATCCCGGTTGCGTTCGGAGCGTTCACTCCAACGCCCAGGGTCCACTTTCCTACTTTATCTACTCCACTTCGCGCGGTCTTCAGCATTTCTTCTTGTTGTATTGTACACAAAATTTACATACAAAATCATAGAATAGTGGTTATGTCAAACCGTAAAGACGCGTTTTCACAATAAGAGTTGGCTCGGACCGAGTGCACTAGGATGTCTATTCGGACGATACTTGTATTATGTAAATACCTAATCCAAGCATACCAACGTCCAAGTACGGTGTTTACACAATACGAGTATAGTCCGAGTGGACATCCGAGTACACTCGGTCCGAGCCAACTCTAATTGTGAAAACGAGGCTTAAGAGTCTTTTTCCAGCAAGTCTATGAATCTAGTGAGAAAGGGAGAAGCACAAGGCAGGGTTGTGTACACCGATAGTAATACTAATATATAAAGCTGAAGAGTTTGTTTGTTTGAATGCGCTAATCTCAAGAACTACTGGCCTGATTTGGAAAATTGTTTCAGTGTTAGATAGCCCATTTATCGACGAAGGCTATAGGAGCGGAGCACCAATGAAGAATGTTTCAAAATCAAGGGGGTTTTGAAAGCAAATTCCACGCGAGCGACGTCGCGGGCACAGGTAGTATATAATATAAACATATTTAAAAAAGTGTCTTCTTTATTATATTAATATAACTTGTGGTCCCACGTGATCGAAATTCGACCATAATAATTAATGTCAAGACTACACTGTTAATTGGACTTTAACTGTATGTCAAATACATGGTAGTGTGTTTAATGTCTTTTTTTATTGATTTAACATATTTTTATGCATAATTGTAAAAAAAATATTAGCGTTCGCCGCTTCTTCTCTATATAAACTACTAGCTGTCCCGGCAGACGTTGTCCTGCCCTGAAGAAATAAAATTTTGAACCCGATTGCAGCGCCATCTACAGGGTCCATTGAGATGTAAGCTATCCTATCTTTTAAGTTGGATCAAACTGCACACGGTGTGCAAATTTGATTGAAATCGGTTGAGTAGTTTAGGAGTCCATCGCGGACAAACATCGTGACACGAGATTTATATATATTAGATAAGAAAATTTCATACTTCGTCCGCGCAATTTTCGTAAAATTGCGCGCAAAGTTTTTGCTTCACATATTAATATAATGATAATTGTTGTCTTGCATTTCATACTCACTAGTTTTAAGTGTCGTATGAAAATTAAAAAAAAAACTAACCATAATTCCAAAATAATTCATAGCATCATTCCTTGTTGGGACCAAATTATTTGAAGCCATCATAATGTCCAGAGCAACAAAACCACTGTTGACCAGTGTAGTGTATTATATATCTATACATTTATTGAATTTGTAGAGTTCGAATTTCTGTACAATGAATAAATATGCTAAAAATCGAGTCAGGGGGATGTAAGAAGTAAAATAGAAGTAATTTGGATTTTTTTCATTTTTTTTGTTTCTCTGCGTTCTCTGTCTGTTTGTATTGGCTATTCTCCAAAACGACTGGACCGATTTAAATGAAATTTTGTATGGTGGTAGCTTATATCCCTGATCAACATATAGGATACTTTAGATCCCGAAAATTAAAGAGTTCCCGTGGGATAGTTATTTTTTTGTATGTATCTACATTCATTTCTTTTTTCTTCTAAATGTATAAATGTAGCTCAAGTGACCTTGTATTTAGGCACGTGCATATCATGTTCTGGGACAAAGAGTTTTGACCTATAAAAAAACCATTTTTTTATTGCAGGAGTTCAGCAAACAGGCAGACGACCCACTTGATGGAAAGCGGTTACCATCGCCTGTGGACATTAGCGACACCAAAGGTGCTACAAATGAGCTGCCGCTCTCTTAAGGCAGACTGGAAACCATATTCCCTCCTCTTTATTTCAACTTGAGCGTTGGCTTCGCTCCTGGTGTTGCAAACGCCCACAGGTGACGGTAACCACTTTCCATCAGACGGGATACGCGGATGCCAACTTCGCAATTAAAAAAACTAATTAAATGATGTTAAGGTCGTTTTAGCGCATAGAGAGAATGGATGAGAGAAGAATCACAAAACAGGTGTATGACAGTATTGTGAATGATAGAGTTGGTGACGGTAGACCACGACGTACACACCATGATCAAATAGCACAAATGTTAAAGGAAGATCATATGAAAAGAATGTCAAGTGTTGGTATTTTTTAGGAGTTCAGCAGACAGCTCACCTGATGGAAAGCGGTTACTATCGCCTATGAACGTTTGCAACATCAGACATGTCCCCACCGTGCAGCCGGCCTCGAAGTGATTTTTTGACACCCCTCGGCTCGTTCCTTCATCGCCCGATAAGAGTACGGACGTAGAGACGACATTCTCACTTCGACATTGGTCGGGTGCAGTCGCACTTCGGCTTTAGGACGATGCACATGTCATAGTAGCGTTTAGGATGGCTAATTATTGTGCAAGACGTGGAACTTAATTAAATTGGGTATTACAAGTAAACGTGCATTCACGAACAGGTTAATCAAAGTAGATGAAGCGAAAGTCGTTTGTCAGAATAGACCATCATATCTAACTACCCACATGGGAAACAGATGTGATTTTATACGTCTATGTAACATGTCATCTAACCAAGTTTAGCTAAGCAAGCAAGCTAATTTAGTTTAACTTAAACTAGATGCAGGTCTTAAAAGAAAATGATATAATTACCTTAACATATTCGGCCTCCATTTCCGGAGTCCACGTTGTGTCCTCTTCGTTAGCCAACATCCAATCTTCGCAGTACTTGGTGTGCTTGAAACATATCTAGAAGACACAAACATGTATTTTAAGAAAAATAAATATATCTATACTTATTTTCTATAATAAAATTGTAGAGGTCGAATTTCTGTACAATTAAAAAAATACTAAGAACCGGGGATGTAAGAAGTTAAATAGAACTAATTTAGATTTTTTTTTTGTTTGTCGGCTAATCTCCGAAACGACTGGACCGATTTACATGAAATTTTGTATGATGATAGCTTATATCCCTGGTCAACATATAGGATACTTTTGATCCCGAAAAATTAAAGAGTTCCCGTGGGATAATTAAAACCTTAATTTATTAAACAACACAACATACTGAATGTAATTTCTCTGCAACGTAACATAATAGCGGAGAACAAAGAAGCGGAGATTTTGACAGGGTGTAGTGTCGGTGAGAGAGTTTTATCTTATATATATTATTATATAAAGCTGATAAGTTTGTTTCTTTGTTTGTTTGTTGAACGCGCTAATCTCAGGAACTACTGGTCTGCTTTGAACAATTCTTTCAGTGTTAGATAGCCCATTTATCGAGGAAGGTTATAGGCTATATACCATCACGCTAAGAGCAATAGGAGCGGAGCACCAATGAAGAATGTTTCAAATTCGCGGGATATTTTAACTTATTTTTTTTTTGTAACTATCCCACGCGAACTGTTAGTCCCGGATACTTAGGGTGTTTTTAAAAACAAACACTATAGTACTGGAGCTGAGATTTATTATGTACTACACAGTACTGGAGCCTCAATCTACGGGACCTAAAAGGTCTACCGGATCCGGGTTTGGTAATGTAGTTTAGGGCTATTCAACCGGCAGGCAAAAACCAGGTCCGTTGTTGAATAGCTTTAGCTAATTACCAGAAGACTGACAATTTTACAAAAGATTTAGTATTTATAGGCAATTACTGCTGATCGATGCTTAGCCTATTGATGTCAGTGGCTTGCCGGCTCTGCAATAATTGCCTAGAGAGAGTAGGGCTGTAACACCTCCCCCCTTTAAGACGAAGCATTGGAAAAAAGAAAGAATGCGAGTAGATTGAGACACCATAAATACAAAAGTGAAAAACAGTTAAACAATTTAATCTTAGAAACTAGTAAAGAAATAGTAAAACAATTTCAATGTTAGGAACTAGTAAAGAAAATATACAGTTTATTTTAATTTTAGAAAAGGAAATTTTAATTGGTAAAGGAATAGTAAACTTATTTTGATTTTAAGAAATAAAAACATTAACAACTAGTAAAATTATTTTCGTAAAGAAATAGTAAACTTATTTTGATTTTAAGAACTAGTAAAGAAATAGAATTATTACATGAACTGGCAAAGATATAGTAACATTATTTTGACTTTAAGATCTGGTAAAGATATAGTAATATTATTTTGACTTTAAGATCTGGTAAAGATATAGTAATATTATTTCAATTATAAGAATTAGTGAAGAAATTGTAAACTTTATGAGCTTGTGAAAAACTATACAATTATCTTCACTATAAGAATTGGTAAAGATATAGTAAAATTATTTCAATTATAAGAATTAATAAAGAAATAGTAAACTTTATGAACTTGTAAAGAACTATACAATTATCTTCATTATAAGAATTGGTAAAGATATAGTAAAATTATTTCAATTATAAGAATTAGTAAAGAAATTGTAAACTTTATGATCTTGTAAAGAACTAGTACAATTATCTTCATTATAAGAATTGGTAAAGATATAGTAATATTATTTCAATTATAAGAATTAGTAAAAAATAGTAAACTTTATGAACTTGTAAAAAACTAGTACAATTATCTTCATTATAAGAATTGGTAAAGATATAGTAAAATTATTTCAATCATAAGAACTAGTACAATTATAAGAATTGGTAAAGATATGGTAAACATTTTATCCTTTTCTTGGAACAGCAATCGTCTTCTATAATATTAAAATTTGGAGAAGGTAAATATAGTTTAGATTCATATTCTGTAGAAGCAACAAACTGTAAAAGATTATGAAAAGCCTTACAGCCTTTAGAAAGCTTAAGGATTCCTGTTCCAACAATATCATAGTCGCTAAGAGTATTGTTACACTAAACAGATAGTTTAGTTAGATCAGACTGTACATATAACCACTTATTATTATATTAAGTTTTTGCTAAACGTCAATATCACTAATTATTACTTTATAATCACAAGGTTTTGGTAATTTGTTTATATGTTTAGTTAAGATTATCACTTCACAAATCGGGTTTGTCGCGGTAGAATGCACATCACTTAGTTTGCATAAATAGTTTTCTCTTGTTATACTTTTACACTCACTTATAGAGTCTATTGTCGAGTACATTAATTTATCATATGTTATAGCTAGAAATCTAGTGGATGGATTGATCATAGCGAAGGAATGAGGATTATTTATATCGTGTGGAGTAGGGAGAGCATAAACGTGATAAAGATTATATTCTTGTAAAATAACTAATGGAATTCTTATTACAAATACTAATTTAGTTCCATTAAGAAAGCTAGAGACTGATGAAATATCTAGAAGAGTGTGCATGTTTCTATGCTTAACGATACTGGGAAATTCTGTGCTATAATGTTTTGGTTAGAACTCAATTCATTATATAACTGAATAGGAGATTTTACTCTTGTGTCGGAGGTGGCAGCTGGCGCGATGGCCCTGGAATGGAATTATCATGGGCTAGCTTTACTTCATCAAAATGGTAACGGATTTTTCGCCTATCTACTTGGACTGTGACATTATTATTGCTGTGAACTGCGGTTATTTTGTAAGGACCCTTCCATATCGGGGATAAGGCCTTACGCAACCTGTGGTGGTATTTTATATACACCAAATCTCCAACATTATAAGATTTTTCCCTAGTATGTTGATCATAATAACGTTTTGATCTTTCTTTACTTCTAACAATGTTTTCACGAGCTAGATTTCTTGTATTAATAAATTTATGTTTTAAATTTTTAATGTAATCGGGATAGGTGACTGTGGGGTTTATATCATAGATAGAGCTTGGTAAGTACGGTTTACAACCAAATAAGAGTTCGTGGGGGCTAAAGTTTGTGGAAGAGTGAGTTGTGGAATTATAGGATATTAATGCAGTAGGGAGATATTTATGCCAGTTATTTTGATTATCATTTACATATGATTTTAAATATTCCTTGAGAGTGCTATGGCTTCTCTCAAGTGCACCATTTGTTTGGGGATGATAAGGTGATGAGAATAAGTGTTTAATTTTAAAAAGAGTTGCTACCTGTTTATATATGTCGGCTATGAAATGGACACCTTGGTCTGAAAGAATAGTTTTAGGAATACCAAAATGAGAAATAAATTTTATAAGACATTCGGAGGTTTGTTCGGCAGTGGATTGGACAATGGGGTAACCCATGGTATATTTAGTCAAATCATCTTGGAATGTAACTATGTATCTATAGTTTTCGGAACCGGATTCTGGAAGAGGACCCACAATATCGGTAAATATTCTTTGTAAGGGTTCAATTGATGTGGTAGTGATTTCCATCGGAGATTTATTAGAAGCTCGAAGTGCTTTGTTTTGTTGACAAAGTGAACAGTTTCTTACATAGTTTTCAATATCCCTTTTCATTCCACTCCAATAGTAAGTATCTTTGAGTTTATTGTACATTCGATTTGAGCCAATATGGCCTCCGATAGGAGAGTTGTGGTTGTCCTTTAGGACAGTGGATATTTCGTCGGGAGTAGGATATATGAGTTTATTGTGGTAAATATTTAGTTTAATATTAGTATTATGAAATATGTAAATTATCATTTCGTAAATAATCATAAATTTTAATTTATCGTAGGGGTTATCGAAATCCGAGATAGATATTTCATTCACGACGGGGTGGGATGTAATTAAGTTATTTCTTAGTTCTTTTAATACTGCAAATATATCTCTGTAAGTGGCAGAGTCATAGTGATGGACCTTAGTAAAGAGATGAAAATAAGTTTTATTGTTTATGTTTGATGTTTTAATGTTATGTAATTCCCTCTCAGAGTTTTCGAAATCATTTCGGTTTTCTAATAGGTTTAATATGTTATTACAGTAAGGGTTAGATTCATCTAAATCAATAGAAGTTGGGTAAGCCATGTATAGGCATGATGATTCGAGTAAATTTTGGTTATATTCTGTTATTTGTGTATTAAAAGCTGTAGGATTTGAACGGGATCTAATGTATGATTCATATGTTAAATTATCATTAAGGTCGATATCATCGATGTTATGTATGGGTGGCCTTGATAAGGCGTCGGCGTTACTATTTAATTTTCCTGGTTTATGAACAATTTCATAATCGAAGTCTTCTATTTTTAATCTCCAGCGTAATAACTTACTACTGGGATCTTTACAATTCATGAGATAAACAAGGGGTTTGTGATCTGTTACGATTTTAAACTTTCTACCGTAGAGGTAGGGTCTAAATGTTTTTGTACCAAATATTATACCAAGTAATTCTTTTTCGGATACGTTATAATTTCCTTCTGCTTTATTTAAAGTTCGGGAAGCATAAGCTATGGGTAAATCATTACCTATTTCACCCTGAGATAGCACTGCACCAAGTGCATATTCGGATGCATCGGTAGTTAAGACGAATGGTTTGGAAAAATCAGGATATTGAAGGATAGGGGCGATAGTAAGCATTGTTTTGAGAGTATTGAATGATTCTTCCTGTGAGTTTGACCAAATGAATTCTACATCTTTCCTTAATAAGGAAGTTAATGGTTTAGTAATCTTAGAAAAATCTTTAATAAATTTTCTATAATAGCCTACGAGACCTAAGAAGCTTTTAATATGTTTGGGTGTTTTAGGTGTAGGATAGGATACTACGGCTTTAATTTTATCAGGATTGGGAGACACTCCTTTGTCTGAAATGATATGACCTAGATAAGCAACTTCCCTTCGAAGAAATTCACACTTATCTGGGTGTAACTTGAGATTATGTTTTCTCAAGGCATCAAATATTAACTCAATTTTAGATATATGGGACTGGAGATCATGAGAATAGATGATGACGTCATCTAAATAGATAAAGCAATGTAGACCTTGCAAACCAGTAAGGACGGTGTTCATAAGACGTTGAAAGGTTGCAGGGGCATTTTTCAGTCCAAAGGGCATTCTAGTATATCCGAAGTGGCCATTGGGAACTGAGAAGGCGGTTTTGGGAGAATCTTCTTCAGCCATTTGAATCTGATGGAACCCGGAGGCGAGATCTAATGTAGAAAAATATTTGCTATGACCTAATTGGTCTAAAATTTCGGTTATGTTAGGAATAGGGTAAGCATCTCCTATGGTAATATCATTAAGTTTTCTATAATCTACTACGATTCTCCATTTTTTCTGACCGGAAGCGTCTTGCTTTTTAGGAACTACCCAAATAGGGGAAGACCATGGGGAACTAGAAGGTTTAACAATATTTTGGTTCAACATTTTCTGGATTTGTTTATTTACTTCTTCTTTATGACATTCTGGATAGCGGTAACTTTTTACGTGAATTGGCTGTGAATTAGTAGTTTTAATCTCGTGTTTAAGAGTATTAGTACTAGAAAGATGATCACCGTCAAGGTAAAATAAATCAGAGTATTTGTGGCAAAGAGATAGAAGAGCTTTAGATTCTTCTGAGTTGAGATGAGATGTTCTTATTTGTTTCTGTACTTCAAAAGCTCGCTTATTGTAATTGGATGTTATATTATGTATATTATTCGAACTTAAAATGTCACATGGCTGGAGTTCAACATTAAAGCTTTGTATATTTATATCATTATTTGTAGTATTAAGGATAGATACATTAACATGTTTATTAGGTTTCAGTGACGTGAGGCAACTGGATAGGTATACACCCTTCTGGATTTCAGATTTTTCTACAAACCCAGACGTATTTTCAGGGTTAGTTACCTTACATTCTATCATCATTTCTGAACGAGCTGGTATTGTATATTGAGGTTTGGTGAAGTGAATTTGTAATGAGCCTTTATCGAGATGAAGAATATTATTTCCGTATAGAATGTTGCAGTTATTAATTTTCAGAAAATCGTTACCTAAAATTCCATCGAAATTAAAGCCCAAGGATTCTGAAACTAAGTGAAATTTTCCGAATATTGTTTCAGAATTATCTAGTTTAAAGTCTAATTGAAAGTGCCCAAAGCTTTCAGAATATGGGGCATTTTCATCTATACCTTTGAATTTTATTATTTCTGTAGTAAGTTTAGGCTGTGTGTCTAATGAAGATTTTTTTATTAGAGAAATACTAGAACCGGAGTCTATCAAGAGAACCAGCGGATTATTTGAATATTGAGATTTTACGTAGACATGTGGTAAGTGGACTTTATCATTAAAATGAATTTTATAAATTTTCTCACTATTTTTAATGGAGTTGTATGATTTAGTAGTATTAGGTTTCGTAGATTTGGTAGCTCTGGTAGATTTGGTAGGTTTGGTAGAAATTGTATTTTTGGTAGAATTTGAATTTTTGCTAGAATTGGTAGGTTTAGTACAGTTTTTAGAGGCAGTGTGTTTTATAAACGAGTTTCCTATTTGGGGCTGGTTACCCTGTCGTGTAACTCGGGAGTCAGTGGTTTTTGAAGGAAGAAAAGAGGCATGATTATTCGTTTCGTCTGTCAGTAATTTATCAACATAGCAATTATGGTAGCGAAAAGAATCAGAGTCATTTGAAACTATATTATTCGATAGAGCGTCTGTTTGTGTGGCGGATTCCACATGATGGGGTCGCGGAACCCGATTTAGTATAAAAAATTATCCCTTTGAGAGTCTGTTTGGCACTCTTGAGTTTGATCGATATTTTCGTCTAGATTGTGTACTTTATTCAAGGGAGGATTTGAAAATCTTTGACGGTTTTCGTTATTATATTGCCTTTTACGGCATTGAGTTATATGATGACCCACTGATTTGCAATAAGCGCAGATAATCGAGTTCCCTGATGTAGATGGTTGGGGTGACGAGGTGGTTTGGAAAGACCTAGCAGCGTTTAGAGGAGGAGCGACATTATGAATAGGGCGGTGACGATTCGTATAGCAGGACCTATCAGTGTGCCCAGATTTGCCACATAGACGGCACTTAGGTCTCAATTCTCCCGGGACCTTCGATTGTGAGGACTGTACATAATTATAGAATTTCTCTTCTTGAATAGCCAGATTAATGGCTTCGGCTAGGTTTTCGGGATTACGGCATCTGAGAATGTTTGAGATATGGCTAGGTAGTCCCAACAGGAAGGTGTGTAAAGCTAAATCCTCGGTGTTGGCAAGTCGTCCTAGCAGTTCACACTGGTTTATTGTCGAATGGGAGATGTCGGTCTGTAATCTGGTCAAATGAGTTTCTAACCGCGTACTATACTGTAAAACGCTTTCGTTATGTTTCATTTTACAGTTTTGTAAGTCGAGTAACAGGTGATTACGGTGTTTAGACTCACCAAAATTACCTTTTAAAAATTGTTTTAAGTCTAGCCAACTGTTAAATACTTTAAGGGAACATATTGCTTCGGCTTTCCCTTCTAATTGTGACAATATAAATTTAAATAAAATATCATATTGATTGTGGTTAATTAAACTGAGAGCATTCTCACAGTTTCTAAGGAATGGAGACAATTTGTTCCTGTCCCCATCGAATGATTTTATGAAACGAGTTAGGTCACTAAAGTTCATTTTTATGGATTCGTTGTGGGAAGTAGATGATTGGGAATAATCGGTCTTAGAAACTGGGTTAGCCATGATTGATTTATATAAACTATAACAGATAATAAATAAATCAAAAGTTCACTCACATTAGCAAAAATAGCAGCGGAGGCATGAACCGGCGTTGTGCTGACTCAACGGTGACGACGAAACGGTGTATATTGCAATCAGACTGCGCGGAGTCGGCGCGTGATGTAGACAGTGTGACGAAATCGACTCCAGACACAAACGGAGTGTGACGTAACCGACTCGTGACGTAATCGGCGTGACGTTGCACTATGATGGTTGATCGATAGGGCCCCTCAACAGGACCTCCTGGCTGGGCAGTGGACCCTCGGGCACGAAGAGGTACAGCGTGGCGGCTTTCTTCTTTGCTGGACTCTGGCTACGTGCAGTCAGAGAGACCGGGTAGCAGCGTCTCAGCTTTTGGACGTCGTCAGGAATAGGGCGTCCGGCGGGCAATAAAATCCCGCTTTCTTCTGACACCAAATGTTAGTCCCGGATACTTAGGGTGTTTTTAAAAACAAACACTATAGTACTGGAGCTGAGATTTATTATGTACTACACAGTACTGGAGCCTCAATCTACGGGACCTAAAAGGTCTACCGGATCCGGGTTTGGTAATGTAGTTTAGGGCTATTCAACCGGCAGGCAAAAACCAGGTCCGTTGTTGAATAGCTTTAGCTAATTACCAGAAGACTCTGACAATTTTACAAAAGATTTAGTATTTATAGGCAATTACTGCTGATCGATGCTTAGCCTATTGATGTCAGTGGCTTGCCGGCTCTGCAATAATTGCCTAGAGAGAGTAGGGCTGTAACAGAACGAAGTCGCGGGCGGAAGCTATCATCTATATTAGGGTTGTAAAGGAGGCCTTCTTAGCGGAGGCGGAGGCGGATCCGGAGGCGACGGGTTTCACCTCCACGGATGTGGAGGGTAACGGAGGCGGAGGCGGAAGTTAAAATGGATGTAGAAAAAATATTAGTTTGGTTTATTAAAACTATCAACAGTTCAAAATATTTATTTTAAATCAAATACGTATGTACTATAATACGGCCGGCGTTACTTGGCAAATGTGAACATAGGCTCTGCGAACTTTAGAGCATGTACACTCGTGTGATGAGTGGGCATACGACTCGTCAGTGAATACAATTGGTCGCCCTTCATCCCTGTATTTTTTCATTGCTTTGTACTAGTTGGTCACTGTATTGTTTTCACGAGTTTACATGCGCTAAAGTTCGCAGAGCCTATGTTCACCTTCGCCAAGTTACGCCCGCCGTATTAAACGTCTAACGCGTCCAAGCAATTCGACAGGTTGATTCCTGTCGAGTATCATTCATTTGACAAATTATGACGTTTGCACGCTCCCTGTTACGGATTATAATATTATATATAGCGAAATCTAAATCATAAATAAAATAATCCGCTTCGTAATATATTATATTGACTTGCCTTTACAAATTTTCTCTTACAAGTGACAACCAAAAACCAAAGAAATAATATCACATCAAAATTTAAATTATGAAAAATAAAACATTCTGAAAAGTTCCAACACACTCCGGGCCCGGCGATGCGTACGCGCAATATCAGTCAAAACGTTTTGGTACTCCAACTGCCCGACCGGAGCGCTTCACCAATTTTGTACAGTCTTCTATAAGGACTCTTTCCAAGTTACATAGGGTATATATAGGGTTTGAGTTGCCTATAAACGTTCCCCTTTAAATCCTCCCCACCAAGGAAAAGGTTGCTGTAGTATTTAATATGTTCCATTATGTTTTGCCTTCTGATATTTTACTTCAAATATATAGGTATTTTTCTGTTTCAATTTTAGAATTTTACTTTTGTTACCCCAATGTATGGTTCTCTATAAAGCCTTCTTACTCTCTCAACTTGATCGAAATCTTCTAACCTCAACATCTGGTTAAAAATAATTGTTGGGTTCTTATCTATTCGATCTTTCAGAAAACTCTTAATTGTGTAGAAAACGGCGACCATTAGATATGTAAAGATACATCGAAAAGCTGGTCCCGTTCACATCACACAAGGCTTGAGATCCATTAGTGGTTGATAATTTAAGAAGTGCGTAATGATTCCATATTTGTCACGGTCGCCAGATGTTACGGATTATAACATTATATATAGCGAAATCTAAATTATAAATAAAATAACTCGCTTCATAATATATTATATTGACTCGCCTTTACAAATTTTCTCTTACAAGTGACAACCAAAAACCAAAGAAATAATATCACATCTAAATTTAAATTATGAAAAATAGAGGTGTGTAACTCCTGAGTGATTAACTCAAAAGATATATATCCGACGCGAAGAGTGATTAGATCTGTACATCACGTGCGTTCAAAATGTGTCTTTATATCTTTAACTCTTTAGTTCATTCCTGTTCCACGCGATGAGAAAGAATGATTAGCCCGCGCACTGCGCATGTGCAGTGAGTGAACGAGGAAACCGAATATAGCAAGCCAAAATAAATCGTAACACTATAGTTTTATGGTGTAATTTTGTAATATTTACTAAAAGTCAAAGGCCATCTAAATGGAGTGTGTGTTATTTAAATGTCAGATATTTTGCGTGGCCACAGGTACGCGTGTCGGCTCTGCTAGTATATCACTCACAGATAATAACTCATCTTGTCTGCAATTGACACCGACACTATTCACTGTAAAGATAAAGAGTTAAAGATATAAAAGAGTGATATATATCTTTGTATCAAAAAGATATATATCACTCTTTTCTTCTTGGTGAGTGATATTTCCCATGACTAATGAAAAATAAAACATTCTGGTAAAAGTTCCAACACTCCCCGCCCCATTCCAACCGCGTTCCCGCCGCGCACGCGTTGATTCTTGTACATTTGCCGCGCGCGGTCGGACGGCTGAGTCGTCGCGAGCGTCGCTGCTTGCGTATGGTTAGTAAATAAACCTCCGTTATGACTCCGCAAAAATTACACGGATGCGAAGGCGGAGGTACGATTTCTTGCGGAACTTCCGCAGTAACGGAGGCGGAAGCGAAGTTCCGTTACAACCCTAATCTATATATATAAAAATCAATGCCACTTTTCGTTGTAATTTTATAATTTGAGAACGACTTTACCGATTTTGATGAAATTTTGTGTGTGTATTTGAGTGGGTCCGGGATGGTTTAGATCCACAATTGGAACCGGTAGGTGGCACTGAGATCGGGTTCTAGAATCCTCCTAATCGCCTGGAGCGATTTTGGTGATTTTGTTTTTGTATTATGAAACAAAGTCTTTTGGGAATTCAGAAAAAAATCGGCGGTACGAAGTTCGCCGGGTCAGCTATCTGTTGGAGCCAATTTTTATTATATAAATTGTTTCTTGATTGATTTTTGTATTAATTTTGTGTTTTATATTTAAGAATATCAATTGTTGTATGTTTCCCAAACAAATTAAATATATGTATAAAAGAAAGTCGTGCTAGGTACACTATTTATAACTCAAGAATGGCTGCACCGATTTGGCTGAAAATTGGTGGGGAGGTAGCTTAGAACCGGGAGACGGACATAGGATACTTTATCCCGTTGGAACCGGTAGGTGGCGCTGAGATCGGGTTGTAGAATCCTCCTAATCACCTAGAGCGAATTTGGTGATTTGTTTTTGTGTTTGAGTGGGGTTCCCGGAGCGTTTAAATCCACAATAATTGGAACCGGTAGGTGGCGTTGGGATCGGGTCCTAGATTTTTATTTTTTCAGAGCACGACAACGTCTGCCGAGGCCACGAGTAAATAAATAAATAAGTCTTAAATTTTCATTTTTTTTTTGTCTTACTGAACACTACTTAATTCCTATTAAGTAGTATCTTCTTGAAACAAAAATCTTACCTCTTGTAAAGCATCGGGCATGACGTCATCTTCAGGCCGTTTCACATACAACGAAGTGATCTCATCCTCGTTCTCCTCGAACATACGCTCACACTGGAAGTCAAGGAAAAGAAATCATTTTAGTTACTAAAGATTTTACACTTTAATATCTATTTCAACTGAACGCCAACATAATCTATCTAATTAGATCTAGTCCAACCAAAGTTTACCTGGAAGAGATTACTTTTGCCAGGTGGTAGGGCAACTGGATAGCTACCACCCCTGCTCTAAAGTATGCCACCGTAACAGCCTTGAGTTGTGTTCCGGCATTGGTGACCAGGTTCCGGCCTCCCTTAAGAGAGCAGTAGCGCATTTGTAGCACCTTTGGTGTTGCAAATGTCCATAGGTAATGGTAAATGCTTTCCATCAAGTGGGCCGTTTGTCTGTCTGCTAAACTCCTGGAATAAAGAAAAATAAAAAAATAGGCCGCCCATCGTATAATACATACTTAAAAGTATGTAAGTTTATTATGTATTGATCATGTACTAGCAGGAGGTGATGTCAGGAGCCTTAAGAACAGACGAGCGTGCATGAAAAGAGCTATGAATGTCAAAGAAGCAAGTGAGGTGTGTAAGAATAAGCCTAAATGGCGCTCTGTTGTTCGTGCCTACCCCGCAAGGGACTTGGCGTGAAGTTATGTATGTATGTATGTTTTTCTATGTAATACAATAAAGAGTTTCTTCTAAAGCACAAGGTTTAGTTCATCACAGAGTTCACTTTTAACCCATTTTCAAAAGGAGGAATTTCTTAATTCTACTGTATGTTTGTTACCCGATTTCTTTGGCACTTGTAGATTTTGAATTATTTTTCATTATTCAAAAGTGTATACTCCTGAGGTGGTCCCACTGTCACCAAGTCAGAATCTGACGAGTGGATCGTGGGCAAATTGTGAGCAGCCCTTGTTGAAGAGCACCGAGCGCATACGGTCTTCAAAAGGCCAAACTTGTGTATGCATGCCAGTACAACAATTTCTACATGCTCTTAAAATATTTTATCTAAAGCTATTCAAGGAGTTAAAAAGTAGAAAATTAAAATAGGTTCAATGTACAGACACGGCATGTTTAGAATTTTATAATATTGTTACGAGTTAGCGGGACTCGAATTAAAACGCAGTTAGAATTATTATAGAGTTTATTAGAACTGTACGAACACATGTAACACAATGGTACAAATATAAACGAATACAACAAATCCAAACGTAATGCAGAAGGTCGTAATTCAATAAAACGCCCAAAGTCCGTCACTATTAGATTCACGAATGTACACACGTCACGCCCGTATCGTAGTCGTAGCTCAACTGCCCCCTCTCTCCATCAGGCCGTCGTTTTATACTTCACAAATACAAATGTGCCCGCCTAGCAACGTCGCCACAGTTTCCTAGAATTAGCTAAGAGCTAGAACTTCTAGAAACGTATGCCAATAAATAAGGGAACAAAAGAAGACGATCATAAAAGGATTACAATAGTTCAAATACCGACGGGTAATAAATGTGCTTCTACAGATCTGTTTGTTGAATTTGTCTTTGTCGGCGCCTAGGTTGTAACAATATAGATAAATATATTTAAGCACTCACATAATACTCCAAACTCTTGTTCAAATCGTCATCAGTCACAAACTTAGTCTTGGAGAAATCGGGGTTCATACTTCCCTCCGGTGTGATGAGCAGCATGATCTCCAGTTTGCCAGTCGCCTTGTAATACACTCTGACATAGTCATCCATCTTCTTACCTGGAAAACAGAATGAAACAGGAGTACTGTGGAGGTTTCTTTATGTGCTGTGGTGGTTCTCCCTCTATGTAATAATCTGCGCCACCAACATCGCCAGATTATGTGTTATCAATGCAGGAATGGAGAAAGAATACAATATCCTGTCATAAGAGACGACAGAACCACACACAGCCATGTGGTAGGACATTTTCCCGTCAGGATGGCTACCACCCCTGGTCTAGAGCCTGCCGGCATAGCAACCTTGGGTTGTGTTCCGGATTTAGTAGTCAGGTTCCAGTCTCCCTTTAGAGAGAAGTAGCGCATTTGTAGCACCTTTAGTATTGCGAATCTTCATAAGCGATGGTAGCAGTTAGTTTTCCACCAGTGGCCCGTCTACTGAGCTCATGTAATAAAAAAAATTGTTTGTACAGTACACGGCGCGATTATTACCCAACGGCACAAACCCAAAAGGTAATTTCTAGTACCCGCCTGGGACTCCAGTAAGCGCTGAGAAAGGGAGCAAGGGGGAACACTTATCCATCAGTATCTTAAGGGAAGGCCCTCCCCTTGAGAGGAAATATATAAAATACCCTACAAAACTACTAATACAAGGGAAGGGATGGATAAAATGTGTGTCCAAATGCAACTGCGCCTCCTCCTTTTCCGATACAATCATTTGCTCATTGGGTATAAAAATATATATATTATTGTATGTCTCTAGAGACCATGGGCCATGAAAATTACCCAGACTTTTGGAGGGCTTGCGTGGGGCCAAGGGAAGGCCAACACATAGAGGCCCCTAGACAAATTTTATGTAAATGTGGCACGCCACATTTGTCAACACAGTATCACAACACTGATGGGCGATTATCCCTGTCTACACCATATATTATTATTACAGTGTTCCACTCACTGGTAGATATGAAATAAATATTAAATATTAAATTATATCACAGGAGAGCAATCAATCCCTGTGTCTTCTATGAATTCCGGGCATACTCTCTTTTCAATGTGATAAAAAAGAGCCTTCGAATGAATTGCCTAACAAGCGAAAACGGTATGCTGGTGCACTAAGCATCCACCATTTTTTATCCAAATTAATCATAATCATGTAAATCCATTCTCCATAGCAACAACCCGAAGACGGCCCTGCACTGCGATGACTCAACGGCATGGGCCACCTGCGTCGTCAACAACAGGCGATGCAATATATAAGGGCGTCCTCGGCATGCAGGAGACACACTTCAAGTTCAGCATCAAGGCTTCACACTGCTACGTACTCGCGACGCTTCAATGGTGTCACTCTGCCCGTTGAAGCCCTATTATATATCAAAGAGCCATTCTCAAAAGTATCAATTTGTCTTCCTCAAATAACATAAAAAGTACTCCATAATACTGTATAGTAATTGTAATAAATAACATCTGCAACGAACCTGCGTATAAATTTGAACCTGGGATTGAAGAGTAAGAAGAGGCTTTGCAACACTGCACGCAATTGTGGATGTGATCAGAGAACACACATATACGACAACTCTGGTCACCCCCACAACGGCATATGTTCTAATTCTAGGTGATTATTCTGTATTTTGAATATTTGTGTATAATAAAGAGTTGTTTAAAATTACAATGGCCAATATAATGGTTGCCATTATGGAATACTTACAGATGCCGTCAATAAGTTCAGAGATGTAAACAGCTGAGCGATGGGCAGGCACTTTCTGTTGCATTGTGTTGCCCTCAGCATCCATTCTAAAGTTGCCAACCTACAAAATATAAGCAAGCTAATTAGAGTGACATAATATTGACATCGCTTAGTTATAGTTATCTGGCAATGTAGATGGTGGAGAAAAAGTCGCCGGGTGAAGCAGGTGGGAACGGCTAGTAGACTATATAAACAATAGAGAAAACAATGCATTTTTTTTAAAGATTATGTTGTCTGTCTGACAGGAAATTCTTAGACTCTGTGCTATCTTTTTATGCTGGGAATCCTGCAGGAAATATTTTGGGAATTACTTAAATGGTCATAAAAAAAAAATCGAATGTGATTTTTTAACTGATCTATAGCAAATTTATTCTAATAAAATGTGTGATTTTCTATCCCGGGAATCCCAGGGTACTTTTTCCAGAAGCAATTTGTATTTGTTCGGGTGAATAAAAATTAGCTTATTCCAACACAGATTTTAGTAAAATGATAATTTACACCCTTTATTAAATGCTGTAGTACTTTGTGTCCCTAGAATCTCACAAGAGTTCCAAAGTGAAGAGTGTATGAAATCATAGGCATATCATACTTTCAAAATATAAATACTTTAGAAAATCTATACAATGTGTTGGAAATTACTTTGATCTTTTGGAATTTTTCCGCCATTCTCAACCTTTTTATATGGACCACACAGAAGTATTAGACGAGGTGCTACAGGGTACAACTTTATTTTATATCATCATCATCTGAGCGTTAAAATCCGGTTGCATTCAGAGTGTTCACTTCGACGCCTAGGGTCCACGTTCCTACTTTTCCTACTCCACTTTCCGCAATCTTCTGAATCCCCCGTTTTGAGACCATTGGTACGCATGTCATCCTTCACAACGTCAAACCAACATTTCTTGGGCCTTACCCTCCGACTGGTACCTGGCGGAGGGGGCATGGCTAGACATTTGTTCCCCAGATAATTAGCTGGTCTCCGTAAGACATGGCCGTACCAGCGTAAGCGACACTCTTGCAATTTTGTTTTATATAAATGTATTTAATACTAACATTCATAGCTGACACATGATGAAAAATGTTTACATTGTCTGTGGATATTTGCAACACCAAACATGTTACCATTATCTTGTACAACTGTCTAATATATCAGGTAGTCATGGGAAAAATCACTCACTAAGAAGAAAAGAGTGATATACATCTTTTTGATACAAAGATATGTATCACTCTTTTATATCTTTAACTCTTTATCTTTACAGTGAATAGTGTCAGTATCAATTGCAGACAAGATGAATTATTATCTGTGAGTGATATACTAGCAGAGCCGACACACATACCTGTGGCAATGCAAAATATCTGTCATTTAATTAACATACAAGTCATTTAGATGGCCTTTGACTTTTAGTAAATATTACAATATTACACCATAAAAAGTTTTATGATTTATTTTGGCTTGCTATTATATTCAGTTTCCTTGTTCACATACTATACATGCGCAGTGCACAGGCTAATCATTCTTCTCATCAGTTGGAACAGGAACAAACTAAAGAGTTAAATATATAAAGACACATTTTGAATGCAAGTGATATACAGATCTAATCACTCTTCCCATCAGATATATCTTTTGAGTTGATCGCTCAGAAGTTACACACCTCTAATATCAAGCAGGCCACTCACAAAAGCCCAGCTGGCTGCAGGTTGAGAATAGTAAGTATAGGTAAAGCAGGAAAACAGTAACTTAAAATACATAAAATAAAGTTAGGTATAACATGAATTTTACCTTAATGCCTCTTAAATAATCATCATTCCCTTTAACAATTTTTTATCATACTATTACTTCCTTAGTGATTACCACAGTCATTATCATCCTCTCAATTTGTTAGTTAAACAAAAAAGTAAGTAAAACCCATCAAATTTAATCCAAAATTTTAAATGTTCAGTATTTTTATCAATTCACAAAGTAATAAGTATCATAGTCTTTTTCGTTTAATTTTATTGCTAAGGAGGTATGAAATATAAGCAAGTCTATAGTCATAAAACAGAAGTACTTACATCGACTTTTTTCCACTTATCTATAGCTTTAATCGCCACGTTAAGCTCATCAAAGATTGTCCGGCACACTAAAATCATTATATAATTGAAATTATTTATGAAAATTAATAAATAACACAAAAAGCAATTAAAATACTACCCACCTAAACATTTCAAATTTTTAGGGTCGATTCTTGCTGAAACCACAGCGAAACAAAATGTAACAAATAAGAAACTAACAGTCAATTTCATTTTCTTCTATATGCAATACTTTTCACTAACAAATATGTGCGATAATTAAGAGAAAATATAGGTAAATGCAGAAATAATCCTCTTCGACGTGTAAAAAAGTTTATCTGACTGTCAAATACACGAACTCAAACCTGATTGGCTGTTCAAAAGTCATAAACCTTACATACGATTGGTTGATTTCAGTAAATATTATTTTCTTCATTAAGGAAGTCAAATAATTGGCAAACATTATGGTATAAAACAATACTTCTTATTTTTGGAGGTTAATAGCAGTTTTTGTGATTAAAAAAGAAAAAAAGAACATGACCTCATTTTGTTATTGTATTTAATTATGTATAAATAAAAACAAAGAAATATTTAACTATATTTAGAAACGTATGAAACAATAATCTCAACCATTTATTTATTCCATTTTATGAAAATTGGATTCGTATAAACATTTTCAAAATCTTTATGACTCTAGTAGATGAGTGATTTAAAATTTAAATTGTAGTCTTCGATTCTGTCAATAAATATCCATGACATACGAAAACCGGATAATTAGTTTTCTTTGTGTGCGTGTCTTTTTTTATAAAAAAATATCAATTTAACAACCTTTGAACTACAAACAAAAAATATTACGATTTCTCACTGAGATCTGTTAAGAATAATATTTTACAGTTTTTTTAAGAGCATATCGATAGTTTAAATGGCAAGTGTAATAATGAATTATTAAAAAATCGTTGTCCTTTCGTGTTCCCTCGTCTCGAATCTCGGTGCCGTTCTCCGGTGTTCCACCCGCGTCCCCCGCCTGTCAAACGACCCCACCAAACTAAACTAACCAACCCAACAGTTCGCAATCGGTCTCTATGCGCGCAGGACGTTTGCTTAACGGAATGATTAAATTTTTTATGCCAATAAAATTGTACAAAATTCTCAAAATACCTTAAATTTCTACGTTTTAACGTCAAGAAGTGTGTTTCCTGTGAGTTTTGTGAAGAAAAAACTGTATTCCTGGTAAAAAATACAGGTGAGTGATCGGTCGACAGACTGCGTCTTTTGCCATTCTAGTTTTATTATCCGCTCATTTTAGTCTAATTGAATTGCTTTTCATTATGAATCCTATTGAATTAATATGATTAATCATTCGTAGAATACCATACGGTCACTTGCAACCTGTCCACACCTGTCCAAGTGCCATACGCTAGGGTCCATCATATGGCATATTAAATCCCGTACATATTATAACCCAAAGTAGGCCTTATCAAGCGGCGGCGTCGTATGCAATTAGAAAAGTTCAAATTTCATAACACTACCTTGTGCGCTCTATACTTACCAACAGCTTGCCAACGCGTTGCCCGCTAAATAACTTATTAAAACGTTCATTTTGATTACATTTACTTTTATGTTATTATCCTTTCGACCGGTGTTTCCCTTTGTTTTCCGTGAGAACACGTCCCTTTGTCCTTCGGCAGGGAGCGCTGGGCGCACCGTGTAAAGGAATTTCGACTCTAGAAAAGCGCCATAATATAATGATGATATTACATATTATGTATGTACATTTGTATAGATGACCGCGCTCCGCGGGCAGCTCGCGTCGTTTTCACAACGTCTGTGTTCGCCTCGTATCTACGTGGAGGACGCTAGTGTGTTGGTGCGGCAGTTTGTTTATAGTCCATATCGGGCCGTAAAAGACTCTGTTTTAAAGGAGGGAGGGTTGAAAATGGCATATCCGCGGCCGTCCTCGTCGGTGTTTGTCTATCGATCTCTGCGGTGGCCAATGGCACATGTCGACGCGGGCCTGCGCGGCCGCGCCTCGCTTCGTACTTTGGTGAAAGCCGGGCACTCGCCTGACTACAATTTACGTAAAGCATGTATATTCCAAGCTATGTCTATAACTATTATCTTATCATTCGAACGCTGTTGCGTCGAGCGCCATCCCCCTCCGCCGCGCCTGCCGGCCCGGTTTGATCGAAGGCCTACTAGATCATGTATAATGTTTTTTCAAACAAAAATCGCGCGAAGCGGCAGATATGGGATTTGAATCGTGAATGTATTGTAGTTTGTAGAACGCTGTTTGTCGACCTCCGGCGTCACGGCAGGCGATTGTGCGCGGTGTTGCGGGGGGAGGCGAGGAGCCCAGAAATAGAAGTACGAATTGGAAACGTGCAACGTGGCAACGTCGCGCGGCCCGTCCGAGCTTAGTGTCGGTTCAAAATGGCGTCTGTGCGTGATCGATACCGTGGAATTTGCGTTGAAAATGCCCGAATTTGTGATGTATCTAGTAGTGGGATGGCTCGAGAGCGGTCCTGGGGACTCCGGGCTAGTGCTCCGGACTCTGCCAAAGCTATCGCCACGCTCAATGTACGTATCTCAACCATATTGCGCCGACACTTTGCCCCTACTTATCTACCTAGGTATGGTTAGGGAATACTAGCGATCACGTTGACCTAAACAGCTACAGCGTATTCATATCTGCCTGCATCGTGATATCTTTGAATTGTAGTCTATATAACATGTATGAATTTCAATATGCATCGTTCCACGTAAGTAAATTTAGTTTACATTCAGGTTACGTAATTACATATAATTTAACCAACGGAAGTATATTGAGTTATATAGTAGCTCTCGTGTGTTCTTTATGGCTATAATGGAGCAAAAAAGGTTAATAATCGTGCCTTGATTGGGTGTATAGTTGCATCTGATCTGATAAAACGGCAACAAGATGGCCGCCAGGCACTTGTAAAATTAAGACGCAGTAACTGCGATGAATGTTGGCAACGTCGCGATACAAGCGCGGTAATTGTGAAGTCACTTGCTCGATAAGAAATTTCAAGGCTGTACGTTTCGTATCCTCTGTTTATATGTGTATGACAATGGGTAAATTAAAACGCGGGCGATAAAACGCATTTCAAGTTTATTATAACATAATATTAGTGTTATAATTAAATTTAAATGATTGGTTATAACCTATAGGTCGTTGGAAGCAGCCATTCGTACTAATTGAGGTTAATAGTTGAGGTTTCTCGTAAGTTGTGTATGTGTTTACACGCACACAAATAAAAGGTCTCGTGTTAAGTATATATATACTGTTTGGTTTATAGAATAATAGATTTTACCTATACAAGTTTACGTAATGTTGTCATGAGACTATTTAAGTTGGATTTTGTTTATTATTATTTGGTAACTGTTTCGTAATTTTGAAGTTGGCTAAGTTGTCACAGGTGTTTGTGTATTTAGTTTAATGTCTTGAAATTAATGCTATGCTTTGTATAGTTTACACAATATATGAGAATAAATAATATTAAACACATCTTATATATAAAAATCAGTTGCTGGTCGTTAGTCTCTCTAAAACTCTTGAACGGCTGGACTGATTTGGCTAATTTTGGTTTTTAATTATTTGTGGAAGTCCAGGGAAGGTTTAAAAGGTGACTAAATATGAGAAAAGTTGATTCTGAGGCGGAACGAAGTTTGCCGGGGCAGCTAGTTTCTTAATAAGTCTGATCTTTCACCTTTTCACTTGACTATCTCTTAAACTGCTCCGTAAAAAATAATAAATCTTGTTATGAAAATACATTAAGTACTAAGCTTCATGACAATCGCATATCTCAAATTATTATGGATTCACTTGAGGTTTATACAAATTAAAAAATTAATAATTTTGTCTATATCGATAAATATGTATCTTCAAAACGTAAAAATATATTATCTGTCTAGATTAAGTTATTTTATGGGACTGCCTATAAGAACTATTAAAAGTTCTTTTGGCATCTTATAATTTCTTGTACCATTATTTCATTTTCATATTATTCATATTCAATCAAGTTCAGTTAAGGTGAAATAAACGAATACTTAGACAGTTTTTAATTTCAATAGTATATTCAGTGTTAATTACATAATTACTACACCTTTATACATGTTCAAATATCTTAATATGTTAACATCTATTATTCAGGGTTTTCCACGACTTAGTAGACTAAGCCTAGTTCACTACAATGCAGAGATGAATGCGCAAATTTCGTAAATAAACTTTCAACTATTGTACTATATTATATATTACCTATATACATATATAACATTAGTATTACTTATAATTATTTAAAAATAAACTATAAAAATGAATATGATACTTGCTACTTATTCCATGTCTTAAATCATAAATTACCGATTTTGTTTTCATTTTCGTAATCCATTAAGCGTTTTGGAATTTGTTCGAGGCAAGCTTTTAGATAGACTAACAGACAAAATCGTTACATTACGTATAAGTTTTAAACCTAGGCATTATTTTGAATTCATAGAGAAACACTATTTGCTGGTATATAACCATTGGGGTGTTGCCTTCCTAACCTTGACTTCCTTGCCCTGGGGAATTTTTACCCGACTGTCATTAATAAAAACGTAATTAACAAATTTAATACTGTAGTTCTCTTTCATCTTTTCCCAATCATTTGGGTCTCGGCACGGCACAATAGGTCTTAAAACAAATTTAAATTCAAAAGTTTTTATGATAGTTCCACTAGAGAACATTTTTGAAGTCATACATATAAATTAAAACTTAAGTCTACTTCCCTATTCTATTTACACTGCTTCCCAAGAAAAAAGTCCACACCCACAAGTTTAGCTATTTGTCCTCATATTTATGTATCTGAAACTACTTTTAGAAGAATTAATGAAGTTCTAGCACTCTGTGCATATTCAACAAGATAAAAACATAACTACTAACATGATTATGAATTTTGAAAGAATAATAATGACAATAATGATCTAGTACGTTAATGTTGCCTTGATGTTGAATTTTACTAAATTCCATAAATAATATAAATTACAATTTATCTATATCACTTTTGACGAAATAAGAATGTCACTAAAAATGTACTCACAAGGTCCTGCACTGACTCCGACTATGTTCAGATTTATATTTTAAATGCAATAAGTTTCGTGCTACAAAGAAGTTAATTATTTATGGAATTAATATGAGTAACAAGGTAAAGTACAACACACGTTGCAAATTCACAGTTCACAGCACACTAATTTGAGCTGCCTTTGTTATGTAGTATCTTGGATGTTCTTTATAATTTACATTTAACACCATGACAGTTCAAATAACAATCGTGATACGTTTGCGAAATCACTCATAATTATTTTTGTAATCATTTTTCTCTATTCATATTTCAGTTTATCAGATTGTATTGCTGATTTTGTATAATATAGTTTTTTCAAGTCTCATATACCAGAATTATTCATCTATCATGTCATCCGCTGCTGGCTTGGGTAATTGAAAGAAAATTGGGGTGATTGCAGTGAAAAATCGGCACTCGTACACTATATGGTTGTATGTCTCTTTGCACTGAGATGTGCAAAAAATGTTTCTGCGCTAAAAAATAATTTAATAACTTTAGTGACCTCTATATGGCAAGAAAACCAATAAATCACACATTTTTGCTTACTTGACCTCATTTCAACGGTAATAATTGCGAAACTAATTTGAAGTTTCTGACTTTAGGCCTATTAGCCATAATTGCATTTAGAAAGGCTGTGGGCTTATTGAATTCACCTAGTTAAAACTATTTTAATTCGTTTGTACAGGTTGCAATTGCCAAAGTTGATTATAAGGCGTATTAAATTATAGAATATGACATGGCTTTTGAATTTTTAGAAATATAGACGACAATCTGATGGCAATTTATGCTATTTAAATTATGATGATTTAATTCTTTTAAGTATATTTATTTGAAGTATATTTTGAATTTTGTCTGTGCTAAAATTTGTCTTCTCCAGGTTAGCTTCAAAAGAATGCGCAATACCTGAATTTGTATAGAAAAACTTTCGCAATCATCTGTTGCTAACCGAGAGCTGCTAAAAAGTTTATCGTAGACTAAAGTATGTGATTTTTTTAATGAAGATATTAGTCGCTTTGAATCAAAATTGCTATATTTATTTGCTAATTTGAAAAAAAAATGGCTTTTTTTTATAATTCTATCAAAACAAACTGAGAGGGTTTCACCATTGATCAAAGTAGTTAGTTTTGAAAGAAAATAAACATTTTATATTGTTACCGGAATTTACTTTACCTATTATCCTTTCGTCGTCAGCTGTTCGCAGTCCACTGCTGCTGGACGTAGGCTTTCCAAGTCGGCACCACTTATCCCTGTCCTCTGATTCCCTCATCCAGCGCCAACAGGCGACCTTACACAGGTCGTCACTCCATCGGGCTGAAGGGCTTCCGACATTACGTTTATCGAGACAAGCTCTCCACTCCAGGACTCGTCTGCTCCATCGCCCATCGGTCCTGCGGTAGACATGACCAGCCCACTGCCACTCCAACTTGCTAATTTTGCGAGCTATGTCAGTTAACTTGGTTTTCTTACGGATATCCTTATTTCTAATTCTGTATATAATAGAATACCATACATAGTTCGTTCCATAGCCCGTTGAGTGACTATAAACTTGTGGACCAATCCTACCGTCAGTGTCGTCCCATCTCGCAGCTCCGTAGATCAGGACGGGAGGACGGACTGCTTGAAGACTTTCGTATTCAAGCATTGCGAGATGATCGACGAGAAGACATAGAGAAGAATAAGGTCACCGAATGCTGCCCTGCCTAACTGAACCCTCCTATTGGCTTCCCCCTCGAAGTTGTGCATATCTACCTGCATTTTCAGTTCAAGGTAGACATAATCCAGAACAACTTCAGAGGGGCGCCATCGACGTTTACTGGTCGTGGCATGATGTGTTGATTTTGATGCTTCGTCCAACCCAGTCCAAAGTTGTAAAGACGTCCTTCGTTGCATTGGTGAACAGTTTCGGGGAAATCACATCCCCCTGTATCACCCCGTGAGGTAGGAGTTTCTTTTTTTTATAACCTTCTCTTCTGTATAATCTGCCAAACAGTATTCAAATGGTCTACGGTGCTGTAGCCTTTTCGAAACCCAGCCTGCTCTGGTGTTGGAACTCGTCAAGTCTTGTGGCGAGACGATTCGTGACGAGCCTTGAAAACAACTTATATTTATTAATATAATCTTCAAATCCGCTTCAAATAATATGTAAAATAAGTTGAAGTTTACTAATAAATTTGGTTAGACTCCTTTTTTCGTTTTGCGAATTATTATTTATTATGCACTTGAATCTCTATACTATTGCAGATACGCAATCAATGGTCAACAAGAATGAATACGCCACTTAGTTCCCCTCTATATAATTCTATAGCACAAATAATCAGTTATTGCCCTTGATGTCAGCCATATTCGATTAAACAAGTCCAAAATAATACCTTTCTTTTATATCCATCCGTCCCTTCATAATCATAAGACATATTGCCCCTTCGAGTTGACGAGTATCCTCCCTGTGTTGTCAAGGCAACACATAAATGCTCCTTATTATGCATTCAAACAAAAAACGTGAAAATGAAGTTATCCATGATGTTATGGATTCGTTTTTACGAGATGTACATAAATATTTCTTATAAGAAGCATTGAGCCCAGGCATGTCTTATCTTCTTCGATTACCCCATTTTATGGACTTCTTTGAGACAATACATATTCAGATGTAATATTTTCTACACAATTTATTAAGATTTGTAGAATGTGGTGGTAGCAATCCTCTCCGGTCGGCTGGATTTTATTAGTTAACATTAGTGCTTCACATTAAGCACTCCCAAAATGAGATGGATAAATTGTATAAGTGATGATTTAAAAATACCAGAATGAATGATGATTTGAAGATACCAGAATGGAAAAGTATCGCAGGAATGGTACAAAATGATTGAGACAAATTAAGCAAAATAAAGAATAAGGAAACAAGGAAAGACTTATCTTAAAATTTTCACCGGATAAGAACTCTGTCGCTGCTTATTAATTAGCTCTCATTTAATCAATTTTGTTCCTCCCATCGGCATTCTGGATCAATCATCTTTTGTAATAAGACGGCTCTCTAGACTACTACTACTACTTCAATTGTGTGTACAATTTAAATAGTGCTAGTCTCTTTGTTGTTTGTAATAAGAGGTAATAATAAATATATATAATATCAGCCCAAAAATGTCCCACTGCTGGGCTCGGGCTTCCCATTATAGGGGAAACGGACAGTATACCCGCCACGCTTGTCCAGGGCGGCTGGGCAGGTTTGACACATCAGTTACCTCGATGTGCAGGTTGCATCACGATGTTTTCCTTTACTGTTATTAGCATGTGGTAATTGTAACAATATGCACATTAGATCAGAAAACTGACTAAGAGGTACATGCGTTCTGGTCAGGATCGACCCGCGCCCTTCGATTTAGGGCCCGTGCGCTGGCCATTACGCTACCACGACTTGGAATCGGAGGTAAATTCAATCAAAATATAAATAAATTATAAATTACTTTTGACAACATTCGGTTTGAGAAAAAGCAATGTGATTCTCTCTGATAGGGATTTTTTTAGTGATTCATAAACAAATAATTAGAAAAGCAGATCTTGCACGCCTCTACAGAACCCTACATTGTGCGTGGGCAACACGCATTTATTTGGATTATTTTTGTACTGTTATCATTTCTTCTATCTTTATATTGTAGAGAACAAATCAATACTCACGTTAGATAAGATAATGTTTGTTACAGCAACAATTTGATTATTGACAAGTGTGTAAGAATGATTGATATTCTTGAAAAGAGATTGATTGGTTTATGTTAGTGGAGGTTGAATGAAAATCTACTTATCGCGGTTAAATATGAAATTATAAGTGTTTAATTCTTATTATATTAGACGTTTCAATGGTGCAGAAGTTTGATCCTAGTATTCTTCTTCACCTAATTGATGTTCAGTGATGGATTTAAGCCTCTTAAAAATGTACTATCCCGATCCTGCGCAGGCTGTCATTCCATCGTATAGTAGGCGTACTATGTTACATTACCAAGACATTATTTCCTTTCCAGGACTGTCTATCCATCGGTCGTGGGACCTAGTACAGACGTAACTGGTCCACTGCCATTCAGCTTATTATATCACGAGCTAGGTATGTCTGTTTTGGTCCGTTAACGCATATTCTCATTTCTAGTTCTATTCATGCTCTATGTACATGTAAATTCGTTTCGGAAGTATTTTCGCAACCTTGCATAAAATTTGCTCCGAGATGGGTGGTACCGAATTTAAATTTGCTTTTATGTAATTTGTGGTATTCTTAACAAAAATATACATCAGGTGACGAACTTAACAGGCTATCCACCCTAACAGGTGTGTCTCTTTTGAATTCATTTTTTTATGAGGAACGTTACAATTAACATGTATTTTAGGAAATTTACATAATATAAGTACTTTAAACACCGAAAAAGGAAATTGTGAATAACTTGAGCGGAATTTTCGGAATACTGTTGCGTGATATTAAGTAGAATGTTATTATTTCTAATCATATATTTATGTTAATTGATTTACAATCACGTATAGTTTCCGATAACCTGCAGTTGATATGTTTTGGTACGTGTTTAATGCAGTTTATCTTAGCCACTATCTGTTTTATTATTAGCTTCAACCATAAACTGCATCGTTTTAGCGGGAAATAGAAAAGAAGCACCCGGCTGTGCTTCAAATAGTACACTGTTGTATAATTTTAGAGAAAGGAGATTGTTTTGGTCCACCACCTCCGCCCGAGGTAGGTTCGTGGCATTTCGTAGCGCGTCCATTTCGCTCGCTATACTTTGGGCGACGTTGCCGCTCCGTGCTGGTGCTCTGGGCTCGATTGTTAGCTTACCGCGATGGACGGAGGCGCTGCAAGCAGGCAGTCAGTCGGCCGCGCAACTCGGTACGCGACGTTTGTCTACGGAGGGCTCCGCGCGCCTCCCTTCTGGCCCGGCCCATACGCCCCTCGAGTGTGATAGAGATAGCGAACCGTACGACAGGGACACGAGAAATGGCAGTGTCGCAACCTCGCCCACCTGACCGTGTTGACGCCGCGCTCGAAAAAGTTGCGCCGTTGCGCTACTTGAAGGAGCACGAATGTGCCCGCACGGAGCGTACCGTAACGCGTTATTACATTTATTACATATTTTACAACAGTTTCTTGGTTATAATACATTTGAAGACTTTAAAACTCAACATATTGAAGATTTCCCTGTGAGAATTTCGAGGTATGTACAGATTTTCTATTCGAAGATAGAATTCGAGGCCATCATTATCTCGATAACATAGATAAATGAGCACGAAATCTCACAGTAAAAGTGCGCTGATTATTATTCACAACAGAATAACATTGATTCGTATTGAAGTTCAATTCAGTCTTGCTATGTAATTGTTGGTATTTAGTCGCCATTTTCTACGTTGGTGACGAGTGCCGCCGCGCCGTCCTCGTTTCCCCTGCGCCGATGCAAACCGGACTCTACCGCTCTATTACTAAAGATTATTGTCCTTAACTACTTAAAACTTTTTCTTCACGAGATCCGCTCGCTTATGATTCATTGTTGGAAATAATAATAACGCTTTTCGTGAGTGACTGCATTCGAGATATCTAAATAACAGTTTATCATAGCTACCATCAAAGAATGGCCGTGTAACAGCTTCCCAGTAGGATTTGCTTTGTTGCCAACACTGCAGAGTTAAATGTCTATAGATTAGGTTTTATCGCTGCCCCATTCGCTGTAGTGCACCTAGCCGGGGGTGTTATCGATTTGTGTACATTTTCCTCTATAAATAAGTACGAGTTTGTGTCATCGCCGTAGCCGCCGGACCGGTTTTTGAACGAAACCCGTGTGGGTGACCGGAGATTTGAAATTTCGAATTGAACGCGGCATACGCACACATACCTATAACATCGCAAGAGTATTCATAACTTCGGGTTTTTTGTTGCGTAATATATTTATATGCCTCGCTTACGATTTACGAAGTTGAACAGATACGTTCAGTTAGTCACGTTTGCATTATTATAATACTAAACACAATAATAAATACGTAACGTTAATTCTGTTTGCCATTAAAACTGAACATGTGTGTTCTGAACGCAAACAAACGTGATTGAACGTGACATGATTATAGGATGTGACGTCAGAAATTATAGATGTTGCGAGCGTCGGGCCGGCATTGGTAATTTTCATCATTTTAGGGACAATATTATGTTTGGAGCACAATAACTTGGGAATGTGACTAGTGAGTAATAAATTCAAGCTAAGCACTAACATACGAAGACACTAGAGAATATGTCAATGGGTGATGATTTTCACGTCTATACCTTTATTCGTCTTACACCGCTAGGCCAGTTACATCTCTACAAGCTTCTAACGTTATAATAAATTAAAGTTTATCTAAATATTTTTATACTTGTATTTGGTGAAAAGTTGGAAAAACAAATTTTAGGCATGACTGTCAACTATTTGGGGAATTGTAAAATATAACCTGGTGACACTACAGTGCGTGTTTTCACTTCACGTTTTAAATTATTGTTGTGTTTATTCGAGTTCCTTTTTTGTTGGAGACCTTGTGCAATTTACAATATAGAATAACCAATAATTTGCATTTTATTAAGGTAATCCAGTTGTTTTTTTTTGTCTAAACGGATAGCGTATTAATTGCATCATGCAAAGCACGCGGTGAAGTTTCAAATTACGAATTTCAGTATTTATAAATTGCAAGGAAATAACCAGCGTCTTATAGTTACATTTGTTTTTGTTAACTTGCTCACATTGCTGTGTTTTTTGTATGTAATTATTTGTTGTTAAGGCCTTGAAACTGGAATAAAGTGCTTTTTCTATTAACCTAAAGTTATTACACCATGCGCATGGCACGTTTTGGTGAGTGTTGATTATGTGTGGTAAATAATTGTAATACTCTTTGGTGTTTAAAACTTAATTTCCTCCTTTAATGCCAATACTAATGCCGGAACACAACTCAAGGTTGTTACGGGGGCATACTCTAAGCTGGTGGTATCCATACAGAAGGGCAAATACCCTGCCACCTGGCTGTGGGATCCTTTTGTCGCCTCTTACGACAGGCCACAGAAAATTGTATTCTTTCTCTGTTCCTGTATGGATAAAGCTTTAAAAGTATTCAGATTTAAATGAAATTTGTAGGTTATCTAAATTTACGCACTTAATCTGTGTAAATGATTTGTCTTCTTTAATCTTCTTTAATTGTTTGAGGTCCTGTCATACTTCTCTATTCCAGTAGGTATACATTCTCTGGCACACCACAATCGTCCATTATTTTTTGATCTATGACATAGACTATGTGTGTGTAAATGTCAGTGAAATTGGAATATAATAACTTACAGTTGCCAATGTGGAGCCTTTCTCAAGGTGTGTAAACAGATATTTGGTCTATGAGGCCCTCTTATTTGAAGGAATGCTTTGAGTTCTTTCAAGTAAGTTGTACAAGGCTCTTAGGATCATAGCAAATCTGCGACTAATGATGCCAATACATTCTATGCAATTTACTCAGAAATCTTTTAGTGTGTAGGCTGTAAGGTTGCGGAATGCATTACCAATAAGCATCAGAAGTGCAAAGTCACTTACACCTTTTAATAAACTCTTCAAAGATCATTATCTAAATTGGTAAACATTAGTGTGTATGTAAGTTTATTTACATTATATTTGTATATAATAAAACTGTAGAGATCAAATTTCTGTACAATGAAAAAAATGATAAAAACTGATTCAGGGGATGTAAGAAATGAATAGAACTAATTTAGATTTTATTTAATTTTTTGTTTGTCTGTTTGTACGGGCTAACCTCCGAAATGTCTGGACCGATTTAAATGAAAATTTGTATGGTTGGCGACTTTGTCTGCATGGTGCAGTTTTTTAACTATAGCAGGGTTTCAGCCAAATCGGTCCAGTAGTTTTTCTGTGACAACGGAACAGACGGACAGAGCTACTTTCACATTTATTATATTGATTATTTTTATGTTTATATTGGACACGGCCCCCTATTCCCGTTGGAAATCTTGATAGATTTAGCCAACTGCGTACAAGGGGGTATATTAATTTGAGTATTGGAAGCGTCTTACTGTCTTCACTGACATAAGGCGTGCCGAAAATGCTAAGACATCATTGTTTTGTACTTAACATTATTAACATTAGCCTCCTTATGCGATCTGTGGTTTCTGCGCAATGTATACTTTGATGTCCCTTGTATACTAATCTCTGTTAATATTATAAATGCAAAAGTCCTCTTCCTCATTCTATCTGCCTGTTTGTTATGCTCTCATATGCGCCATTATTTAGACTGGGGGTGGTGGTGGACTGTGTTGTGGTTGTTTTGTATCCTCTTATGACAAGCTGCAGGAAATTGTAATCTTTCTCTGTTCCTGCACGGATAAAAAGCCTTGCTATTAGACACGCCAATAGAAGTGTCTGTTATTTGCTTGGATCACTGAGTTGCAATTCAAATCCTCCTTCAGTATATTAATGTCATTTACCCAACATGTTCGATAATTTTGTTTCAGTTAAAGAAATTTGAGAATAGTGCTTTCTGTAAGAAGCAATTTTCTAGACAAATTGAGAGATACAAAATAAACATCTATAAATACACTAGATCGCCATGTATGTCCTGGTGGTAAGGTGTTTGTCCGACTGGATGGCTATCGCCCCTTGTCTAGAATATGCCATAACAACCTTGAGTTTTGTTCCGGTATTAGTGACCAGGCTCCAGTCTCCCTTAAGAGTGTAGTAGCGCATTTGTAGCACCTTTGGTGTTGCAAATGTCCATAGGCAATGGTAACCGCTTTCCAGCAAGTGAGCCGTCTGTATGTCTGCTGACCTCGTGCAATAAAAAAAGGTATTACTGTATGGCAGCTGTCAATGTGGCGACTATGTATGTATGTATGAAACACTTCGACCATTCTACTTGCCTCCTAGCTTACCTTGAAGCCTATCACTTGCGGTGAGGTTGTGGGGGTGCGGGTGAGGAAGCAGTGCAAGAAACTCCCCCACCATATCTTGACTTGATAATTATTGTCTTTAAAAATTCTTGTTCTTTATTGAATTATGATTTGAACTGAGACTAACTAGGTTTAGAACCTGAATAATACGTATTAAGATTAGATTGTTTAGAACAATTCATGAATATAAAGTATCGATGTGCTAATTCCAGGTGATCGGGTGATGGGCCAGCGCTGAACCAGCGAGATGATGAAGCGTACAGGCGTCCCGCGGCTCGGCCCCGACGAGCCCGCGCCTATGCCCAACCAGAACCAAGCGCAGGTGAGATAGACTAACCACTTTCTAGGCTCTGGTTATATATAACATACAATTCGGCGCTAGTGTCATTGAAAGTTTTCTGTTTTTATGAAGTTCTGTTCTTATTTATTTATTTATCTTAGAATCTGCTTTTATTTATGGAAAACCTACAGCTAAATACATTTGATTAGATAACTATAATTAACAAAAGAAAGCCAATGACAGGCTTTCATGAATAAGCTATTGGTTAAAAGTAACATGGAGACGTAAACAAGGTAGCGAGATGCTTAGGCTGGTGTGCATAGACATTTAATGTCGGTTAAAATAAAACAATCGCTGTTTAGCCATACTATTATATCGATTATTTTATTTTAACCATCTGTTAAATGTCTATGCACACCAACCTTTGTCACTGTACCCTGTGTGTGCCTTACGATTTTAAACAGACGAGTAATAAGAACGTAATATAATGAATTGGCTAAATTATATAAAATTGTTAAGGAAATTATCTTAATTTAATTGTTTTATATATAATATTTTAACTGAAAGAGACATAATTGTATATTAAATATTTGTTTTAATAATATTTTCTTAAGTTTTCGCGACTTGTACACATAATAAAACTACGTTTTCCTTCCACTCATTTTAATATTATATAATTTTTTTTAGAACTAGGCATGTTTGCTGAAGAGTTTCGTGTGCCGCTTCTTCTCTTCAGGCCACAACATGTTGTGAAGCGGTGGTAAATTAGATTAGGCTCCCATAGAGTAAATAATATCCATAAACAAAATTTAAACTAAATAATTACAATGAACAAGTTGGCGGTAGGCTGAATAAAAACTTTGACAATACACGTTCGACAAATGTCATCTTTGTCTTCCGTGACCACGGCAACTGAAAAGCGGCCGAAACGTCGGATAAACCTAAATAAAATAAATTACCGCGCTTAAAACCGTTAAAACGTAGTTTTATTATATTTGTTTTAATTCAAAGATCATCATAATCAGTAATATACTCATAAAATCTGTATGAATGTATAAGGACAACAAACGGCTTGTCGCCAAAACTTCAAAAAAATTGTATGCCTGTCAAGGCGAAACATGTAACTGAGACTTACATTAGCAAAAAATTACGTTTCAAACAAATAAATTACTTTGACTGACCACCTACGCAAGGTGTACCTGTCCAGAGAGTGTATAATAGTATTTTCGTGGAGTTAAGTAGTCCACGGTTGGTGTCGCCTTGTTGTCATAACACTCATTTACTTTAAATAGGAAACTAGCTTCTGGCCGCGACTCCGTCGCGTGGCATGTTGATCAAAAGTAAATTAAAAATAGCCCCCGATTTTGAAACATTCTTCATTGGTGCTCCGCTCCTATTGGTCTTAGTGTGATGATAATAGCCTATAGGCTTCCTCGATAAAGGGGCTATCTAACACTGAAAGAATTTTTCAAATCAGACCAATGGTTCCTGAGATTAGCGCATTCAAGCAAACAAACTCTTCAACTTTATATATCAGTATAAGATGTGTTATTTACTAACTATCACTACATAGTATAAAACAAAGTCGCCTTTTCTGTCCCTATATCCCTATGTGCGCTTAAATCTTTAAAACTACCCAACGAATTTTATTTTTCATAATATATCAAGAAAGTATATTATTCATTATAACCTCTATAATATTATATAAGCGGTTTTATATAAATATTTATATATTTATTATAATTTATTCATCGATCCTGTTAATTGGCAAAGTATGTCACAACATGCATAAATACTAAATATTTCTTCCCGCAATTGGCAGTGTATGATGTATATTACTACATCCTACACGAGTTTTTTCAACCAAGTTAAATGTAAATCTTTTTTTTTTTTCTTGTAACATATTAAGTCATTTGAACACCGAATCTGATAAAATTATGTTGTTTTCAAGACCTTTTTGTCTGCACATTTTAGGGTCAAGAAACTTTCAAAGTTTCGATTTACAAGATAACACACACTGTTGAAGCAAATAGGCGATATGTCATGTAAATTATCTAGAACGTTTATTCCGCGTACAACAATGATCTGGAGGGAACTTCCCGCCGAGGTTTTCCCTCTGCGCTACGACATGGGGTCGTTTAAGAAGGGCGTTATACAATTTATTAGAGGCCGGGGTGTTGCAAACGTCCATAGGCAACGGTAACCATCTTTCATCAAGTGGGTTGCCCGCCTGTTTGCCTGCTTCAGGTAATAAAATGAGCTTGTTGTTTATGGCTTTCACGCCTAACTACAAGTAATTACGCAACAGGTCGTTACGAAATTTTGCATACACGTTGTCAGCAGTATAGAAAAGGACATGGGTCCCTTTCATCCGGAAAAAAGTTATGTTCCCAAGGGATAGTCGAGTATAGCAGCCGAAGAGATGGCGCTGCGATCGCGTTTCATTGGCGCTATTCACTAACAAATACATCGTCATGGTAATGACAACGAGAAAGCGATTTTAATGTGTTGATCTCATGGTTAGTTTCACCTGCGCTAGTCAATGTTTTCTTGACGCCGAGGGAACGTGTTTGCGCACTATCTCCGCGGACTGGAGGAGGTTACTTGAGGGCGTGTGGGCTCAACAACGTCCGCTCTTCCTGTCTACAAATTTAGATGGACGATTCTACCTAACTTTCTACAGTGTACTTTTACCGCTTTTACACAGGTTCTGATTCTTATACCCATTTTGGCAAAAATGGAACCTTATACGTTTTCATTCAGTCCGTTCGTCTTTCGTATACTGGGGGGGCCATCGCTAGTAAAAATAAATGTTTAAAGAATCATTTTTCATACAAAGTATAGACCAAATACCTCTTACGTGTTGAATTGGTGGTTTAAAAAAATGGCGCTCATTGACAGCGCCGCCACCATTTTGTGGCTTATAGTTATGAACAAAATGGCGGACGTTGTATTCATTAATTCTTTTTAACTTTAATATTTTCAAGAATTATATTGTCCTTGGATAAAAGAATTTCTAATATAGATCAATGTAGACTAGTCTTAGATATTTGCACAACGGTACCATTTTAGGCTGACCTGTATAGGGTATAGGGTGGAGGAGCGTCGCTCTGGAGCGAAATGGAATGCTCCTCTGACTCAAAGGAAGATCTTCCAGCGAGGCTATTGTTGTTCCTCGCAGACCGAGACCCATCTGTTATTGTTGGAAATTTGTATTTATTCTTTGTACGTTTCGGGAATCGTTTGCGACCTGAATTATTGTACAGCGCCATCTATTGGCTTGTAATTATTCCACTACACAATAGATGCTTGAGTATATTGATTTTTTCACTCCACGTAATCAAATGGTGGCCACCCCTGACTTAGTATTTTGTAGTGTCACTACATAACTTAGTACCGCAACATAGACTGAAACTTTCTGTTAAATTTCCCCAATGTATACCCAGTAGTTTCTGGAAGAAACAACTGATATATGCAGACAGACTTGGGAGACTAAGGATAGACAGGGCAATTGCTTAATTTTTTTAAATTGCTGGAGTACAGCAGACAGGCTGGCGGCCCAACAGTGATGGAAAGTGGTTAATAACACCCCATAAATGTGCCACTGCTGGGCTCGGGCACTCCCACTGTAGGGAAACGGACAGTAAACCCGCCACGCTTGTCCAAGGCGGCTTGGCGGGTTATATCGATGTGCATGGTTGCATCACAATGTTTTCCTTCACCGTTTTAGCACATGGTAATTGTAAGTCAGAAAACTGCCTAAGGACCACAGCATACTAGCTACTTTTAGCATCGGCGATCGGCTGCATCATTCGATAAAGTGGATGTATATAAAGTCGCGAATGATGCAGGATGACGCGCGATTTTGATACCGCGGTCGAACGCAAGAGTCGCTAAAACGCGATGCAGCATCGTTGCAGTCGCAAAATCGTCGCTCGCCGATGCTAAAAGTAGTAGTGTGCTGTAGCCCTTAGTGGTGCATGTGCTCCGACCAGGATCGAACCCGCGCCCTTTGAGCTTGGAACGCGTGCGCTAGCCATTACGCTAACCCGAAATACATACATACATATTATCACGCCTTTTCCCATGGGGTAGACAGAGACTATAGATCTCCACTTGCGACGATCCTGACAAACAACTTTCGCTTCACCTACTTTCATTAACCTCTTCTTACATGCACGTTTATTTGATATGCTCTTTACCTGACCTCGTTTTAACACTTCTGCTATTTGATCATGGTGTGTACGTCGTGGTCTACCGTTACCAACTCCACCATTCACAATACTGTCATACACTTGTTTTGTGACTCTAGTTTCAACCATCCTCTCTACATGCCCTAACCACCTTAACATTCCCTTTTCAACTCTTGTTATTACATCTTCTTTCCATCCACAACGTTACCTTATTACACTATTCCGTATCAAATCATTCATGCTTACCTCACATACACTTCTCAAAGCTCTCATTGCAACTGCATTTATTTACTTTCATGCTTCTTCTGCCACACCCAACTTTCACTGCCGATGAATAAGAGCATTATTGTCATGGTAATGGCGAGCTAAGTTTACGCTGACCACACACCAGACAAACACAAAAATGGAGTGTTCCGACCACAAGGCGACCGCTATCGACATTATAAATGTACCAAGTTACAAATATTTTATGTAGATAAGACCAGCGTCGTAAACAAGTCAGGTTATCGACATTATTATCGATCGCTAGGTGGCTATAGCGAACAACATGCATGTCGTTACGCACACAATTGTTATTGTTTTTAAACCGCAGAGTAATTGTGATATAGAGAGGGACGTTAGGAGAAGAATTAATGTATCATGGCTAAAGTGGAGACTGGTAACTGGTGTGGCTTGGGACAAACTAATGCCACTGAAACTAAAAGGTCAAATATGTCAATTTGTCATACGACCAGTCATGTGGGTCGGCATGTTGGGCCACTAAAGTGATAAACCACAAACATCTCCACTCAGCTGAGATGAGAGTCTTGAGATGGATGTGTGGTGTTACAAGAATGTGTGAAAGGTGAGAAATGAGTACATAGGTTCTTTGAAAGTTGCACCCGTGACTGAAAAATTGAGTGGAAGAAGATTAAGTTGGTATGGGCATATAACGAGGAGGGATGAAAGTCACGTGACAAAAATAATGTTAAACTACAGGATGGATCCTTTGTACCCATCCATCCGAAAGGAAAAGAGAGGAGCGCCTGAATACCATAAACAAAATTAAATACCTAATAATTAAAATGAACAAGTTGGCAGTAGGCTAAATGAAACTTTTACATTAGTCATTAACACTCGACATATTTGTCTCTCGTGATCACGGCTACTGCAAAGTTGTCGCAAAGCATCAAATAAAATCCGCGCTGAAAACTGTGAAACGTAATTTTAATTATGTGTACTAATGGCGAAAACTTAAAGCTGATCATATACGTTTTTTTTATATACATTAGAAGTTTATAGTTAAACCTGGATAATTCGAAAACCTCCTAAATTTCCCTTCCCTTCAAGCCCCACAAACTCGGGTACTCGAAATCTGAACCCGTATATATATAAATATAAGTCAAAATAATTAGTAAGTCCCTATAAGCAAATTCAATACTTATTTCCCTTCTATAACTCGAAGAGAAAAAATTGGACATCTCTATCTCGACCATAGCGACATTTGAAAAATGTTTTTTACCTCTATAGTAGGATTTATATTTATTTCACCTCTTAACTCAAAATCAGTTGGAATATATCATAACCTCTACAAGTCGAATGATTCATTAGAATTCGCTATATCGAAATCTTATACTTAATATATAAAGCTGAAGAGTTTGTTTGTTTGCTTGAAGGCGCTAATCTCGGGAACTACTAAAAATTCTTCCAGTGTTAGATAGTCTTGCATACTAGTAAGACTTTCTAAATTGTAACATGCAGTTTTTATACGCCTATATGTTATGAAGCCTTCACTCATATCATCACGCTAAGATCAATAGGAGCGGAGCATCAATGAAGAATGTTTTAAAATCGGTGGGTTTTTAATTACTTTGAAACTCATGTAACTCTAATTTTTTGGCGTCTCCCTTCAAATTGGACTTCAGAGGGTTTTACTGTATGTTTAAAAAATTTTACTTCTGAGTTTTTTGTTTATATAAGACCTTGTTTCTTGAAATATTTATTCTCTGAAGCAATCGTAATAATATTGTTGAGATGCGTAGAATACAAGTTTTGTTGTAAGTAAAGTGTGTCAATTAATGACTTTGGATAAAAAATGTGGGGATGCCCGAGCGAGATAGCGAACTCCGTTTAGAAAAAGAAGAGAAGGCCAAGTTTATTCGCGCCATTGAAATTATCTTACATGAACCACATATCTACAGGAGAAGCGAATGCAATTGACAAGGCTGTATTTGGTCTTAGGATCTTTGCCTGTTCATCAAATAATAAAATAAAACACTCATTACTTATTCGCGCAACTTTTGAAAATGGAATGTTTTTCATAAACAACATTTCACCTGCTATTCTATATCAAGGCTATCAAGCACCGGCGTGCATTGGTAACGCGGAATACGCGCAGCTATTTCTAAACAACGTGGGTAGTTTAAAAATAGAATGCTCGTGAGTCAGATGTTGGCAACAGTTTCTTTGAGTGTTGTCCTACGATTTTAACATCTAAGGAGGATGTTTACAATTTTTTTTATGTTGCTCAAGTTGCTTTATGGGAGGGGTGCTAAACTTTTTTCTCGTGAAATAAATGTTTGCTGAATTATTTTAAATCAATGCTTTGTGTCAATAATACTTGTAATAATGCCAATGTCCTTGAAGAATTTTTCTGGCGATAGTGGGGTTTCCATAGATATAGTCGTTTTTCAGATGCTTTATTCTTTTATAGCTGCGCCCCGCGGTCTCTCCCGCGTGGTGATTGAAAATCGTCATAATTCCAAAATAAAAGATTTTTTCTAAACTAAAAGTAGCCTAAGTTACTCCTTATTACATCAGCTACCTGCCAATAAAAGTCTCGTCAAAATCGGTCCAGCCATTTCGAAGATTAGCCGGAACAAACAGACAGACAAAAATTGTAATAAAATGTTTTCGGTGTATATATATTCATATGCACGTAGTAAAAAGTGGTTATTTTAATATTACAAACAGACGCTCCAATTTTATTTATATGTATAGATTGTGAATAAAATAGTCTATAAAAAAAACTCTTTTATAAATATGTAGATATTTTATCATGAAGTAATAAATGGTATCATAGTATTTTCTTAAGTTTTCGCGACTTGATTTTTATTATTCCGACGTTTCGGCCACTTTTCCAATAGCTAGTATTGTATATAAGTGTTGTTATTTATGTTTCGAACGTTTCGTGCCTACCCCGCAAGGGACCTGGCGTGAAGTTATGTATGTATGTATTTATGTTTCGTTTATTTTGTTGCAGATACAACAAGCAAATGCAAGCAGCATGCATTCGTTAGGCCAACCCGCCCAGCCTTTACTTGGTGAGTCATGTTGCATTATGTTACATATTCATGACTTCTACGCCTATTGTTTCATTGAGGCAGGTCCTTAGCCGGCCAGTGACGTGATCTTCGGAGACTGCTTTGCGTTTTCATTATCTATACTATAATATTGTTACGAGTTGCGAGACTCGAATTAAGATGCCGTTGGAGTTGTTATAGAGTTTATTAGAAATATACTAACACGTATAACACAGGTACAAATATAACCGAACACAACAAATCCAAACGTAATGCAGAAAGTCGAAATACAATAAAACAGTCACACGTAGTAGTAGGACACACGTGTCTCTTCGCTCGTAGTTATCGTTCGACTGCCTGCTCCCTCTATCTGGCCATTGCTTTATACTGCACAGATGCAATATGTCACCCCGTTCGCGTGGATCGAATTTTCTAAAATCAGTTCGTACTTTAATCCATAACGCCTGGCTAGTGTTCACAATACAACAATAGGCCGTATACCAATAAGTAAACAAAAGAAGATGACCACAAAAGAATTTCAATGTTGTTAGTTCAAATGCCGACGGGTAATAAATGTGCTTTGTTTCAGATATGCAGGTGGGTTTTGTGTTTGTCGGGTATCTGAGTTGTAACAATATAATTAAAAGTGGGTGATCAAGGAGTGTTTCTATACTGTAGTAGAATTTCTTTAAAAAGTGCTTGTCGTTATTATCTATAGCTTAGTGATATATTTTTAATTATTTCTCTTGACATTAATTACTTGTATTTTATCGAAAATTGTCTTTTTTTAATTAGAATATTTATGTTAATTTAATTTTAAATTAATAAACATAAATGACAAGAGCTATGAATGTCAAAGAAGCAAGTGAGGTGTGTAAGAATAAGCCTGTATGGCGCTCTGTTGTTCGTGCCTACCCCGCAAGGGACCTGGCGTGAAGTTGTGTATGTATGTATGTAATTTTAAATTTGATTTCATTCATTTTGTACACCACTATGTGGTTAAATGTACTGTGCATCTACAATCGTGTAACACGTGTATAAACTACATTCTTGCAAATAAAGATATTGATTGATTGATTATAAAACTAATAATGCCGTGTCTACATTGAAGCTATCGAAAAAAAAACAACTGGAATTATATAGACGATGAAGAATAGGAAAACACGATGCGATTTTTTTAGATTTCTTGTCTGTTTGTTCGGGATTCACATCGTTTTCGCTGATCGACAGGAAATTCTTAGACTTAAAATCTGCGTTACTTTTTATCCTTGGAATCGCGTGGGAATTGTTGTGGGAATGATTTAAAATCGCCAGGTGAATAAAATCGAAATACAATGTGACGTGTCCACTGACACGTGATCGATAACAAATTTTATGGAATATCTCTCTCTCTTTTTCTCGTCTGCCGGGATGATGAGATGTCTCACTCACAAAATCGTCGCCGATATTGCGTAGACCACCTCCTGCTACTGCAGCGCTCACCTCCGATATTACCGCGCGTAACTCGTTTCTGGATCTCCTCTCAAACTACGCTGAACTGGTCACTGTCATCTACTTAACTCTTCTTCCAACTCTCTCGTATCGCACTTGTCGCTTTGCTGCCTTCAAAGCTTATATATATACCCGAAATAATCTTCTGGAACCTATAATTTCGATCTTCTTTTCGTTACTTCTTATATTCAATCAATATCTTTATTTGCAAGAATGTAGTTTATACAGGTGTTACTCAATTGTAGTTGCACAGTACATTCTACCACAGTCGTGTACAAAATAAATGAAATCAAATTTAAAATTAAACATAAATATTCTAATTAAAATTTTCGATAAAATACAAGTAATTAATGTCAAGAGAAATAATAACAAATAGAGCACTAAGGTTTTCCGTAATAACGAGAAGCACTTTTTAAAGAATTCATCTACAGTATAGAAACACTCCTTGATCAGCCACTTTTTTAAGACTACAGTGAATTTCCCTGGGGGTGCTTTTATAGTGTTATTTTGCAAAGATTTATAAATAAGAGGTACCATGTAAATACAGTTCCTTCTGAAGAGATCCAGAGAAGGCACAGGCATCTTTGATTTTACTTGCGTCACAAGTCTCGCGTTAACATTATTAGATTCTTCAAACAAAGACCCATTGAATTGGATAAACTTAGCGATTTCAAGTATATAGATACTAGCCACAGGAAGACAGAAGGAGATTGTGAGATTTAAATCATTCACCAAATTCACCATCTATCCCTTTCTAAAATGTATCCGTCCTTGTCTCTTTTCCTGCCAGAATCTTCTACCCTCGATCGCCACAGTATTAATATGCATATTAGGTCAGGAAACTGCCTAAGCGGTGCATGCATTCCAACCAGGATTCCAATCCGCCGCCTTTGAGTTTTGGGATGCGTGCGCTAGCCATTACGCTACCACGATACTATAGAGCAACAATAAAGTATAATTTTAAGAAACTAGTGGTCGACCAGTGGTCTAAATTCGACCATAATTAATTTAAATGATAAATGGAACATTATTAAGGTTCTGTTGTCAAAGACTGTACTTCTATAATCACAGATTTCGCCGAGGCTACCTTGTTAATTTGACTTTAACAATTAACAGAAGAGTATATACGTGTGTGCGTGTCAAATACATGGTAGTGTGAGTAATGTATTTTTTTACATCATACATACATAACTTCACGCCAGGTTCCTTGTGGGGTAGGCACGAACAACAGTGCGCCATTTAGGCTTATTCTTACACACCTCACTTGCTTCTTTGACATTCATAGCTCTTGTCATGCACGCTCGTCTGTTCTTAAGGCTCCTGACAGCACCTGCTAGTACACGATCAATTTGATCATGGAAGGTGTGTCATGGCCTTCCGCGATTTCTGCATCCATCCACTTTTGCATTGTATATCTGTTTAGTCATTCTTTCATCATACATTCTTTCCACATGCCCGAACCACCGGAGCATTCCTTTCCTTACCTTCACCCCGATACTCTCTTTCAGACCAACTCTCTTTCTTACTTCGGTATTACGAATGCGACCCGCGAGCGTCACTCCGCAGATTTTGCGCAGTGCTCGCATCTCGACCGCGTTTACTCTACTTTCATGCTCTCTATTCCATAACCAACTCTCGCTTCCATACGTGAGCGTAGGTACCAGCACCACGTTGCGTATGGCAAACTGGGCCTTCTGACTGAGGTTCTTAGCGCCTAGAAGTTTACCTAACGCTCCATTCAAACTATTCCCCAAATTTACTCTTCTTTCTATATCGGCAGTGTACCTTCCATCCCTGCTAAAAGTACATCCGAGATATACAAACTCATTCACTTGTTCCAGCATAACGTCATCGACTATTATCCTTGCATTCGTTCTGGTTGTTTCTCTTTCAAAAAATGTATTTTTTATGCATAACAAGCTGTCCCGGCAGACGTCGTCCTGCCCGGTAAAAAATAGGGGTTGATCGTAGAGGGTTGAAAATTTAGGGTTGTATGTATCTTTTAATGCTGTATCATAAAAAAATAGAAATTAAAATTTTTGTCTAAAAAATAATAAAAAAATTTAGGGGTGGACTACCCCTAACATTTAGGGGGATGAAAAATAGATGTTGGCCGATTCTCATAGATACCGGATAAGCACAAAAAATTTCATCAAAATCGGTCAAGCCGTTTCGGAGGAGTATGGCAACGAAAACTGTGACACGAGAATTTTATATATTAGATTAAAATAATATGATTCTGCACTCTATATAAACTATAATAAATGTGCGAAATTTCATACTCCTCCGTTCGCGCAATTTTCTTAAGAAGGGGTACACAGTTCTTGCTTTACGTGTTAACATGTTAACATATAGATACATGTTTGGATAACATGACATTGACATTTGTGTAAGCGTCACAAAGATTCGGAATAATTCGTATGTCAACTTTCGTCAGCCAGAGTTCTTATGCTTTCATTTCGTAATCTATTACTTAATCATCCCTGCAATCAATAACAATTTGATGTCATCACAATGTAATCGACCGTGAAGGCACACGCTACAACTGTTATGTGATTTCAATGAATTGATAAGATTGTAATTTACGTTGACATTTTGAAATATAAAATATCCATGTAGGATGAAGAAGGACACTGAGACACTTTGTAATCTATGTATGTAACTATTGGTTTTCGCCGCGGGTCAAACTCGAGAAGGTAGCTTTATATTACTTACATATTTTTTTATATATATATAAACCTTCTTTCTCTCTCTCTCTCTCCCTTTTCTTAGCAAACTCTAGTCTAACTATAATATAACGTAGTGGAACACTTGGGCCTTACTTATAATAATCTCGTTAAGAAAGGATTAGCCATCTTTTAAATAAGAGACTCTTAAGCCCCTAATTAATGGCTGTTTCAAATAAAACTTGCCATCTTGCCTCTTAGCAGTCGCTTAAACTACCTCTCAATGTTGGTTATTTTTGACAGTTATTTCCGAGTTACTTTACCACCACCTCTTATCCTTAAGAGGAATTTATGGGTAAGATTTTCGTTAATCAGTTGCTGAGCAGTTTCTTAAAATTTAACAAACGATTATAAGTAAGGCCATTAAAGGCCAATAGATGGCGCTGTACAATTATTGAGGTCGCAACCGATTCCGGAAACATCCAAGAATATCAATATATTATAATTCGTGAAGCAAAAATGTTGTACCCCGTTTTTACGAAAATTGCGCGAATGGAGGAGTATGCAATTTCGCACACTTATAGTTGAAGACGTGAGTGGATGAAGGTGATATGTCACATATTCGGTTTTTTGCTTTTTTTGCGTAGATGAATGTTATAAGTCGATACCAAATGACTACAGAACTTAGACCATAGATATAAGGCATATTTAAAAAATAAAAAGTGGCTAAAGGTGTTAAGTTCAGTTCAGTTTCAAATAAAAGTAAAACTTTTATCTCGATTTACTCAGAATTGGAATTATGCGACTTATCACCTTCAGTTTATACAGAAAATAATCGACCAGTGCTAATATTTTTCTTAAATATGCATAAAAAATATATTACACACCTTACCATGTATTTGACACACACACGCATGTATAATCTTTTGTTTATTGTTCAAGTCATATTAACAGTTAAAGCCATGGCGAAATCTGTGATTATAGTACCTTCATACATACATAACTTCACGCCAGGTCCCTTGCGGGGTAGGCACGGACAACAGAGTGCCATACAGGCTTATTATTACACACCTCACTTGCTGTGATTATAGTAGTTAGTGGTATAGTCTTTGACATGAATTATTATGGTCTTACTTCGGCCAGGGGCGACCACTTGTATATGTAAGTACGTGTTGGAGTCGGAATGTGGCTTTTCGAGTTGTCACATGAACCCTCTTGATTTTTATTTATTTAAATTTATGGCTTGGCAGCTAGGCCTTTAAGCCAGATCTCAGTTTAAAACATAGTTTCTTCATTTTCTTAAGCCTGTGTGTAGCACAGCTGAACTGTAGGTAATCAACTAGTACCATTCAACGGAGTTCTTGTGACAACTCAGAAGACCACATTTGACTATACAGTTCTCATTTCTCACAAAACGATGTATATCCTACAACTATTGTTCATTTTAGAGTAATCTTACAAATTTTAGAAAATAAAACTGCACAGCACAACATCTCCTATCAGTTCCCGCCATAAACTCCTAACCCTTTTGAAGCTGTACAGGTTTCAGAAAATGAAGAAACTATACATATTGTAATCTAAGATTTGGCTTAAAAGCCTAGCTACCAAGCCATTAACCTAAATAAATAATAATAAGTACTTGTTATGGCATTTTCTGAGGCCTATGCAGGGAGTGGCGAAGCACCGTCTGCTCATAGTCCCCATATTCCATATGCCCAGACCCGAACTACCACTAGCACCACTACCCCATATGGCCCCGGTACTTTTGTTCTCATTTCCCACAATAGTCCTACACTGGCCGGGGCTTTTCCTTGGGTGCATTATTATATGATGTAGACCGGGATAGTCGCCGGTCAGTGTCACGTCACATTTACATTATATTTATCGAGGGGCCTCTACGTGTTGGCCTTCCCATGGCCCCACGCAAGGCCTCCAAAAGACCGGGCCTACTTTATGGCGCGTGGTCTTTACAGATATACTATACGTGTCATAAAAATTAACTCCTCGATACTGTTTCAGTCGGCCTCTTTGGTTAAACGGGCTTTTTTTTTTGAGGCGAGGGAAAATTCTACCCATTTACGCACAGACTGGGTCGTTGCCATGAAAACGACGCACGTCGGTCGGGGGCAGGTAGTGTGGAAAGACTCGGAGGAAGCTGCACGGGCAAGCGACCCCAATACCCACTAAAAACCCTGTCGACCCTGCGCTTTTTTGTGAAGGAAAGGCTGAGATTTAGAACATAGTTACGCCCATCCGAGTGGTGAGAGAGTTGAGCGGACTAGCCTTTGCCGGCCAACCTCACTGCAACGCAGAGGCTCCGGGTTCGATACCTGGTATAGTAAATTTCGGAAACGTCTTTTCTCCGTTATTTACCATGGTCTGGGTGTCTGGGATCGGCCCCAGAGTGGTCCGTAGTAACATATACAATGTGTCTGTTTGTCTGCCGATTGTTATTATGATTGTTTGTTTGCAGGGACGACAGCTATGCTGTCAGTGGGGGGCGGCGGGTTCGGGCGGCCGGCCGCGCGGCCCGGGGGCGGGGGGCCCGCGGTCATCAACTACCTGAAGGCGGGCACGGTCCAGTACGCGCCGCAGAAGCCGCCGCCGCCGCAGGTGCCGCCGAGGCTCAAGGTTGGTACTTCGAATGAGTTTAGGGTACGACTTGTGTTTGGTGTCCGAAGATGGTCGCTTTGGTCTTATATGAGATTGTGCATTGATGGTCTTCATTTTATAGATTTCAGTCTACACGCCTAAACACGTCCATAACTCCTTCGTAATGTCAGCAGGTTAATGTAGACTTTTGCTTGGGACCGTTTGGGCGTGTTCAACCATTGATAATCGCGATGGTTTTCTTCATTATTCTCAATTAGATTATTAAGGCATATTTTGAATGACTACTTGATCACTAAACTAACAAGGAGGCGCCTATTCATCATCATCATCATCATCATCGATGGCGCTCTTTATAGCATCTGCAGGGCTTGGCTTGAAATTTAGGTGCTATCTCCGCATGCACGAAGCGTTTAGAAAATAGACGCAACTCTAGTTAACATTTATCTTAGTATGTGACGGCTTCTGTGATCGAGTGGGCTAAGCCTTTGCCGGCTTACCTCGCTGCAGCGCCGAGGCTCTGGACTTCGATTCCAGGCATGGTAAATTTCGTAAATGAACCTTCCATGAGACAAATTATCATCATAGCATGCGTACCAAGTATTCACCGAATCGCTATCCATTGCTTTAATCAAAGTGAAATAACGTAGTATAGCAATGGATTGTTTTGTTGGATTCGAAACGTAAAGTAGGTACTTGCGAGTTCATACGCACATCATCATGCCCTACCATGGTGAATTTTGAAGAAAACCTTCCTGAGCTTATACGGCACTGACGAGCTTACAAGCACTATGTATGTGTTGTCTGCCGATTTATTAGTAATGGCAAGCGCTCACAGTTATATTGCGGCGTCGACGTCAGCCATTTGCAGTCCACAGTTGGACATAGGCCTCCACAAGACGGCGCCACTCATTCCTGTCCTCCCATTTCATCAGGCAGGGCCTACCGGCGACCTTGCACGGGTCGTCGGCCCATCGTGCTGGAGGGCGTCCGACACTATGTTTACCGAGACGCCGTCTCCACTCCAGGACTCGTCTGCTCCATCGGCCGTCGGGCCTACGGCAAACGTGACCGCCCCACTGCCACTTCAACTTGCTAATTTTGCGAGTTATGTCGGTTATCTTAGTCATCAGTCATAAAATATTTATCACTTTGCTTCACATACTTTCGTATGCTATAAAAAGCGGCATCTGGGATGACGAGTAGGCGCCCGCTTCTTGTATAATTATTTTGTCGACAGTTCGAGCCGCCACAGGCGCAGCTGCCCCCCCTACCGCTGGGGCGTCAGTCCCCGGCGCCGGTGGGGCCGCCGGGCGGGCCCCCGGGGCCCCCGGGAGTGGGCCCCGTGGCCCAGCCCCCCGGGGCCCAGTTCCAGCGCCTCAAGGTCGAGGACGCGCTGTCCTATTTGGACCAAGTGAAGTACAAGTTCAACACGCAGCCGCAGGTCTACAACGACTTTTTGGACATCATGAAGGAGTTCAAGAGCCAAACGTGAGTATTGAACACTTGTAGAATCCATTGTTATATAGGGGGGTCAAAGTTCGTTCCGTCCTGACGGTCTTGGGGATGAATACATTGTCATGAGATTTGGATATGGGTACCGAGGGAGATTGATGGAATGAATGAATATCTTTTTTTATTCACTTATAAACGTACCTATCTTACCAGTTGTTTACTTAAGAGAAGCACAGATAAACGAAATTCGAATGATTAACGTAGTTTGTACCCAAAATATTCGATTAAAGAGGAGTTTATGGGTAAGATTTTCATAATTCAGTTGCTGACCAGTTTCTTTAAATTTAAGAAACGATTATAAGTAAGGCCCTTAATTGTTTTTGTTAGTTTATGTCAAATCTTACAAGCTCAGTTCCTTCACGACTTACCACTTTGCGATTTCGAACTCTTGTTGAGTAATTAGCAGAAGGTGATGTCAGGAGCCTTAAGAACAGACGAGCGTGCATGGCAAGAGCTATGAATGTCATAGAAGCAAGTGAGGTGTATAAGAATAAGCCTGAATGGCGCTTTGTTGTTCGTGCCTACCCGCAAGGAACCTGGCGTGAAGTTATGTATGTATGTATGTATGTATGTTGAGTCATTTAGTAATAGTTGTAATTTTAAATTTTGTTATAATTAATACGAGATTGCTACCAAAATGATGAAAACAATTACCGTTTGATGTTTTTTTTTTCACTACAAAAATCCAATGAAAAACAAAAATGGCTGCAATATGAGATCTGATCCCATTGTCACATCACGAGCTGATCAGGTGGTAAACATCATTATGAGTAACCTGTAGGCCTGTCCGCAGGATTGACACACCAGGTGTCATCACCCGGGTATCGAACCTGTTCCAAGGACACCCGGAGCTGATCGTCGGCTTCAATACGTTCCTGCCACCCGGGTACAAGATCGAAGTGCAGAGCAATGGGCAGGTGAGTAAAGTTTTCAAGGGCCCGGCCACGACTCCGTCGCTATACACGACGCGACTGTCGAAAATTAACACTGCGTTTTAATGATTTAGTAGATAAGTGGTCGAAATGAAAATACAATAATTTAAACTTCGCACTTAAATCCGTTGTTAAACAATAGTTTCAATTGGGATTGTTCACTTTTTTTCAATCTAGCTATTTAAAAAACCATTTCGAGGAATAGTATCCCTAATCATTTCTGTCTAGTTAAAATTCCAAAAAACGTACGATCTTCTTGTATTTTGTAAGAAATGCGTTTGACCTTTATTTGACCTTACTAAATCCAATCAGGTGGGCCGTCTGCCGGTTTGCCTGCTTCAGGTGTAAAAAAATCTAGGGGTACATTATTTGATTTAAGTTCTGTAACATGGATTTTTCCCTAAAGACCACTTTAAAAAATTTAACGATAACTACAGAAAACAATAATAGTTGAACACGAAAAATTATAAGCCTAGCGACAAAAAACACTAAAATGATCACGATACGTAATGAGTAATGACAGTGACATTTAAAAAGTAGCACAGATTACTATGATTATATATAGATAAAACTTACTTTTATTATTTTTGTTTTCTAGGCAAAGAAACTGTAAACTCGTTCCTTATGACGTCATCGGAGAAATAATTTGAAAATCGAATTATAAAAAAACTAACGCTTTAAATACAAAAATATTCAAATTAATATCTTAAAATACCCTATTTTACGTAATAAAGGTAATTTTTTGTGAACAATCCCCATTACGTGTATAAGTTGTGAAAACGTTGGAAATACGATATTTTAATTTATAATTAAAATAATTTACTAGGACAAATCTGTATTCTACGAGTCTTATCCTAACTAATATTATAAATGTGAATGTAAGTTTGTTTGTTACGCTTTCACGCGAAAACTACTGAACCGATCATCATGAAACATTGTACACATATTCTTGCAGGTATTAGAAGTAACATATATACTTTTTATGCTAAAATATGATTCCACGCGGACGAGGTCGCGGGCAGAAGCTAGTTATTATTAAATTTGTACACACAGAAATCAGTTTTCGTGAGATTATTTTTTTTTGTGATAAATTTTGTCTAAATTGATTTCGTTAAATCTAATATATAAAATTCTCGTGTCACAGTTTTCGTTGCCATACTCCTCCGAAACGGCTTGACCGATTTTGATGAAATTTTTGTGCTTATCCGGTATCTATGAGAATCGGCCACATCTATTTTTCATCCCCTAAATGTTAGGGTAGTCCACCCTAATTTTTTATGTTTATTTTTAGACAAATTTTTAATTTCTATTTTTTATGATACAACATACGAAAATACATACAACCCTAAATTATTAACCCTCTGCGACAAACCCTATTTTTACCGGCAGGAAGACGTCTGCCGGGACAGCTAGTAATTTATATTATTGATGAGATTCGTAGACCTGTTATAGGTAATTTGTTTCGTTGTATATCTTTAAAATGTGGTAATGCACGAGCGATATGATGAACTTAGTCGTGAGTCGTCGTGACGCTAAGTTCAAGGTCGTGGCCAGGCTGTTTAATTTAGATATCTTTAGTGCAAGCTTGGTTGATGTTTTGCTGGCAATTCAAGTTTACTATAAATTTCAAAGGAGTTATTACAGAATGCGTAAAACTTAAATGCGTCGTAGGTGAAGTTGATTCGTGAGTTTTATACTATTTGCGCTATAGCATGGTGCGGGTGACAGCTGTCATTGTTAAACAAATGACATTATGCAATTCTATTTTAACAAACATGTTAACATATCGTAATTTACGATTTATATGCATGATAAATTGTTTCATATAACTTTACAGATGTTTTATTTATGTCTAAAACAAACAATCTGACTATCCATGTAAGCAATACGGGAGGTATCACTTAATAAATCTGGCGTTACATTACGAGAGTAGCAGCAGAGAGGCAGACGAGGGCCCACCTGATCGAAAGCGGTTACTGTCGCCTATGAACGTTTGCAACACCAGATGTGTCACCAACGCGCTGCTGTTCTTTGAAAGAAGACTGGAACCTGACCACTGATGCCAGACCACAACTCAAGGTTGCTATGGCGGCATACTTTAGACTAGGAATGGTAATCATGCAGACGGGAAAGCACCCTACCACCACATCCGGTAAATAAGTTTACATTATCATAAGATAATGTGCCTGTGTGTTTAGTGAAATTAGGTGACACTATCTTTTGCCCTCGTCTTTGCTCGCATTAATTTGCCCAATTTCATCCAGATCCGTTCAGCCGTTCCGGCATGATTGAGTAACCAACATCCATCCAAATTTTCGCATATGTAATATTAGCTGCGCCGCGCGGTCTCACCCGCGTGGTGATGGAAAATCGTAATAATTTGAATAATTCACATTATATCTTTTTAAATCATAGCCAGTGTGTTATTCTGATGTGTAAAATATATTATGGTAAAGTTTTATCAAAATCCATTCAGTAGTTTTTGCGTGAAAGAGTCGGACACATACAAACATTCTTACCTTCTTTCGCGTATGTAATTTTAGTAGGAAGTAGGAATAGTATTATACTATTAACTATTATTAGTGTACTTCTAGAATTTTAAAAGTACAAAAAGGAAGGAATAGTTTTTCATCGGTAAGTGACATTATACAGTGCTCGGCTTATAATAATAGCTTGTAATTTACACCTAGCATTGCACTCTTAAAATATTGAGAGATCATTTTTTTAAGTGATTTTTTTTCGGTACGTTGGGCACTTTTGGGATCAAGAAAAAGCACTGAACTTGCGTGACTGTCATGCTCAGATACAAAAACAATCACTTCTTACGTGCAGTCCTACTAATGACAGTTTTCTTAGTGTAGATACCGTTCGTGAAACGTCGAGATGGCAATTCTCTAGAGACGTGACACATACCAGATACTCGATATCGGTATTCTTTTTGATACGCAACCAACTGGGATTTAAACCACATTATTATTTCAAGTAATATTTTCAAACGTCCAGTGTCTGGTTGACAGTGGACAATAGACATAACATTTATTTTTCGGTACATGTAACACTTTTTTGTGGTTTGTTGTGTTTGAGAATGATTGTGTTAGAAATAATTTTTCAAACAATAATTAATGCACTACTTGTCTCTTTATACTTAGATGTACTTATGATGCCATAGGTATGTACGCTCGTACAAAACCCATGAGGTTACGACGTTCTTATAGCCTGTATAGTATTGTTATTGATCAATTGTTTTATTTTTTTCAATATGATTAAGCCATTTAAATTTGTATTTCCAAGGTCCCCTAGGTGACCTGAATGGAAACGAAGTGGACAGAGACACATGCCGCGGAGATACAAAAATTACGTCATATTATCAAGACATTTGGTCGTATATATTTATTAGTGCTGAAGTGGTCAAAATTAAAAAAAAAAGTTTGTTTTAATAAATTTTGTGATTGACTTAAAAATGTAGTTTTAATCGTCTGTTACAAAGTGTAAGAAAATGTATTTTAAAATTTAAACTCCATTTTGAGGGGTACTAAAGGAAATATGAAATCCTCATGATCTCACTTGGAATGTGTATGAAATTATTGAGGGCAGGTAAAAGAAATTTGTTATACATGTATTAATGTTAAATTAGCGATGTTTTCGAGATTTTTAGAGAATTCTTTATCTATGTAGGGAACCTTTCATGTGCAAGTCGGGCTCACGAATGATCACTTTTTACAAAGGCAGGGTCTCCAGATTGAAAGTTTTTTCCCCAAAAAAATTACCTCTGGAGTGTAAAATTTCGAGCCGAGTATAAAAGCTCTCTAATAATAATTATCGTCTGGATGTCTTGACACTTCTGGCTTAGGAAAATCAAAAATTGGGAATAGTGTTTTAATTTCTCTTGACACTGTTATGAGGAAACGTCAACAAATTCGATTTTTTATGGACGGCATAAATCTTTACATACCTACATAAATTTAATACAGTCGATATCGAATGAATATCGATATTTTCTTTTAATTGTCCCATCACTAAAGTACGTAAATAATTGCCTCCACAACCCGCTACCACAGTTCTGTAGGGTGTTAAAGCTGAATTACATTGATCCACCGACTGCATTGAGTAAATTGATTTAAAGTCAGTATTGACTCCAGTATTCCCGATGGAATATTTTCAAGTCAGCTCACTTCCCAAATCAGTAGGTCGATCAATGTTAATCTGCCTTTAGGCTTAGAACGCACTGCGATGAAACGCGAGAGGTTTAAGTATAGCTGAAAACTCGTACCAACACGCACTGCAGTAGGCGTTTATTTCATTACCACAATAGATTTCTGGCGAGCAGCATGTATTGTGGGCTATAATATGAAAACCGAACGCGGTTAACCGCTGCGTTCTTCGCAATACAAATATATGAGAAAAAAAACGCGCGTTTTCAACCAGATATAAAAACAGACGATGTGTCTCGGGACGCCCGACAGAAGTGATAACTGAAACTAATCTAACGTGAGAGAAAGGAAGCCAGACATACAAAAATAATCTTGAATTCTTCAAGTCACGTATCTTCTAGGGAAGCGTGCTCCATCGTAGACTGCGTCATCACTCAACATCAGGTGAAACATTGGTCAAACACAAACCTATACCTCCATGAAAAAAGACTGTTTACCCGCCCATAAGAAATTATCACTTTAAAAAAAAGTGTGTCTCGAGACGTCCGACAGACAGAGGTCTGGGAAGCCAGACCGACTGACTCCTTAACACGACACGTAACAAGCGGTTTACCCTCCCATAAGAAGTTGTCACCTCAATAACGATATTAAAATTGGCCACTGAAACAAATGGCTAATGCGAGCTCTTGTGTGTGTTACATTTTTTGCGGTCACAACCCGCTGGCGTTTAATCGCAATGTGTATGCCACCTTAGCGTCTGAAATCACTGACTCGCCAATGCACACAAACTGTCCTACGTCCACTCTCACCTGCGTCTCGGGTAATACTAACGTACTAACATTGATGATATGATCATGGACCGAGACAGTGTAATACATAGCTAGGAGAAAAAAAAAGATTTTTAAATAAAAGCTTTTGAGATCCTAGATATCTTGTAGCAACAGAGTGCTAGCCAAGACAAGTAAAACGAGATACAGGAGTTCCTATGGCCACCTTTCGACTCCATCAGATCAGTTCCATGGTACCATATTATTGCATTGTCACACGATATACATATGCATACAAAATTTCAGCTCAATCGGAAACCGGGAAGTTGGTCAAATTTAACTTGCAAGATTCCATCCGGACTTACATACATACATTCATTGCAAGTTAAATAAAATCTTGTAAAATACAGGCTCGAAGCAATATTCTCGTGCTATTATACCTAATGGAGGCTATATTTTGTATTCATACCTGATAGTGCTTGGTGCGAAAGAGAGCATACCACCTCTTTCAGTTCCGATAATGGTCGACTGAAAGGTCAATACTCGTTCGGCAATGTACCTATGCATGGTGTCGGCAGCAGGACGCAAGGGGATGCACTTGCACCACCCTGTCAAGAATGAAAATACCTAGAAATTTTGTTTCTTTTTTAATCAAGTTACTGTTTGAATAAAAGCTGTAGGAGTCTCTGTTGCTGTCCAAATTTATTCATCGCTTTAGTAAATTCAGTATCCTCCTCGTACTCTTTTTTAACCGATTTCCAGAAAGACGAATAAACGGCGGCCAATTCAAAATGTCTTCAAGTGGCATCATTAACTATATAGCATAACAAAAACGATTAAGTACTTTGTTTTTAAAAGAGCGAGCGAAGCGTTTCCTAAAACTATCCGACAAACTATGCTCTTTGGTGGTATACTTAACTAAGAAACTATTACGCTGATATATTCGGAATTTACTTACATACATAACTTCACGCCAGGTTCCATGCGGGGTAGTCACGAACAACAGAGCGCCATTTAGGCTTATTCTTACACACCTCACTTGCTGCTTCTTTGACATTTATTCCGAATTTGACATAATAAATTCAATTTATTTCTAGATACTATACAAATTATAAAACTAATAAGTAATATGTAATGTCAATTATAATCGTCAGACAAACACACATATTGTATATCCCCAAATTAAGCAAGTTTCACTTATGTTACGGGTTATATACAATGGGCCGATCCCAGACACCCAGACCATAGTAAATGACGGAGAGAATAAGTTTCGGAAATTTACTATACCAGTAATCGAACCCGGAGCCTCTGCGTTGCAGTCAGGTAGTCCGGCAATGATTTAGCCCGCTCAACCACAGAGACCGTCAAAACTGAACTGTTACTACTAACGCCATCTGTTCGAGAACTAAAGAACTGATATCGATTTAAACAGAATGTTGTTTAATTAAAATAGACGCTGGATTTTTCATTTAAGCACTACTATATAGAAAATCATGCGAGGGAGGGAGCTCTCGTACATTTATATTAGCAAAAGGCTTTTTTTTGCTAATATAAATGTAACTACTTCGTTTCGGAGTCGTCACTGCTTATCGAAAATTTTCCACAAAAACAACACGCGTGCAGATGTTTGTGACTATTCGTTTGATAGGTGCGAGTGTGCCTCTCCCGGGGCATTATCAAGCACTGATGCGCAGTAGCAAGGTGGGCCTAGTAACTGCGTTCTAAGTCTCACGCTATTCCTACCATGTGCGCGGAGCACATGGGAGGAAGGTTTAAGTGGAGAAGTGGCATATGGGTTACCTCGGGTACCTTGCTTCTCCATAAAAGCCGGCAATCGATTCTGTCATCTGCGCCATCTTCAGTGGATAAATCTCATTGTTTTGGTCTAATCCCAGTAAAAGAATAGTATACGAAATTTATTTCCCTGCCTCAAAAAAAGAAAGATTCTGAATAAATAGGCTTGTGACATGACTCTTTAGCAAGACGTAGTCTGGGTTATTTTTTCGCGATTATTTGAAAGACCGTAATATGGTATGTTAACGGCCGCCCATCATTGTAATATTTTTTCTAACGTTATGTCGTCTACCTAATCGAGTTTTGTACGCAATGACTTGTGTGAAATTTAAAGACGCATTTAAGTTTTATTTGTATTGCAAAGAAGCCGATTACTGCTTCTTTAATAGTGTCTTCACTACACCTGGGATCATGTTAGTAACTATGTTACGCAGTTGAAGCCCCAGCATAACGATACTTGTAATGCCCTTGCTCCATCTGCCTTACTGTTAGTGACTGCGTCCAAATGTGACTAACTTATAGCGTTAAAGCTACATGAGTTATCCGTCAATGTTTGACGTAATGAACAATTTCGCATCTCGAACTACGCATTGAACTGTTGGCTACAGTTGCGTCACATATCTTAAGCTAACATGACATGCTCAGATGTAGCAGGGATGTTATATGTAAAAATAAATTAACGGCAGCCTTGCGTCCAATGTTAACTATGGAGATCAGTTTGGCCGCCTAAAAATGTAATCTGGTGCTGTTTTACCGACGTTATCGACTAATGGCCGGTCTCTCTTTGCACAGGTGTCAGTGTCGATGCCCTCCCCAACCGGCATGGGGGCAGGTGGCGGGGTCCTCCTGGGGGTCCATCACACCCAGCAGCAACCGCAGCTGGTGCATTTATTGCCTGTGCCGCAGTGAGTATATACATATAACACTAGGACGAGACAAGCAAGAGTTTCTTTATTCTTTATTGTACACAAAATATTTACAATTAAAACTACAATATAATGGTGGGGTTGTACAAAGGCGAGATTTACCCTAAAAAGAGTTTTCTTCCAGCAAATTTACGGGTGTAGCGAGAGTGGGAAGACAAGAGGCAGGGTTGTGTACATAAAAGATATAAAAGCACTTTTTGAAAATAAATATTACATAATTGTATGTACAAATATACATACACATATGTCGAGTATATCGAGTTTCGTGTCACGGAGGTGAATATGTCGCGATGGATGTGTGGAGTCACACGAAAAGACAGCGACAGTCTTCATATCCGTTAAATTTTTATTGCCACTTGCAATACCAAAGGTTTTTTGTTTTTTCATAGCTGGAGTACAGGAGACAGGCAAACGGCCCACTCGATGGAAAGCAGTTACCACCTGGTTCTATGTACAATTCGGAACTGTTTAGTCGTGGTAGCGTAATGGCTAGCGTCCCGGACTCAAAGGGCGCGGGTTCGATCCTGGCAGGAACGCATGCGGCACTTAGGTAGTTTTATGACCTGATGCGCTTTATTACAATTACCAAGTGCTAATAAAGGTGAAGGAAAACATCGTGATGCAACCTGCACATCGAGACAGCAGATGTGTCCAAGCCACCTTGGACAAGTGTGGCGGGTATACTGTCCGTTCCCCTATAGAGGGAAATCCGAGCCCAGTAGTGCGACTTGTGGGCTGTTATTATATTAATAAAGCAAACAATATTTAATTTAAATGTTTCTTTGTTAGATCCGTGGGCACTGCGATCGTCCACAATCTGTCGGTGAACGCGCCGCCCGGCAACACTCTCCATCAGATATCTCAGGCTCACCAGCAGATCGAAGCTGCCATACATCATCCGCCAGGTGAGAATTAGCAATCTTTTTTCGACAAGAACAAATAAAACGTCGGACTAAAATACATATAAAAAAATAACTGTAAAATCGTAAAAGTGTAATAGTCTTTTGTTTCTTACTATTTTTGTGTTTGTCTGTTTGCTCGGGATTCACGTAAAAACCGCTGAGCCGATTTCGATGCGGTGTTCGATGCTTTATATCCCAACAATTCTTTCTTGGGAGAGATAAATTTGGTAGTTGTCTGTCTGTTATTTATCCCGAGCTTTTACAGGAATTTCCGGGACTCGTGTCCTATTATACATGGAAATATAAAAAATTTAACGCCCTGATTGTAGTTTATTTTGAATGACATTATTTGAATTTGAAAAAGAATGAAAGACGTCAAACGTCAAAAGCAAAATTTGAAAAATGGAGCGCCCTGATTTAACTTATTTTTGAATGAAATTAATTGGATTTGAAAAAAGACAGACGTGTAAAAAAATACAATGATGACAACAATTACCGTTTGAACTCCGTGATATCAAACATTCGGCTGCACTTTATGTGTACTGAGATATTTTACCAGTGTACCTTCGTTTATTGCTCTTTAACCGACATGTAAAGAGTTTGGTGTTGTGTTTAGGTGGCGGGGGTTGCGGTGCGAGCGCCACAGCGCCCCCTGGACAACCGGTGGAGTTCAATCACGCCATCGAGTATGTCAATAAGATTAAGGTGAGTTATTTGAACTCTAATATTTTAGTTAAGTAATATTAAACGTGTGAACCAGGGGCTGCTAACCTTTACTCTTGTAGAATATTTGTGAATATCTTCAATTGTTCGGAAGCTTGGTGTAGCGATTAAATGGATATATGTGGATTTTGGATTCTGGAGAAAATGTCTACACCGAAAACTTTTTATTATGGTGTCGCTACTCTTATAAAATACAATTTGCGTGACCCTTTTTGATCTTAACAGTCCAAGCCTTAGACTCTAAGGCAGTGGTTCCCAAACTTTTTTGTATACCGCCCCCACCTTGAGAATAAATTATTTTTTAGTGTCCTCATTTTTTCACCTACTTAAAAAACACTAACGTCAAATTAAATTAATTGATTATTGAGAGCTACATTAGCGGAGATTAAACATTCATTCTAAACGAGACTTTACTATAGCCCGCAAGAGTTAACTTGAGACCTAAGCACAGTAGTAGTACTACGGCGCTGAGGTCTCGAGTTAACTCTTATGGGCTACAGGTGTAGCCCATAAGAGCTAACTCGAAAAGAATGGGCATTGGCCCCCTCTTTTTTCTGCGTCTCTTACCGCCCTTTTTAGGCCTGCAGCGCCCATAAGGGGGCGTTATCGCCTACTTTAGGAACCACTGTTCTAAGGAATATATGTATTGCCCAACCTTTTAGTGTTGCCACTTGAATATGCAAATATTAAATTTCTGCAGTCATCAATATTATATCACTTAGTTTGGATGAAAGTATGGTTCAGTATTTCTGTATTAGTTAAATATATATAATTTTCAATAAGTTGTATGACTGACAATGTCTAATTCATTTGGTTCACTTAATCCAAGTATAAAATTATGTCTGCGACGATTTAAATTATTATGTATAATATGTTGTAAGAATAAAACAAGATTATAGTTTGCGGCCACTGTACTGTGCCAATGTTTTGACAATGAAAATTTGGTCTGTTTGTGTGGCAGTCCCGTTTCTCCCGTCAACCGGACAAGTACAAGCGTTTCCTGGAGATTCTTCACGCGTACCAACGCGGCCACCGCGACGTCAAAGAGCCGCAGGCGAAGCAGCAGACCGAGCAAGAGGTCTACTCACAAGTGAGTAACATATATTCAAAATTTAATGCCATTTACACTTTAAGGTTAAATACACGTATACATCTTTGGTTAAACACAGTATTCCTAAAGGTAAATATAGTCATTCCTAAATACAAATATAGTTATTCCTAAAGTTAATTAAAGTTAAATACAGTATTCTAAAGCTAAATATAGTTAGTCCTAAAGTTTAATACAGTATTCCTAAAGTTAAATATATTTTACACTTAAGAATATGTAAATCATATTCTTCCGTTAAATGCATATTTAGTCCTCGTATTAAATTAATTCTTAAAATTATATATATTTTCCGTATAATGTTAAATATGATTTACATTTACTTAATTAAATGCATATTTAGCCATTTAGTTAAATATAGTTGACTTCTAAAGTTAAATATGTTTTTTAGGTAAAATTGAATATATAGTTTGTTTCTAAAATTAAATATATGTCATATCAATTTGATTTACACCTAAAGTTATATTTATACTTCAGCCTTTAGTTAAATACAGTTCACTGCTAAAGTTAAACATATTTTAGATCTAAACTTCAATGCAGTTTACATTAAAGCATAAATAAGTCCATGTGCCTTAGCTTAAATTCAGTTTACACTTAAAATTAAATGCATATGGCCTAAGCTAAATAAGCTTTACATGTAAACTGAAACACGTTTTCTACTGAAGTTAAATTTAAATCATAGTGTCTAATCTCGTCATCCGCGTGTCCAGGTGGCGAAGCTTTTCGAGAACCAAGACGACCTTTTGGCTGAATTTGGCCAGTTTCTGCCGGACGCCAAGGCCGTTACCAAGCCCGGGGGCGAGCGGGAGCGGGAGCGGGAGAGGCACTACCCTCATGTCAACACGCCGCCGCTTATGCCGCAGCCGCCAGTGAGTATTTTACTTGTTTTTTTTTCTTTGTTTGTATGTCTGTTTGTATGTGTGTCATGAGAAACTATTGAGTCTATATGTATGAAAGACAAGAAAGTTAGTCTGTTGGCTACGTATAGATATCATCGTGTAAGTAGCCCCTCCCTTAAATTTTCCACTTCACAGTTTAAACCGTGTGAAGATTTCGAAAGTACGGTATAGCAAAAAAAGAAATTTTCTTATAAAATAATTTGGGATATTTTCGGTTAAATGCTTTGTTTCCATAAGCCAAAGATACCAAATGCCAAACATAGTGAGACGTTCATCACTTCGCCACATACTTCGTTATGTAGTATGCGTAAAACTTCAATGCGTCTCTGAAGTTCGTACGCGTCATTTCTCAGAACACAGTTATTGGTCACAGATACAGCTCAGAGTAGGGATTGCTACGCTCTCGCTTGGACTAGCATGTCGTCTTTTCTCACAATCAGCAAAACTTAATAAACGTTAGCACTTGACTTGACCTGCGTAAACTTACGGAGCTAACTTCGTTCAAAGCAGTAAATTTTGTGCGTACTTTACGCCTGTTTTTACAAGCTTCTATTTAACTTTCAATGTGCCTATGTATGTAAGTTCGAGTGGAATCTTGCAAATAAATTGGACCAACTTTCCGGTTTCCGATTGAGCTGAAATTTTACAAGCATACGTATATCGCCTGACAATGCAATAATATGGTACCATGGAGCTGATTGATGATGGAGTCGGAAGGTGGCCATAGGAACTCCTGTACTAAACAAGATGGACCCGTCCTGTTTGGGCTCGTTTTATTTGTCTTGGCTAGCACTTGCTGCTGCATGATATTAGGACCTCAAAAGCTTGTATTTAACACCTTTAAAAAATAAAGCTTATTGTGTATATTGACGATTTGTTCGCTCTTGTTTTGTGTAGCCCCAACAACGCATTGAACCTGAGCCTGAGCGGTTCCAACCGGTCCCGCCGCAGTCGCCTCCTCATCATCATCAGCCGCATCATCATGTGCCGGTGAGTGATGAGACTTGATCATCAAATTTTAATCAGTGATGAGTGTGCCTGTTAACTGTAAACTGATATTCCTCGTTTCATGCAATTTCTATTAATAACTTCTCCAGTTTCAGGGTGGAACAGTGTCTGTTATTTCGATGTTATAGGTTTTATCACGATAATTTTCCTTCACCGTCAGAACGTGGTCAGGAAACTGCTGTATATGCGTACTTCCCAACTATAATCTGATTTTTAACTGGCTTTGAAAAAAGGAGGAGGTTCTTAATTCGTCGGGATCTTTTTTTTTGTTGCTTTTTTTATGTATGTTCGCCGATTACTCCGTGATTTATGATCAGATTTACGTGATTCTTTTTTTGTTCGACGCGGAATAGCTGCCATGTGGTTCCCTAAAAGTTTGACATAGTTTGGCCCAGTAGTTTTCATTTTACGAACATTTTTTGTTCTCGTTTCTTGGGACCTATATTTTTTAAGAAGCGCGGCACCATTCCTAAGTCCACCCATACATAGCTAAACACTAAAAAGTAACAAATAAAAAATAAAAACTTCGTTCAAAAAAACCGACTTCAAAAACTAAAAAAATAAAATGTATAAAGTTATTTTATACATTTTATTTTTTTAGTTTTTGAATTCGGTTTTTTTAAACGAAGTTTTTATTTTTAATTACCTGGACTGAAATGGCAGTTGCGGTAGGCCTTTTTCTGATTCATAAGTGTGTGTTGAATCAGCAATTCATCTCTGAGGGTTGAATCTTACTCACAGTGGTGAGTTGCTCCAAGCTTGTATCATAAAGAAAGGTCGATCGCGACTTTTAAGTTTATCTATCGTAGTCAGGGGTATTGGTCAACAGATCTTTTAGAACTAGGTGTTTTTTTTTAATTCTGTATTTTATTTATGTTATTATCCGTGCAGGAACGGAGAAAGAATACAATTTTCTGCTTTGGAGCGCCCTGTCGTAAGAGGCGACAGAACAACCCACAGCTAGGTGGTAGAGCATTTGCCCGCCTGGATAGTTACCACCCCTGGTCTAAATTATGTCAACATAACCTTTGTTGTGTTCCGGCATTAGTGACCAGATCCAGTCTCCCTTAAGAGAGCAGCAGCGCATTTGTAGCACCTCTGGTGTTGCAAATGTCCATAGGCGATGGTAACTGCTTTCCATAAAATGGGTTGTATGCTTGTCTGTTGTATTTTATACTAATATATAAAAGCATTTATTTGCATAAAACATGGTACATAAAGAACCGACATAAGGATCCAAATCTCCCATGTATTTAAAAAATAAACCACAATTATGAAAAACAAAATAACAAAAAGAAACATACATTTATTTCAATTATATGAAATTTTGTTAAAAATTACCCTAAAACTTCATTAAAGGAGTAAACACATTTAAGCTGTTTTCTTTAAACAGCTGTCATTTTATTCCAGGTATTTAAGAATCAGAGTATAGTTTTCGAATCCACGCATTTGAAACGCGACTTTCAGAATGCGGACCGTTAACCACTTAACTACCAAGTCTTTGTGTGTGATAAATTAAAAACACTTTTCTAATTCCGTAGCAAATGGCGAAGCATCCGATTTCGGGCTCGAGCGCAGTGGCGGCTCCGCCCCCGCAGCATCACCATCTCAAGCGATCGCCGAGTTTCACATCTTCCAGTCAGATCGGTGAGTACCGATGTTGTGAACTCACAAAGATGAACGAGTATTAAACGAGAGGAAGAAAGAAAAAAAGGTTAATTTGGTCTTCACATAGCGAGCACATATGAATTGTAGGATGTAGTATATACCAAAGTCTCGCGATGGTACCAAATATGTGCAGTTCAGACTGTGCCAGGCTATAAATGCCTAATGCATTGTAATTTTTTATATATGTTGTTACGAGTTACGAGACTCGAATTAAAATGCCGTTGGAATAACTATAGAATTTGTTAGAACTATACAAACATACATAACTTCACGCCGGGTCCGTTGCGGGGTAGGCACGAACAACAGAGCACCATTCAGGCTTATTCTGACACCCCTCACTTACTTCTTTTACATTCGTAGCTCTTGTCATGCACACTCGTCTGTTCTTAAGGCTCCTGACATCACAGAACTAGAACTATACACACACGTATAACACAGGTACAAATATAACTGGACGCGACCAGTACAAACGCAATTGACGATTCAATAACACGCGCAAAGTCCGTCGCTATATAGCTTTCGAATGTACACACGCCTTGTCTCGCTTGGACCTATCGCTAGACTGACTCATCTCTCAGTTGGAGTATTGTTTTATACTGCACCAATACAATATGTCTCGAAACAATACTCGACCGCATAACAATTATTTCCAAGAATCACACCTGGCTAATGCCTACCATAAAAGACTACAATACACAAAGGGCTGTTTTACTAACTACATTTTTAAACACAAAGTAACAAAAGAAGGCCAAATGCCGCAAAGGTAATACGTAAAAAACCTTTTTTTAATATACTTCCTTTTTTGACATTTTCTTTTATTTTTTTAAATTTTGACAATGTAAATTAAATAGATATTTTAGTTAATTTTCGTATCGTAATTGTATTTCTTCTTGTTATTGTGATTTACCATTTGAGCCATTTTTTTAAATTTTCATTATATAAATTATTTTATAGTGGAAACCTGATTGATATAAGTATTAATTTTATGTTTTATATTTAAGAATTTTAATTATTGTATGTTGTTCCCAAACAAATTAAATAAATAAATAAAACGTCTACAGGCATGCATTTACTTATGTCAGCGTGTAACAATATATACATATTTATAATCAAGATAAAATAGTCGATAGTAATTACGATACTTGTCATTAATTTTTAGTACGACATCAAACATCGTGTAAGTATCAAGTTGGTTTAGTTACGACGTACGCATTATGTCAACGTAGCCTTACGACGTTTACTTTAATAAAAATGACAATAATTTCGTAAACAAGACGTTTAACACCTTGCGATAGTTAACAGAACAATGATTTGATTTAAAGAAGCTAAACTAACCGTAACAAACTTATCATGGCGGCTGTTCTTTGGTAAATATCGTCTAATTATAACGAAAAGATTTTTACTTGAATTCCACTAGACATTGTTGACGAATTTTAATGATCATTTCTCACGTGAAACTTTGTATTGTTTCACGCGTTTTAGTCATTTTAGACTCGGATCATCATTAAAATTAATGTACCACGATTTAAGTCGCCGTATTTATGTTTCACTGACTTTGATTATAGATAAAATAGAATATTGCCAGAGGGCAAAGAAATCAGTTCATTTTACCTAAACCAGTGCTTTTCATTCTTTTTGAATACGCGACCCCTTTACAGGTTGAAAAATTGTGGCGACCCCCTTTGGGTCGTAGACAATAAGTTTGTAATTTAAAAGACTACGTTCATATTTTTTTTCTCTATTTTGTTATTCATATTAGATTCATAGAGCGTAGAAAGTGCCTAAGTACGAGGTATAGATTTAAATTGCCTTGTCCCTTTTGCCGGCGACCCCCTAAGCAAGACTCTGTGACCCCCCGTGGGGGTTGCGACCCACAGATTGAAAAGCAGTGTTCTAGAAATTTTGAACATTTCTTGCCAAGTCGGAATTCTATAGTGCAATGACGAAAACGGTATACAATTGTCACCTCTATGGAGGAACCCTTTATTAAAATAGCCGATTTAATAAAGTCTCGCTTCTCGCACAATAATTAGCCAAACTAGAGCGCTATTATGTTTTGTGCATCGGACCGAAGCCGGAGACTCGGCAGTAGACCAAAATCGGAGTGGAATGTCTCGTCCGCGCTCTTTCAAATTCGTGCGGTGATGGAACCTGTTTAGTACCTAAGAATAGAAATTTATAATACTACGTTTTAACGGTTTTAAGCGCGGTGATATTTGATTTTTATCATTCCGACCTTTTAGCCACTTTTCAGTAGCCGTGATCACAGAATAGGATTTTTTGTGTGTGTGTTGATGAGTGGTGCGTTTATGTTGGTTTCACCGTTGGATGGGGTGACGCACCATTGGCGGGGGAGCCCATGGCTCAATCGTCCGCAAGGGAAATACAAAATAAGACGGCTAGGTTTTTTTTTTTTTTATTGCAGGAGATCAGCAGACAGCAGACGGCCACTTGATGAAAGTTACATCGCTATGACATTGCGACACAAAGTGCTACAAATGCACTGCTCTCTTTAAGGACTGATCCTGGTCACTATGGAACAAACAAGTTGTTATGCGACTCTAGACAGGTGGTCGCACCAGTCGAGCATATATATTATCTACTGGCTGTTATTTTGTCTCTTACGACACCCGACGCAGATTGTATTCTTTCCGTACTCACGATAATTGTTGTGTTACACGTTGTTTTAGTCTCGATGTATTTACTTGCTTAATTGTTCTTGATTTAACTTAGATTAATATATATACGGAAACCTTATAAATTACCAATATTCTAACCATTATTAATAATAATATAATAAATCTTTATTTGTCAATGGCATGGTATAATAGTAGATGCTATACAAATATTACAAACACATACATACATAACTTCACGCTAGGTCCCTTGTGGGGTAGGCACGAACAACAGAGCGCCATTCAGGCTTATTCTTACACACCTCATTTGCTTCTTTTGTCATGCACGCTCATCTGTTCTTGAGGCTCCTGACATCACCTTTTACTAGTACACGATCAATTTGATCATGGAAGGTGTGTCGTGGCCTTCCGCGACTTCTGCATCCATCCACTTTTGCATTGTATATCTGTTTAGTCATTTTTCATCATACATTCTTTCCACATGCCCGAACCACCGGAGCATTCCTTTCCTTACCTTCACCTCGACACTCTTTTAGACCAACTTTCTTTCTTACAAATATTACATTTTATCCAATACTGAATATTAATTAAAAAGCAATTAACCTAAATCCAAAACACTATTTTATACATTACTAGCTTATACCCGCCCGCTTCGCGTGCCTTAAAATCCGTTCTTAGCTGATCTCTACTTGGCGAAAGGAAGGTCCATGCCAAATTTCAATTCAATAGGTATTATAGTTACTGGAGATATTGTGATGAGTCACTATATACGTGGATTTAAATTATATATAAAGATAATAAACTATGTTATACATTATTATTTTAAAGGTGAAACACATCTAATAGCTTTGTTGGTCACGTCACGTTATCAATATTATTATTTATTATTATTCACAATACAAAATAATCTTAAAAAATGTTTATTTAAAAATTCATTCACATTGTAAACAAAAATTCCTATTAATCAATCATGTAATTATTTTACCTCTTATCAATCATACAATCAAATAATATAATTTAAACATAATATTTACACGTTTATGAGTTTGCACATTTTTGATGGTTAAAACAGATTGTTGTTAATCTCATCGACCGATAGCTATTATCTGGCCTTGTTTTTAATGGTGCTAAATTATACATCAATAAATTTTTAACGTGACTAGAGAATACAATTCCGAGCATGTTTTTCATTTCCGGGATTTCGGGACTTTTGATACGTAATCCCAGGATCCAGGGGCTATCCCGGGATTAGATTACGTGATTTCTCCTTGGGCTCTAATGACAATAAAACTTGAGTAGTTTCTCATCGACAGCTCTAACACCGATAGTTATTATCTGCCCTTGTTTTTAATTGTGCTAAATTATCTTATATATAAAAATCTAGTGTCACGATGATGTTGCCAATAAACTCCAAAACTACTGAACCGATTTTAATCAAATTTGCACACCGTGTGCAGTTTGATCCAACTTAAAAGATAGGATACTTTTTATCCCGTTGGAACCGGTAGGTGGCGCTGAGATCGGGTTCTAGAATCCTCCTAATCACCGGGAGCGATTTTGGTTTTTGTGTGTTTGAGTGGGTTCCGGATGGTTTAGATTCGCAATTAGAACCGGAAGGTGGCGTTGACATCGGGTTCTAGAATCCTCCTATACACCTGGACCGATTATGGTGATTTTGTATTTGTGTCATGAAACAAAGTCTTTTAGGAATTCAAAAAATATGGCGATACGAAGTTCGCCGGGTCAGCTAGTACATCAATAAATTGTTGGTTGAAACGTGACTAGAAAATACAATCCGAGCATGTTTTTCATTCTCGGGATTTCGGACTTTTGATGCGTAATCCCAGGATTTCGGGACCTTTGATGCGTAATTCCAGGATCCCGGGGCTATTCTGGGATTAGACTACGTGATTTCTACTTGGGCTCAATTGAATTATAGTATACTAGCGGACCCGGCAGATGACGTCCTGCCGCGTCCTTCTCGCAGTCACCGCACAAGCTGATTAATTGCGGGCGGGTTACGACGCGAAATCGAGTAATCCACTCGCATGTGACAACGGTCTAATCGCTTGCAAAGGACCCAGTATTGTGCGTAAATGGCATTTGCCCCGCCTTAAAAAAAAGGGGTGCAAAGTGTTCGCTTCACGTTGTACAGTTTGTAAATTTGTTCTTGCTTGGTGGTGGATGCTGGCAGTTGATCCGGCTCGGAGGACCATTAAATGTACAGTTTGTACACTTGTTCTTGCTGTAGTGGATGGATGCTGGCAGTGGTTGGTGGAGTGCTGGTGCTGTCAGGGATTGATTCTCGTAGTCGTTTGACTTACATTACACTTTCGCATTCATACTCAGGCACATTAAGGTTACACACACGCACATACATACACACACACGCACACACACACGCGTTCACTTATACTCACACAAACATGTCGCGCGCTCATAGCCGCGAACGAAAATTGAGTTTACTATTTTCTGTTTAGTTTTAAGCTAATTATGTTTGCAATGTATCGTATCCTGTGCTATATATAACACTGTAATATACTTCATTGTCTTGTGGTGGGAGTTGTCACTGCAGCACAGGTTTATTATGTAAACATGTGTTCTTTCAAATAAATTATTATTATTATTAGTTTGATGCTGATCCCTGGTCGCAGCTCAACAGCGACTCGGATCACAATATATTTGTGAGCGTTATTCATAGTGATGTTATGCATATGCAGCGTCGGGCGCGCCGCCGGCGAAGAAGGCGCGCGTGTCGGCGCTGACGGGGCCGACGGTGCGCGACGTCTCGTACGCCGAGGCGGCCAAGCTGGCCACCGTGCACGAGTACAACTTCTTCGACCGCGCGCGGAGGGCGCTGCGCTCGCAGCACGTCTACGACAACTTCCTCAGGTCACTGCTCTTATTGTTATATTTTTAAGTGACACTTTTTTTTAAATGAAACGTGAGTGGATGAAGGTGATATGTCGCATATTCGGTTTTTCGCTTTTTTTTTGCGTAGATGAATGTTATAAGTCGATACCAAATGACTACAGAACTTAGACCATAGATATAAGTATATTTAAAAAATAAAAAGTTTCTAAAGGTGTAAAGTTCAGTTCAGTTTCAAATAAAGTTAAACTTTTATCTCGATTTACTCGGAATTGGAATTAAGCGACTTATCACCTTCACCCACTCATGTCTTCAAATAAATAGGTTCTCTTATGGATAAATTAGAATGAGGATATCCGTAAGAGAACCAAAGTAACCGACATAGCTCGCAAAATTAGCAAGTTGAAGTGGCAGTGGGCCGGTCACGTCTGCCGCAGGACCGACGGCCGATGGAGCAGACGAGTCCTGGAGTGGAGAACGCGTTTCGGTAAACGTAGTGTCGGACGCCCTCCAGCCCGATGGACCGACGACCTACGCAAGGTCGCCGGTAGGCGCTGGATGAGAAAGGCAGCGGATAGGTATGAGCGGCGCCGTCTTGGGGAGGCCTACGTCCAGCAGTGGACTGTGAATGGCTGACGACGACGACGACGAAATAGGTTCGCGTTTGACCAAGATCACGCCCGATGCCGGACGATGATGCGGTCGAAGATGGAGCACGCTTACCAAGATAGTACCTATTCACACGAGACTTGAAGATACCCGGATTGTATTTTTCGGGAAACACGGACTCTGGTAGTGAATTCCACAATTCTGCGGTACGCATAAGGAACGTGGAGGCGAAGCGTTTAGTACGCACCGGCAGCGTTTCCACTGTGAAACGATGGCGTAGACTAAAGCGTCTTGTAGTCCGAAGATAGAATTGTGTAGGGGGAATCAGGTCGAACAGTTCAGCCACACACTCTCTGAAATGAATCTTGTAACTAGCAACCCGGCGTCGATGCTCTAGGCTTTGAAGCTTTGCATCGACAAGCTGGTCGCTACCTATCAGCCTCTTGGCTCTTCTCTCAATCGACTCTAGCGCCTCAAGCTGGTATTTGGCAGAGCCGTCCCAAAGGTGAGAACAGTATTCCATGCAAGATCTTCAAACTTCTTCACACTTCCAAAAGGAGGATGTTCTCAACTTTATTGGCGTTTTTTTATTTTTTTTTTATTTACACCGATTACTTGGGATTCTTCTTTAATTCGATGCGGAATATTTGCCATTTGGGGCCCCTAAAAAATTTGGTCCAGTAGTTTTAAAGAAAGAAAGAAATATTTATTTTAAAAATGCGTCACTTTAACAATGATTTGTAATAATAAATATAACATTGACATTGTGTGCCGCATTTCGCGAAATGAGGTTGGCACTCAGCGTTTTGCTGTGCCGAAACCTAGTCCGACACAGCACTGATTTTTAGTGCCCTCCTCCTTAATCACAAAGTCATAATGCAAGTTAAATAATATAAAATTATAATCAACATATAAAATAACTGAAAATAAGTACTTAAAAAATTAATGTAACCTAAATGAGTGCTCTCATTATATACACATGTTACATATGAAACATGTGGTAAACAAAAGTACAATGATCATTTTATGATTTTTTCCGTTCTCGTTTCTTGGGACCTATATTTTTTAAGGCGCCCTTCTGTAGGCCTAGTCATAGCTAGACACTAAAAAGTAACAAATAAAAAAACTTCGTTTAAAAAATTGACATAAAAACTTTAAAAAAAAATAACTTTCTAGAACTATTTTTAATTATAATATCTTATTTTTAATATGTATTATCAAAAATATCTTGAAGTCGGTGCAAAGTGAAACAAAACATATTAGATTTTGAAAGTTACTAAGAACGATAATGGGAAACGTTTGTCTGTTTGTTCGTGACTAACGTAAAAGATACTGGTTCGTTTTCAATGCGGTTATCGCTGCTGTTCGACAGCAAATTCTGAAACTTAAAATCTGCACAAGTTTTATCCGGGAATCCCGCGTTTTATTTAGGCGTGTCTCAATGTTGGCATTTGAAATGACAGATGGACTTAGTAACAATGTTCTTAAATCTGCGTAGATGCCTGTTGCTGTTCACGAACGAGATAATATCGTCGTCGGAGCTGCTGTGCGTGACGGCGCCGTTCCTGTGCCGCCACCCCGAGCTGCAGAAGTGGCTGCAGGACTTCGTGGGGCCGCCGTCGCCGCCCCACACGCCCACCAACACCATCACTACTAGTACGTCCAAATTATATTGTTACGTATTTGCGGGGTTCGAATTAAGCATCGATTCAAAGTTTACAAACTTAAAAAATAATAGTATAATAACAGGCCATAAATGTCCCTCTGCTGGGCTCGGGGCTCCCACTGTAGGGGAACGGACAGTATACCCGCCACGCTTGTCCAAGGCGGCTTGGCAGCCGATCTCGATCTCGGTGTGCAGGTTGCATCACGATGTTTTCCTTCACGTGCTAATTATAACAATGCTGCGTGTCATGGGAGTGAATATGCTTCGGTGGATGTGTGGAGTCACGCGAAAGGGCCGTGCCAGGAACTCCCGCATCTGCGGCAGTCTTCACGTCCGTGACATAGCAGACGAACTGGAGGAGACTCGAGGCCACGTTTTATGGAGACCTAGTAGTTCGGTGGGGAACAAATGTCTAGCCATGCCGCCACCGCCAGGTTCTGGTTGAAGGGGTAGGGGATTGCCCAAGAAATTCGGGCTTGACATTGTAAAAGCTGACATGCGGACCAAAAGATCTCAAGGGATGCCGAAGATCGCGCGCCAACCGCCAATTTTAGAATCTACTATGGATGTCAAAACCGATCCTTTGTACGTGCAAAAGAATATGTTTAAATTTGAAATCTATGTCGTTATGAGCAAAACTAACTACATTAAATATTTAAAAAAAAAATGAAAATATCGCGGGGCCAGATTTCTCTCAGAAACCCGGCTCTTTCTGTATTGGTATGCATACATACATACATAACTTCACGCCAGGTCCCTTGCGGGGTAGGCACGAACAACAGAGCGCCATTCAGGCCCATTCTTACACACCTCACTTGCTTCTTTGACATTCATAGCTCTTGTCATGCACGTTCGTCTATTCTTAAGGCTCCTAACATCACCTTCTGCTTACACATGATCAATCAATCAGTATGGATGGATGTAATATTGTTATTTTCCTCTAGGCTACAATAATACAGCGTTCGGCGCGAGCAGCAACAACAGCCTGTTGAGTTATTCCCGGACGCGTCACAATTCGGACTGCAAGCCGCTGAGATACGAGCCCATCGGGCCTCTGGGGGCTCAGCTGAGACACGACAGGCCTCAGGGAGACGCTGCTATGGATATAGGTAAGCATTGAAAGAATAATAAGCTTTTTTAAAAAGGTTATAAAACACAAATGTTAAGGCACACACTGCACATGCACTTTCTCACAACACCAGCATTTAACAGATACACTGCACATTAGTATAAGTTAAGTATTAAAATTAGAAAAAAAAATTATATACGTTATTCTTAAGGTACACAACACAACACAAAAATCATAAAATTAATGTCAAACATAATAACACATAAACAATAAGTGTGTATAAATTCAAAAAAACTAACAATAATTAAGTTGTAAAAAGGGTACGGAAGTAGAGTCCGTAGATTAGTTAATTAAAAAAAAACACCAACTTGAAATCCTGGATATCGTGTGGCATCAGAGTGCTAGCCAAGACAAGTAAAACGAGCCCGAACATGACGCGTCCATCTTGTTTAGTACAGGAGTTCCTATGGCCACCTTCCGACTCCATCATCAGATCAGCTCCATGATACTATATTATTACATTGTCACGCGATATACCTATGCGTGCAAAATTTCAGCTCAATCCGAAACTTGGTAGTTGGTCAAAAGTAACTTGCAAGATTCCACTCGAACTTACATATATATCATTGCAAGTCAAATAAAAGCTTGTAATTATATATTTTTTGGAACGAAGTTCACTATCGCACTTTACTTGGCTGATGAGAGCGAGACGAAAAAAAAACTGTAACCAAAAATGCTGACCGCTGTATATTATTATACAATTTCGAACTTTAATGCAAAGAAATAAGGTGCAAAATAAAATAATAGCCACCATTCTAATATACGATGTTTTGCAATTGCCCTTGTTACTATACAATCTATCGGCCTCTGTGGTTGAGCGGTGTAAACCTTTGCCGGATTACCACACTGCAACACACAGGCTCCGGGTTCGATTACTGGTGTGGTAAATTTCTGAATCGAATTTTCCCCGTTATCTACTATGGTCTGGGTGTCTGGGATCGGCCGCAGAGTAGTCTGCTGTCTATTATTACCCATAACACAAGAGTAACTTGCTTAATTTTATTGATATATAATATGCAATTATATATCCCCAATATGTCTGCCAATTATTATCTATAATATTATAAAATTCAATAAAAATATTTAACAAAAAAAATACTGGAATTCAGTACACAAATGGAGCCTATAATGTATTTTTTTTAGATTTCTTGTCTGCTTGTCGGTTTGATGCCATTTCGATGCTGTTTTCAGTGCTCGATAGCAAATTTAATTTAATACGGAATTTGTGATTTTATCCCGTGAATCCCGCGGGAATTTTAAGTCAAGCGTGGACGAATTCTCGGGCATATTCATCATTATATTCCCTTATGAATGCAAGGCGCGAGCTTAGCTGTAGGAGATTCAAGGGTTGTTATTATATTTTGTAAACATATTGTGTGTTTCTCACAATTTTATTTATGTTTGTTAAAGATTTGACAACGTGTAAACGCCTTGGTACTTCTTACTGTGCGTTGCCGCGCGAGTGCGCCACCAGGAGGTGCTCCGGACGGACGGCGCTCTGCAAAGAGGTATGTTATTATAAATAGTATGTGTGTGTAATTGGGCACATATTATGCAATTATGTATGAGAAGTGCGTAATTATCACTGTAAAGAGTGCAATTGTAAACAATGTAAAGTGCATAATTATGACTGTAAAGTGTGTAATTATTTATGTGAAGTGCGCAATTTTGAATGTAAAGTGTGCAATTATTTATGTAAAGTGCATAATTATGACCGTAAAGTGTGCAATTATTTATGTGAAGTGCGCAATTTTGAATATAAAGTGTGCAATTATTTATGTAAAGTGCATAATTATAACCGTAAAGTGTGCAATTATTTATGTGAAGTGCGCAATTTTGAATGTAAAGTGTGCAATTATTTATGTAAAGTGCATAATTATGACCGTAAAGTGTGCAATTATTTATGTGAAGTGCGCAATTTTGAATGTAAAGTGTGCAATTTTTTATGTGAAGTGCGCAATTTTGAATGTAAAGTGTGCAATTATTTATGCAAAGTGCATAATTATAACCGTAAAGTGTGCATTTATTTATGTGAAGTGCGCAATTTTGAATGTAAAGTGTGCAATTATTTATGTAAAGTGCATAATTATGACCGTAAAGTGTGCAATTATTTATGTGAAGTGCGCAATTTTGAATGTAAAGTGTGCAATTATTTATGTAAAGTGCATAATTATAACCGTAAAGTGTGCATTTATTTATGTGAAGTGCGCATTTGAATAAAGTGTGCAATTATTTATGTAAGTGCATAATTATAACCGTAAAGTGTGCAATTATTTATGTGAAGTGCGCAATTTTGAATGTAAAGTGTGCAATTATTTATGTAAAGTGCATAATTATGACCGTAAAGTGTGCAATTATTTATGTGAAGTGCGCAATTTTGAATGTAAAGTGTGCAATTATTTATGTAAAGTGCATAATTATAACCGTAAAGTGTGCATTTATTTATTTATTTGAAGTGTGATTATGAATGTATAGTATGCAATTACGAGATGTGTAATTATAACTACAAAGAAATATGCTATGCTGTGTTCTTTTGTTGATTAAAAAAAATATTTATACAGGTATTGAACGATACGTGGGTATCGTTCCGACGTGGAGTGAGGACTCCACATTCGTGACGTCGAGGAAGACGCAATACGAGGAGTACATCTATCGGTGCGAAGACGAGAGATTCGAGGTATGACCATTTTGCTGATTTATTATTTTGTTATTTTTCGGGTTTCATAAACTGTATTTTACACCCGCCATGCTGTATGTAAAAAACCAAAAGGAGGTATACATTATGAGAATAAATAAGCCGAGTAAACGAACCTCTTTGGAAGCATTTTTGATCAATACATTTGTCTCGCTTATACAAATGAGAAAATGAGAGGAAAAATGTAGTTCTAATTTTCAACTCGCGCGGTGATAAAAAGCGATCAAATTTGTTTAAAATATTAAATTAATTCCAGTTACTCGTTCAGTCATCATTTATTGCAGATTATACGAATTATAACATTAAATGATGACAATAAAAAACTGGTTTATATTTCTTTTTTTTTTTAATTATGTTTCTATTTGTTTGTCCCGTAAAGTTAGTAAAATGCACATTCACGGTGTTTTTAACCCACTTCCAAAAGGAGGAGGTTCTCAACTTGGTTGTCATTTTTTTATATATGTACACTGATTACTTTGAGATATATGAATGATCCGATTTACGTGATTCCTAGGACCAGTAGTTTTTATTTTTATGTTTCTTTTTCCGTTTCATTCTAAATGAGATTATGATCTGATTTACGTGACTCTTCTTTAGTTTGATGCGGAATAGCTGCCATTTGGTCCTCTAAAAATTTGACATAGTTTGGCCCATTAGTTTTCATGTTATGATTTTTTCTAATATAAATGCCGATTTGTTACTTATCGCTGATGCCATTATGAACGCTTTCTACTGTACTTGCATTCCATGTATTATGCCCGCAAATTGCTATTCCGCCTGGCCGCCATTTCGGTCTTGTAGCGTTAGCATCACTGGCCGGCGAGTACGCGCACATATCGCATTAGCAATTTGCGGGGATAGTATGATTGGCGATGCGTATGTGTTTATGTGCGTGCGTCGGCTTCCAGCTGGACGTGGTGATCGAGACGAACGCGTCGACGATCCGCGTGCTGGAGGGCGTGCAGAAGAGGCTGTCGCGGATGACGCCGGAGGAGGCGGCCAAGCACCGGCTGGACGAGTGCCTCGGCGGCCACTCGCCCACCATCCACCAGCGCGCGCTGCGACGCATTTACGGTGACAAGGTGGTACGATCGACACGCGCCTATACGCATGCGTAGCCTGGACTGGACCCCCTTCACCCACCCCACACCCCTCACACCCCGTTCACTCGTTCATCTCGTGGCGCTTCACGTCCTTGTCGCAGCTGGTCACACTCGCGAAACCACCCCAGTGTGACATCGCATATATTGTAATTGTGTTAATGGTTGAGTCGCGTATCATTAATAAATGGCCCTGACGCATATTTACATGTTTACGTTTACGTATTACGTCACACGAATATCACAATTTTTAGCCCCCCCTCGTTCTTTTCGCAGCTGGTCACATTCGTCAAATTTCTCCCTCTAGTACGACATCCCCCCTCCCAGATTCTTCGCAAACGCTACGCGGTGCTTATCGCCCCCCCCCCACCCCCCCCCCAACCCCCCCCCCAACCCCCCCCACAAGTGAGAAAGACTCAATATGGTGCGAAGTGTATTCCCCTGCACACCAAAAATATAGTGTGACATTCCATATATTGCCACTTCGCATCGAGAAATTATTAAATTAAAACAGTGCAGTTCTTTAATAGCTATTTGGTTCTATTTCCACGTAACTTATTTGAATAATTTAAACACTAAGCTCATACAAATAGACTTGAAAATATTTTTAATAGTTAAAATTTCGTTTTGTTGAAGCTTACATATACTTCATCTTCTAATATATAAAATTCTCGTGTCATAGTTTTCGTTGCCATACTCTTCCGAAACGGCTTGACCGATTCTCATGAAATTTTGTATGCATATTGGGTAGGTCTGAGAATCGGCCAACATCTATTTTTCATCCCCCTAAATGTTAGGGGTAGTCCACCCCTAAATTTTTTTATTTATTTTTTAGACAAAATTTTTAATTTCGATTTTTTTATGATACAACATACAAAAATACACATACAATCCTCAATTTTCACCCTTCTACGATAAACCCCTATTTTTTACCGGGCAGGACGACGTCTGCCGGGACAGCTAGTTTTTATATAGATTTAGGTGCCTTCCATTCCCTGTCACACTTCATCAATATTCTACTATCTCTATCTTTCCTCTATCTGTGACGTGACCCCTAAGCTAAATATTGAAGTTATGTATATACCGAAAATCAGCCAAATCGGTTCAGTAGTTTTCCGTGAAAGCAAAAGAGTCAAAACACAAAAAAAAATACTTTTATCCCGTAAACTATTTTTCGGGATAAAAGTATACTATGTCCATCCTTAGCATCGAAAATATGCTAAGTATTAGCAAAATAGGTCTATTAGTTTTCCATGAAAGTGTAAAGACAGACAAACTCGCATTTATAATATTAACTCATTTGAGGGTCCAAAAGTATTATTTAATTTTTCCACAAGCTGCCAGTGCCATCAAAAATACGTCGCCAAAGCTAACACAATTATATTGTCTCTTTTATTCTTATAAGAATTCTATGTAGTTAGAGGGAGAGAGCATCAGTTAGATCTGTATTTGATCACAAACTTGTGATGCTTTCCTATTACCCTTGTGTTCAGGCAACAAATTGTCCCGTCTTAAACAGGTTTATTAAGGATAAATATTGTAGTTTAGAGAGTTTAGACATAAGCTTATCGTATATAAAACACCATATGCTTGCTTTCTAACACACTAATGTTGACAAATGAAGCCATGTTCGCTGATCCATATATATTCTGAATCGCTTGATTGCTATTTAGACCATGTAATAGTTGTGTTCTGATATTAAAAAAATGATATATATTCTTCAGGCGGTCGACATTATTGCTGGTTTGAAGAAGAACCCAGTGGTCGCTGTTCCGGTGGTATTGAGGCGGTTGAAGGCCAAGGAGGAAGAATGGAGGGAGGCCCAAAAGGTATGTATGTTAACCGTTTGACAGCTATCCATCAAAATTCTCTCTCTTGTGTTTTCCTTTCACACTCCTCTACATCCTTGACACAATCCATCCATCTTTTTTGATCTATCTGTGTGTGTGTCTATTATAGTCTATTATATATAAATTCTAAAATATGTAAAAAGTAATCATATGTATTGTTCATAAGTATATAAATAATATAAGTAGTATATAAATAATAATAATAACTTTATACTTGTAAACTCGCTAGAAGAAAAAAAATGTTCGTAAGTCCCCAGAATACAGAATTCTCGTTCTGTAGACAATTTAAGTTCATGTTTATTAGGCTCATCGCTATATTGACAGTTTTGGAACTACCTTCAATTTTTTGTTGTAATTTTTATTTGAAATGTAGAACTTTTAATTTGTCATATATATTTAGTTATTACGTCACTGGAAGTAATTAACACCTAGGGTACAGCCTTGGCCTAGTAAAGGTGTTAGCATCCAGTTTAATTTTAAGGTAAAATTGTTATATTTTTTTGTGTCAATAAAAATCTTTTATTATTATTATTTGTACCAGTCCACTTGTTTTATAGTTTTACATTATTTTTGTCACGTGACTTTAATCCCTCCTCATTAAATGCCTATACCACCTCATTTTGTATATATTGCTGGAGTTTAGCAGACAGCAGACGGCCGAATTGATGGAAAGCGGTTATTATAGTCTAAGGGCATTTGCAACAGCAAAGGTGCTACAAATGCGCTGCTGCTCTTTTAAGCGTGACTGGAACCTGGTCACCAGTGCCGGAACACAACCCAAGGTTGTTATGGCGAAATACTTTAGACCAGGGTGGTAGCCATCCAGTCGGGCAATTTTATCCATTCTTGTGAATGTACACTAAGAGCTTTTTGGGGGCGGCAGGGCTTCAACAAGCAGTGGCGCGAGCAGAACGAGAAGTACTACCTGAAGTCGCTGGACCACCAGGGGATCACGTTCAAGGCGAACGACCTGAAGGCGATGCGCTCCAAGGCGCTCTTCAACGAGGTGGAGAGCGCGTACCGCGCGCGCCGCCCCGGCCCGCACCTCGCGCTCGACTACCGCGTGCACGACCGCCACGAGGGTCAGTCGACATACTATTTATTATTACATACATACATAACTTCACGCCAGGTCCCTTGCGGGTTAGGCACGAACAGCAGAGCGCCATACAGGCTTATTCTTACACGCCTATATATATATATATGTCGGAGGGAAGCTTAAATTGGACGTATTGTTGACTGCATGTATAACGCACAATATCATTTGTTTACATTTTAATTACTTCTAAAATTCTTAATTTAATTTGATTTGTTAAATGTTTCTATAACTAAAGATCGTTCTAACCTAATAAAGTTATAATATTGTATTTAATAAACGACCAATGAGGCAGAGCAGCATGTCTGAGCGGGGTCAAGGACGCCCTCTATACTTTGGTAGTATCTACTTCGGTAGACGGAGGAGGTTTTTGTGGCACATTCGGTTGATGGCAACTGGTCGAGTTGGACCTTTGAGAATATTAAAGAAAGTATTGAAGCTTGGAAGTATGAACGGTGCCCTGAATCCGAATCCGACATATATATATGTCGCAGAACGGCCTCGTTCTCACGACATCATCTTTAGTTATTGCAAGTTTAGTGGGCGTCATCAGGATAAAATGCGAGCATAAAACACAAGGCCAACGGTTTATACACTTTTAATTTAGATTTAAAACACATTTTAACATAGTTTAGACCGAGCAGCGGGTTCAGGGCACCCGCTCATACTTCCAATATCAATACTTTCTTTATAATTCTCAAAGGTCCAACTCGACCTGTTGACACCACCCAATGTGCCACAAATACTTCACAGTGTACCCAAGTAATACCACTCAAAGTATAGAGGGCATCTGACCCCGCTCCGCCATATGCTCTGCTCTGATTGGTCATTTATTAAATTACAATATTCATAACTTTTATTAGGTTAGAATGATCTTTAAGTTGTAGAAACATTTAACAAATCAAATTAAATTAAATTAAGAATTTTACAAGCAATTAAAATGTAAACAAATGATATTGTGCGTTATACATCCAACAATACATCCAATTATAGCTTCCCTCCGACATAATTCGCTTCCTTGCTTCAATAACGTGACATATCCCAATACTCACTTATTTCACTCACTCACTATATTTACTAAATTTATCATATTATCACAACTTTCTCATGTATTTCAAAAAGCTTAGTAAATTGACACTAAATTTAATTGTAAAAAAGATTAAAAAATGTATAATATGTTTGGGTAAAATATTTTTTTAAACTTTAAAAGTGGCCTACTGTAAATTTGGGTTTTTCAAGATACCACGTTATTGAAGCAAATAAACGATATATATATTCTTATTCTTACATACCCATATCCCACAACAATAAACAACAACAAAAAACACAACAACAATACTTTTTTTTTAAGGCCGGGGAAATGCTGTTTACGCACAATACTGGGCCCTTTTCAAGGGATCAGACCGTTATCGCTCGCGAGGGAATCACTCGATTTCTCGTCGTAATTCGATCAGCTTGTGTGGCGACTCGGAGAAGCTGCACGGGCAACAACCAATACCCACTAAAACCACCCTCCCATGTGCCCCGCGCTCTTGTGAAAGGAAAGGTCCGAGTCTTGAACGTAGTTACACCCAGTCCGACATCCGGCATACTATGGTAGTAGTAATCAAATCTATACATACATATAAATCAAACTCCTTGTGGCACTCGGGGACTGCCGCGGTAAAGCCATCGCATAACATTTTTTATCAACTTACGTAATTATAATAATTTTTTTTGTTGTTCTATTTATGCAGTATTTTTTTTTCTTTGATATTCATTCAAGTTACACTTTTTGAGCGTGGTGACCGATAAGAAAACAAATCACCTATGTATACATATATACTTACGGGGCGCACATGCGTTGAGTGTGGCATTATAAAGATATGATAGATACCTATATACTTTCTCACAAACAGCTGCTTACGTATTCGTCCGATTTCTGAGCATCTCGTCATCCATAATTTGCAATACCTGACATACCTTGAACCGCTACGATAGCTCGCGGCTCACTGTGGCCACCGCTCACTGCGCCCGCCTCAGGCCCCCGTCACCGCACATGGTAGGCGGAGTAGGAGGTGTTAGGTTCATTTTCGTTACGGAATTTCCTCATTCGGTCGCCGCGTTCAAGACCCGCGATAAAAGCTATGCAATAGCTTAAAAAATTGGTGTGTTTGTTTGTAATATTGAAATAATGGAATGCTCCGGTGGTTCGGGCATGTGGAAAGAATGTATGATGAAAGAATGACTAAACAGATGGATGCAGAAGTCGCGGAAGGCCACGACACACCTTCCATGATCAAATTGATCGTGTACTAGCAGAAGGTGATGTCAGGAGCCTTAAGAACAGACCAGAGTGCATGTCAAGAGCTATGAATGTCAAAGAAGCAAGTGAGGTGTGTAAGAATAAGCCTGTATGGCGCCCTGCTATTCGTGCCTACCCCGCAAGGGACCTGGCGTGAAGTTATGTATGTATGTATGAATATATATACGGTACACACACCTAAATAACATTTTTTACAATTTTTGTCTGTCTGTTTGTTCCGGATAATCTCCGAAACGACTGGACTGATTTAAATGAAATTTTGTATTCTGGTAGCTTATATCCCTGGTCAACATATAGGATACTTTAGATCTCGAAAAATTAAAGAGTTCCCTTGGGATAGTTAAAACACCGCACCACGCGGGCGACGTCGCGGGCATCAGCTAGTATTTATATATACATACATACCACTACAGTTTCGACACTACGTATTTTTTTTCTACTCTAAATTTTAGGGGTTGGATGGTATACCTGTCACCCTTGTAAAAGGCGGCTTGGCGGGTTTTATACATCGGTTAGCTCGAGAATAATAAATATCCCTAAACTGTATTATCCGACATTGACCACATGGCACACTCTCATGTTCATTGTCTCCGAACTACCCTAATTTCATTAAATGAATGATGAAAACACATGCGATGTGCGAATCAGAAAACAGGAATGTTGATACAAGCATGCTGCCTTCCTACTGATGCTACCCTCAATTTCAAAGTTTCCTACCCCTTTTTTGACTCTCTTTTCAACTCTACTCTCCTCTTCACAGCGATCAAAATCGTCCGAGACACCTCGGATCTGTTGATACACCATGCAAGAAGACAGACCGGCATCCAGAAGGCAGAGAAGAGGAGGATCAAGCAGCTTCTGAGGCATTTCCTCTCCGACTTGTTCTCGCATCCTCGGCAACCGCTTTCTGACGATGAGAGGGACGAAGGTACGTCTTTCTCTGTCTTGACCCCTAAAGAGACTCAAATTTAATATTTATTTTTGTCCATAAATGGTCAGCTGCCATCAAAATTGCCGCACCAAAACTAAGAGAATTATGTCGTCTCTTTTACTCGTATTCAAATTCTATGTAGTCAGAGGGAGAAAGTATGAGTTCGACGTTCGTTTCAATCATTCCGTCTTAGAAGGTTAATAACGGTTTTGCGAACCGGTCCTTTTAGTGGAAAATAATTATCCAACGTAGAACACCTGAGGTTATAATAAAACTACCTGGTTACGCGAATTAGTAATTCTTTCCATTTCGATGTAAAACTACAATGATGGAAATATAGCTGCACAGAACACAGAGAAATACAGGCAGTTATATAAACGAAGGATGGCAGTTTTCTCCGCGATTCTTGAAGTTGCACGACACGCACAATTTCACGAAAACTAGTTTGGTGATATCTATATATATATATAAGCAAAGTTTGTTTTCTTTGTCCGAGGTAAACTCGAAAACTAGTGGACTGATCAGCATGAAACCACAACCATTCGATGCGGAATTAATCGTTGATGGTTATAGGCTATATATCTTTCAAATTCTATGAGCCCTTTGCCATGTTTTCTCAATATGTTTGTTTATTAATTAAAGACGGGCATTTATCCTTGGTTCATTTGTTTTCTAGCTCATAAAAGAGGAACATGATTTAACATAACCACTATGTTAGAAACAACTATAGTCTTAACATATAAAGCAGAAGAGCCTGAATGTATGCTTGAACGCGCTAATCTCAGGAACCACTGTCTGATTTGAAAATTCTTTCAGTGGTAAATAACCCATTAGCTATATACCATCGCGATAAGATCAATAGGAGCGAAGTACCAATGAAGAATGTTTCAAAATCGGGTTTTTTTAGCTTACCTTCTTTTTTGTTTTACACGCGGACGAAGCCGCGGGCAGAAGCTAGTATATACTAAAGATAAGATATTATAATTAAAAATAGCTCTAGAAATAACTTATTTCATACTTTTTAGTTTTTGAAGTTAGTTTTTATAACCGAAGTTTATTTTATTTGTTATTTTTTTTAGTGTCTACCTATGTATGGATAGACATACCAAAGGTGCCGCGCTCCTTAAAAATATAGTCCAAAAACGAGAACAAAAAATGTTCGTAAAATGAAACTACTGGTTAACTATGTCAAATTTTAGAGCCAATTGAAGCTATTCCGGTCTAACAAAACAGAATCACGTAAATCGGATCATAAACCACGGAGTAATCGCGAAGATACATAAAAAAAATCCGACGAATGAGAATCTCCTTTTTTCGAAAATTGTTTATAATATTGAAAAGCGATGCGTATGCGTTGCAGTTCGTAAGCGAAAAGTGAACTCTATGCGATGACCACTATAGCGATGCAGTTGACGTCTCATGCCGTCTCCTTTCTTCTGCTTGCTAGGGTATGTACCGGAGAGGAAAAAAAGATAGGAGGTGGTTTTAGGGGGCGTCCATAAATTACGTGAGGTGTTTAAGGGGGGGAGGGGGTCGAGTCAAATCTCATCTAATCTTACGTTGGAGAGAGGGGGGGTCTCGGCAAATATCACGCAATTTTTTTCCTGATTGAAACAAAAAAAAATTATACTATTTATATTTATTATATATATATTATTTATAAGGTTCATATTTGGGTTACGCAAATATGACCACTTTTCTGAATGTCGTAAAAAACTCAAGTGGTTGCCAATTCGCTTTCGCCGGAATACTCATATTCTTTCACTCCTGTACAGTGTATTGTTTATCCCCACAACCCGTATTATCTCAAAGAACGCTTTGAATTCATGAAGAGTCCTCTCATAATTTACGACCTTCTACGAATCTCAGACTTAATACTCCGAAACATTATTCATCTTTTTTCAACAATTCTTTTACTGTACAGTCTATTCGACTCTGGAATGAGTTACCTGTTACTGTTAGACAAGCTAAATCTCTAACAATATTTAAGAATATGACAAAAAAGCACTACCTACAACTTAGTGATGTCTGATATTTCTATGTATGTTTATGTATGTGTATATTTATGTATGTAATATCAATAGGAGTATTTATATATGTCTATTTAGTATAAAATTTATGTAAGTAGCTGCATATCCTCTAATATTTATGTATGCCACCTTTGACCAATTTAATATGTTTTTATTCCTGTCTCGGGTTGTCTGGAAGAGATCGCTTTTTAGCGATAAGACCGCCCTTTGTACATAAGTAGATATAATTTTAGTCTTTAAGTTCATGATTGTATTGGTGTACAATAAAGTGTTATCTATCTATCTATCTATTTTGGTCCATTTAATCCAGATTGTAATGCTTAAGATTTAATCTTAGCGTAATCGTAATACGATTAAGATCATTTAGTAATTCTTTCGAAAGAAAATAATTTCATTCATACTTCAACCTTATACATTTACTGACTGTGTCAAACCACCATATTTGTTTTATACCAAGTAGCTCAATTTGAAAAACTCACATTTTGAAAAATCTCACGTGAGATTGGGGGATGGGGGAGGGGGTTGAATAAAATCTCACGACATCTCACCAGGGGGGGAGGGAGGTGCAGAAAATTTAAAAAAACACCTCACGTAATTTATGGACGCCCCCTTACATGATTTAAAGTATTACGATTCGTCTGCTTAAGAATTTTCAATATAAATATTAAATGAAATACGCGCGACCACTATCTTAAGTTTTTTTTTAGTAAAAAGGAGCCGACTTCGAAAGTAATTAAAAGCAAAATTTAATATAGTAAAACTATGCTTTAACAATTTTAGGCGTGGTAATTTAGATTTTTATTGTTCCGACGTTTCGGCCACTTTTCAGTACCCGTGAGCACGGAAGACAAAGATGTCAAGTGCCAATGAGTGTTGTTAAAGTTTTATTTATTAGCCTGCGCCAACTTGTTAATTTTAATTATTTAGTTAAATTTGAATGTTAATATCGATGTTTTTGTACGAAGAAGAAAAAGAAGAGGCGCCGAGCCCCGGGAGCCCAGCGACGGAGACCTCCACGCCGGACAACGAGAAAAGCAACTCCTCCACTGTCAAGCAAGAGATCAAACAAGAGGTGATTATTATGTATACTGTGCCAATTATTTATGTTATTATTTATTTAGTTGGTTTATGGCTTGGCAGCTAGGCCTTAGTCAGATCCTAGACTACAATACAGTTTCTTCATTTTCTTGAGCCTATGTGTAGCACAGCTGAACTGTAGTTATACGTTATTCCAATTACGAAGTCCCTTTTGACACTTCCTTAGATGGTAACTCTTCACGTTTCACATAATTTGAAATAATAATAATTTTTTTTCTTCATGGTCGTATATCATCATTTATAAAATACACACACAATCAACATATTGTTTTTAGACATCGTGCTCAAAATAATTAAAACATTAAAAAGATATTAATATTTTACTACGGTTTTGCGTTTACGTTCTATGGTTTTAATTTTACTTTTTTACATACTGATGTGATTAAAAGAATCGCATAAAATCGATTATAGACAGATTATTTTCGCGAGTGAAAATCTGTCGAATTGTCGTTTAATTTGTTCTTTATAGTAATCGAAGATCAATATCGTCGAGTATCGACTATAGCGATACTTTACTAGTACTTGATTATTGACATCTGTCAAAAGGGACTTCGTAATTGGAATAACGTATAATAAGCTAGTGCCATTCAACGGAGTTCTTGTGACAACTCAAAAGGCCACATTTGACACCTACAGTTCACAGTTCTCACAAAACACATAATCACTACTCAAAAACTATCAATATCAGTCAGTCAGCACATAAATAAATAAACTAATAATTTTTATATATTTTTATTGGCAGATATTAAAATAATAAATATTAATATTAAATGTAATTTTTACATACATACATACATAACTTCACGCCAGGTCCCTTGCGGGGTAGGCAAGAACAACAGAGCGCCACACAGGCCCATTCTTACACACCTCACTTGCTTCTTTGACATTTGTAGCTCTTGTCATGCACGCTCGTCTGTTCTTAAGGCTCTTGACATCACCTTCTGCTAGTACATGATCAATTTGATCATGGAAGGTGTGTCGTGGCCTTCCGCGACTTCTGCATCCATCCACTTTTGCATTGTATATCTGTTTAATCATTCTTCCATCATTCATTCTTTCCACATGCCCGAACCACCGGAGCATTCCTTTCCTTACCTACCTACCTTAAATGTAATTTTTAATACTATATTTTAAGGAAATTTAAATAATTACTAAATATACAAATACTGCTACAAACACAGAAACGTCTCGAAGCTAATTTATCTTTACATCTTTAAATATAATACAGAAAAATACCATAGTGAATTATCATGATGAAACCACATGCGATGTGCAATCAACAGAACGATACGATGTTGATACAAGCATGCTGCCTTCCTACTGAGAATTTTCGAATTTACCAAAAATAAACAATTTCAGAATGCGCGAAAATTAAAACGCTATTTTCGTATGTTTGTTTGCAGTCATCGGAATCCGACAACGCGTCCGACAAGAGCGGGAAAAACAACAAGAACAATAAAGAGAACAAACCGAAAAACCATAACAACAGTGAAAAGGGTAAGTTGGGAAATATATAGATTTTATTTTAATGCATGATTTCAGCAGACAGGCGAACAGTCCACCTGATGGAAAGCGGTTACCATCGCCTGTGGATATTTGTAATACCAAAGGTGCTACTAATATGTTGCCGCTTTCTAAACGTAGCCCAGAACCTGGCCACTACTAACGGAACAGGACTCAAGGTCAAGACCAGACTGGCAAATATCCTACAGGTAGCCTGTGGGCTGTTTAAATGTTCTAAAATTGATAAAATCTACATTTATCTATAACTAGAGTTTACCTCTAGTGCGTGTCTCTTGTTTAAAGAGCAAGTGTTACAGCTTATATTATATTACAATGTTTTTATGTATTTGCCCACGGAAGATTCACTTCATTCTATATCGCTAATTATATATACTATCCCCCGTCTATCTGTAAACAAAATAAATTATAAAACTTGACCAAAAATGACGCTAAAATGACGGAATAGGAAAAACGACCAAAAAGGCCAAAATAATCAATATGGCCAAAATGACCATATAGGCCAAAATGACCAAAAAGGCCAAAATGACCAAACAGGCCAAAATGACCAAAAAGGTCAAAATGATCAATAAGGCCAAAATTACCAAATAGGCCAAAATGACCAAATAGGCCAAAATGACCAAATAGGCCAAAATGACCAAATAGGCCAAAATGACCAAAAAGGTCAAAATGATCAATAAGGCCAAAATGACCAAAGAGGCCAAAATGACCAAAGAGGCCAAAATTACCAAATAGGCCAAAATGACCAAATAGGCCAAAATGACCAAATAGGCCAAAATGACCAAAAAGGTCAAAATGATCAATAAGGCCAAAATTACCAAATAGGCCAAAATGACCAAATAGGCCAAAATGACCAAAAAGGTCAAAATGATCAATAAGGCCAAAATGACCAAAGAGACCAAAATGACCAAAGAGGCCAAAATGACCAAAGAGGCCAAAATGACCATATAGGCCAAAATGACCATATAGGCCAAAATGACCAAAGAGGCCAAAATGACCAACGAGGCCAAAATGACCATATAGGCCAAAATGACCAACGAGGCCAAAATGACCATATAGGCCAAAATGACCAAAGAGGCCAAAATGACCAAAGAGGCCAAAATGACCATATAGGCCAAAATGACCAAATAGGCCAAAATGACCAAATAGGCCAAAATGACCAAATAGGCCAAAATGACCAAATAGGCCAAAATGACCAAAAAGGTCAAAATGATCAATAAGGCCAAAATGACTAAAGAGGCCAAAATGACCAAAGAGGCCAAAATGAAAATTATCCCTTGTCCATCCTCAGTATTTAATTTACATACGTGCCGAATTTCAGCCAAATCGGTCCAGTAGTTTTTCCGTAAAAGCATAACAAACAAACAGACAAATATCATTTTATCCCGGAAACTATCCCATTTTTCGGGATAAAAAGTATCCTATGTTCATCCTCGGTATCGAAAATATATATATACTGAGTTTCAGCCAAATCGGTCCAGTAGTTTTTACGTGAAAACGGAACAGACAGACAGACAGACAGACAGACAGACAGACAGACAGACAGACAGAGTTACTTTCGCATTTATAATATTAATAGGGATAGGGATATATAAATCTCGTGTCACGATGTTTGTCCGCGATGGACTCCTAAACTACTCAACCGATTTTAATCAAATTTGCACACCGTGTCCAGTTTGATCCAACTTGAAAGATAGGATAGTTTTATACCGTTGGAACCGGTAGGTGGCGCTGGGATCGGGTCATATTTTTTCAGAGCAGGACAACGTCTGCTGGGGTCGCTAGTTTATCTATAATAATATTATAAAGAGAAAAGATTTGATTGTTTGTTTGCATTGAATACTAAACGAAACTACTGAACCATTTGAACAATTCTTTCACTGTTTGCAACCTATATTATCCCCGGGTGACATAGGCTATATTATAAAAACTAGGGATCCTCCTTACTGAAACTCCAATAATGTAACCCAAGGTATGATTTTTTTTTATCTAAAATCGTGTACGCTGCGAAAACTACTGATGATAGAATAAAATAATCTACTACGACTTTGTAGAACACATCATTATCTACATAAGAGTCGCGACAGCATATATCTAACTGTTATAGTTACGCCACAATGAGTGTTCTTTTATTTAAATTTTTTTTAAATTAAAATGCCGCTAACACATCCTTATCAAAATAAATTACTTCATATTCAAGACTGCATCAATACTTTTATACATAATTTTTTAAATTATTCGATTCGGACATTCCATTCTAAGGATACCATGAGTTTGAAAATGTGAGTATTAGAAAAAAGTTGCGTGGTCGCCGCTCATCCTGCTCGGCTAGCTAGACCTATGCGATGTAGGCATCTTTTGGGTACGGGCCTTGCGGGAGGGGAAACATTTTGTATTCGCTTAGTAGGTAATTAAATTCAACAGAAAAAGTTCTTTTTAAATACCCATGCGAAGCCGGGCCGGACCGCTAGTATTAAATAGAGGTAATGTTTGTGAGTTTGTTTGTAGGAAATAATCACTAGAACTAATATTTTTAAAATTTGACCAGTAAAGAGCAACTAAATCCACCCGTTCGAAGCCGCAATGGGACGCTAGTGTTTAATAAACACTATATTTACTTTGTATTGTATTTATGCAGAGTGCATCCAAAGCGGTGGGAACGCGATCACGAAGCGCAGCAGCAGCAACGAGGAGCCGCTGTCGGCGAAGCCCGAGCTCAAGACGGAGCCCTATGACGTCGAGGACGACCTCAGGGACTACCCGCCAATGTGAGTTGGCGAATATCTTATCTATTTTATACTAATATGTAATGATGAGCGCTAAAATATGGGACTCTTCAAAATGGGCGCGAACAGATTTTTAAAAACGCAACGAGATAAAAAGAAAAATTTAATTATTTGCAGAAATACATTATTATACATAGCATATTTTGAGAATTTGTACGTCGCATTTTTAGTAATAAGACTCGGCATATTGCTGTGCCGGGATTATATCCGACACAACGCTGATTTTCAGTGCTAACCTTCCTTTTGGCGTAAGAGCAAAACGACCCAAATTAAATAAAATTTAAATTTGGTAAGCAACGCATCGGCTGTTGCAGGAGGTGTCCATGGGCGACGGTAGCCACTTACCATCAAGTATCTGCCAATTTGGCGATAAGCAAATATAAAAAAATGACTATTCTTTGCTAATTACTATTTTCCACTTAGGCGTCGTACAGACGGGTAGCACTTTGCTGTCGACAGAGGCAACTGCAGCTGTCGGCGATTGCAGTCGACACGTGGACAGCAAATGCCGACCAATGGCGGCAGCTGCAGTGCTTTGTCAGTCGACTTAAATACGATGGACGATTTCGTCTTTTTTACGTCTAAGGAGCAGAAGAAGCAACAGTGTTTCATCCTCGAAATTAATTTTGTTACTGTCTGTCCCTACTACAACAACGTTCACGGCGCACTACAATAATGCTGTCGACATATGGTGGGCAGCAGTCAGCGGCTCTGTCGACAGTTGAAGTTGGCTCTGTCGACAGTTGAAGTTTGTTTTGTTGGCAGCAAAGTGCTGCTCGTCTGTTTCACACCTTGGATATAAATAAATAAGATGTTGTATTGTGTCCAGGAGGCTCGTTTCGTGTGCACGTCGTCGTGGTACCTATTCCTGCGGGTGCACGCGTGCATCTGCCAGCGGCTGGCGGCCGCGCGCCGGACGGCACTCGCGCTGGCCGCCGAGCACGAGTCGGCGCACACTGGCGTCGCGACCGCGCTCCGGCTCAAGCCCAACAGTCAGTGTTCCATTTTTGAATATTCAAATTTCGAACCTCCGCTCTATGGTGGACTCTTCTTTTAAATATGACGTGGCATCTATTATGTATCTGACCAATGTCAAGTGAAAATGAAAAATGAAAATATGTATTTCTCAGGAAACACATGCACAATTTGTAAACAGTTGCTGGAATCGTTTTTAAAGAAAATTTACTTTATCAGAATATCCCTTGTTTTTAAGTTTATAAAATATTTTCATGCTATAAAATTGATATTGTAAATTATTTTAATATAAATTATATAATTATATTGCAAATAAAGTTAGTGTACTTAACGTTCATTAAAGTACAAAACATAATAGTAAGTATGCATCAAGTATGTATCAAGTATCTATACATATTCAAGTTAAAGAATAATCTGTAAACAGAAACTGGCCATATTGTGGATCCACTTTGTTTTGCACTTTAACCTATTTCATACATAAAAACAGCATAGGATAAAAATACACTAGTAAACTTACGTTGGATGCCTTTAACGAGACTGTGATGAAAATACATGCGATGTGCCTTTGACAGAATTGTCATTGTTGATATATGCATGCTGCCTTCCTTCTGATGTCTCGTAAACATATGTGAAAGTATTGACATGAATTTGGTATGTTAATGAATAATAACACTGGTCACACTGAAAATGTTTCCAGAGTTTTGTGAAACGGTTTTGGTTAAATCAATGATAGTTATTATGAAAACCACATTAATTTTTTTTCAAGCAGCTCTTGTCTTTAAGTTGCATGAAATATAATAATGTCCATAAATGTCCCGTTGCTGGACTCGGGCCTCCTATTATATGGAATCGATAGTACACGCCACGTTTGTTTCAGGCGACTTGGCGGGTTTGACACATCGGTTATCTCGATGTGCAGGTTGCATCACGAGGTTTCCTTCACCGTTTTTAGCATGTGGTAATTGTAGATCAGAAAACTGCGTAAGTAGTGCATGCGTTCCGTTCAGGATCGAACCCGCTCCCTTTGGGTTTGGAACGCGTGCGCTAGCCATTACGCTACCACAACTACTTCACTAAAACAACTTCAACAACTTAAATACATGTATGCAACATAAGTTAGTAACTTAAGTTGCATAATATTTGTAACTAGCTGCGCCCCGCGGTCTCTCCCGCGTGATGATTGAAAATCGTCATAATTCCCAAAATAAAATATTTTTTGTAAAATGAAAGTAGCTTAAGTTACTCCTTATTACCTCAGCTACCTGCCGATAAAAGTCCCGTCAAAATCGGTCCAGCCATTTCAGAGATTAGCCGTAACAAACAGACAGACGGACAAAAATTGTAAATAATGTTATTTTGGTGTATGTAATGTATGTAATGGTGTATATAATATTAATATGCATGTAGTACAAAGCGGTTATTTCAATATTACAAACAGACCAATTTTATTTATATGCATAGATTCTCACAAAAGCGGTTCATTAGTGTTATATCAAATAGCTGTCCCGTCAGACGTTGTCCTGCCCTGAAGAAATAAAATTTAGAACCCGATTGCAGCGCCAACTACAGGGTCCATTGAGATGTTAGCTATCCTATCTTTTAAGTTGGATCAAACTGCACACGGTGTGCAAATTTGATTGAAATCGGTTTAGTAGTTTTGGAATTTATTGGCAACATACATCGTGACACAAGATTTTTATATATATATAAGTTGTGCTATATTATACTATTTGTATCTGTTAAATATCCGATTGACCATACTATAATGTATTACAGACCTCCCAGCGGACGTGCAATCGCCGTCGGAGTACTACAATGTGCTGCTGGACCTGGTCAAGGGCGTGCTGGACGGCAACATGGAGTCGTCGGCGTACGAGGACGCCGCCAGGGAGATGCTCGGCATCAAGGCGTATCCCGCTTACACCCTCGACAAACTGGTCACCATTGCCGTCAGACAGGTGAGGAGATCGAAACATGTTGGCCATCGTCGGCGATTCTCTATTCTTGTCAGTTTAAAAAAAAAACTTAGAGGTGTCAAGGGACACCCGGATGGGACGAAGTTCCTTTCGATTAATTAGTGAAGGAATTGAAATCTTTATTTTTTCTAAGTTATAATATATAATAGTACTTAATATACATTAGTATAAGTTAAGTGTTAAAATTAGAAAAAAAATTATATAAGTTATTCTTAAGGTACACAACACAACACAAAAATCATAAAATTAATGTCACACATAATAACACATAAACAATAAGCGTGTATGAATTCAAAAAACTAACAATAATTAACTTGTAAAAAGGGTACGGAAGTAGAGGCCGTAGATTAGTTAATTAAAAAATAAATATATATAAATACATACTTTGTATATTATTGTGAGATGCGTGTGTTCGTTGGGGTGTTGCAGCTGCAGCACGTGGTGAGCGAGCCGTGGTCGGTGCGCGCGGCGGAGCTGGCGGCGCGCGGCGGCATGCGCGGCCCGCTCTCGTACGTGCGGCGCGCCGCGCGGTTCCTGCGCCAGGACCACACCGCCTTCCTCGTCAAAGTGGTCAGTTGCACTCGCGACTCCCAGCGGTGTCATCCCCGCAAATCGCTAATGCGCCTGGCCGCCATTTTTTTTTTTTTTTTATTATTGCAGGAGACCAGCAGACAGGCAGACGGCCCACTTGATGGACAGCGGTTACCATCGCCTATGGACATTTGCAACACCAAAGGTGCTACGAATGCTCTGCTGCTCTCTTTAGGGAGCCTGGAACCTGGTCACTAATGCCGGAACACAACTCAAGGTTGTTATGGCGGCATACTCTAGACCAGGGGTGGTAGCCATCCAGTCGGGCAAATGCCCTACCACCTGGCTGTGGGTTGTTTTGTCGCCTCTTACGACAGGCCGCCCCAACGCAGGAAATTGTATTCTTTCTCCGTTCCTGCACGGATGAAAACGCGCCATTTTGGTGACGTAACCGTAGCCGAACGCTCGGTACCGTTCGCAATACTGGCCGGCGAGTACGCGTACATATCGAGTTCCTGACGACGTCACGTGAATGTTGATTTGACGCGGTTCCAGCGCATTAGCAATTTGCGGGGATAATATCAGCACAGTACAACTTCCTGCGTTGGGGCGGCCTGTCGTAAGAGGCGACAAAACAACCCACAGCCAGGTGGTAGGGTATTCGCTCGATTGGATAGAGTATGCCGTTATAACAGTGTTGTGTTCCGGCATTAGTGACCAGGTTCCAGTCTCCCTTAAGAGAGCAGCAGCGCATTTGTAGCACCATAGGTGTTGCGATGGTCACCGCTTTCCATCAAATGGGCTGTCCGCCTGTCTGCTGAACTCCTGCAATAAATAATAAAAAAAAGACCAGCGACGTAGCGTGGGCCGTCCGGGGGCGGAAGACAATTTTGACGCCTTTTTATTTAGGTATTTCAGTTTAATACATACCATATCTATACTAATATTATAAAAGGGCAAAGTTTGATGTTTGTGATGCTGTAGGGGGGTAATCTCTGGATGTACTGAACCGATTTTGAAAATTCTTTTATGTTGCCAGATGTCGCTACGAAATATCATTAAAGAAAGGGGATTTTCCAAATTCGTCACAAAATAAGAATTGAAAAATTCCGTGCATGTTTCAATCGCTCCGAATTTGTAGCTGCGATAAAAATATGAAATAGAGGTTCAAATATTTATATTATTTATTATGAAATTTTGTCGCCCCTTCCGCCCCCACTACGCTACGCCACTGCTCTTGTCTGAAGTTGAATCGGCTGATTTTGAAAAATTAACATAGTCAACATATATTATACCAAATCATAGTGTAACTTGGACGATCAATTTCTGTGAAGGAATATCAAACGGCAAACCATGGGAGAGGTTTTTTTGAAATTGTTATATTTTACTTACATTGCTTAAAACCTCATTTTATTATAACTTATTTGATATTTGAATGTTAATTTTTTTAACATTCGAAACAGATATGGATGGATAATGGATGAGGAACGTACTTGGTTATTTTTTTCAAATCAAATCTTTCTTCTTCGTAAGATTCCATTTTGAAATTGATACATTGGTTTTCAGTATGGCGGCGACGAGTGTAAAGTGACGTTTGAGTTGTTGGAGGGCGGCGGCGAGGGGAGGACCTCACCGCAGCACAACAACGACAACGCGAGACTATCGCCGACAAACCAGGTAAAAAAAAAGTATTAATACATCTGCAAGTGTTGTTTTCAAGTGATATATGACGCTAAAATTAATATACATGTATCCTGTACCGTCAACGGGTCAAAAAACTGCAAGAGTTCACATTCTCGAAGGACCAAATTTTTTTGTAAAAAACCTCGAAGGACCGAAAAGGTTTAAAAAATATCGACGGACCAAAATACTATAAAAATACCGAAGGACCAAAATATTTTAAAAATTTCGGAGGACCAAAATACTATAAAAATATTGAAGGACTACTAAATTGTAAAAACCTTGAAGGGCTAAAATACTATAAAAAATTGAAGGCCAAAATACTATAAAAATATCAAAGGACCAAAAAAATTGCAAAAACTTCGAAGGACCAAAAAATACTATAAAAATATCGTAGGACCAAAAAATTGTGATAAACTCGAAAGACCAAAAACTGCATTGTGTATACAGTTTTAGTTTAGGAGGGAAGGGTCAAATGTAAGAAATACTAAACCCAGTCATCCCTGGTCATAATAGAATTTTAATACATTTGGTCTTAGTCAGTTAATAAATAATGACGAATGATAAATAAACATAGTATATACATACATACATACATAGTATAAATATATATACATATTACAATAAAACATACATATACTTATATAAAAGCTTTAGGAATTGTTGTACACAATAGGAAAGTAATGCTTCTGAATCAACCAACCACCATTTTAAAGCATGGTAAGGAATAGCGATAGGCAACTCATTCCAGAGACGCGAGAAAGTAGGAGTTCTCGATTCGTCGTGTAAATAATAATATAATTTCAACACACTTGCTCATAAAGTAGCTCTATGGTCACCGTAATTAGGCACAGAATGACACCCATAGTCAAACTGTGAGTAAAAAAATATAACTCACTAGTGAGTTATAGATTTTTTTTAAAATTTTATTGGTTGAGTTGCTTTGTTCTTAAAAAAGCTTTTATTAAAAAAAAGATCGTGTTCTATAGAACAAATAAATTAATGTTCCTATTGCTTGCTCATTTCATGCAACTTCTTATTTAAATAGATAATTTTAACTCGTACGTGTTTAATAAATAAAACTTTCACTTGTATATACTTTTTACTAACTGCACATTTACTAATTGTTTCTCTAATAAACATTTTATCTACTAAATAAAATGAGTTTTGTTGTTATTTTATTCACAAGTGTGTTGAAAAACCTCGTATGATACACGTGTATTGATAATTATCCTCCTCGGCTCTCTTAAGAGCCTCGCCTACGGCTCGAGTCTCACTGGCGCCTCGGCGGTGATCACCAATGTCACACACTAGTACCATAATGTACTATAGTATTAAAACGCACTCTCGTCCGTGGACAGTCACGCCCGGCGACGGCGAACGGCGACGCGGTGTCGCGGCTGGCCGCGTGGTCGCTGTACACGGAGCGCTACTCGCGCGGCGGCGGCGCGGCGGGCGCGACGGGCGCAACGGGCGCGGGCGCAACGGGCGGCGGGCGCAACAAGCCCGTGTTCCTGGTGCGCAACGCGCGCGCGCGCGGCGGCGGCTACTCGCACAACGCGCACACGCTGCCCGCGACCACCTCCACGCAGCACCACCACGCGCGCCGGAAGCCGCCCAAGGTGCACGACTCCACCGAGTGCACGCTCAACGCCAACCTCAGGTGAGGTGCCCACCTTGCCTACCTTTCTTTTAAAAAAAAATGTAGGTTTATGGCTTGGAAGCTAGGCCTTTAAGCCAGATCTTAGTTTACAACATAGTTTCTTCATTTTCTTAAGCCTATGTGTAGCACAGCTGAACTGTAGGTAATCAGCTAGTGCCAGTCAACGGAGTTCTTGTGCTAACTCAGAAGGCCATATTTGACTGTACAGTTCACATTTCTCACAAAACACATAACTTCTTCTCAAAAACTATCAATATCCTACAACTATTGTTCGTTTTAGAGTAATTTTACACATTTTTAGAAAATATAATTGCTCGGCACAACGTCTCCTTTCAGTTCCCGCCAAAAACTCCCCTCGCCTACCTCTCCTCATTGAGCCGCGTGTAAACCTCTTTCAAGGGCCAACTTGATACTATTTTACAAGCTTTTATTTAACTTGCAATGGATGTATGTTAGTTCGGGTGGAATCATGCAAGTTAAATTTGACCAACTTCCCGGTTACCGATTGAGCTGAAATTTTGCACGCATATGTATATCGCGTGGCAATACAATAATATGGTGCCATGGAGCTGATCTGATGATGGAGTCGGAAGGTGGCCATAGGAATTCCTGCCAAAACTGGATAGACCCTTCGTGTTTGGGCTCGTTTTACTTGTCATGGCTCGCACTCTGCTGCTACATCATATCGAGGATCTCAAAGTTTTTATTTAAAAATATTTTTTAGAAAAAAAGCTTAGTTTCCACAAGCTACCATCAAATAAATGTTTATTATACTATACTCGACTATTTTTCATGTGTGTATATACTGACAGTGAGTTGCCGGAGGCTCGCCCAATGCTTACTAAAGTACTTCCAAAATGCAGACGTTTAGCAGCTAACGGAGCGAGCTACATATACGCAGAAGTCGGGGCTTGGGGGTAAGCGATTTCCGTGGGAGAGGTCAGGGGGGTGGTGCTGTCCGCAACAATATTGTCTCTTTTTATTATGATACAAATTCTATGTAGTTAGAGGGAGAAAGCATCAGTTCAATTATCTGTTTTTGACCACAAATTTGACGTGTTTTGTCTTAAAGGTTAATTCTACGAGATGTAATTCTGGGACATACTTCTGTATACAATTTATCGACGAAATGTGACAAGGGGTGGTAGAGGTCTTAGACTTCATTACATCACTTTTCCAAATATTGTCCTACTAATATTATTAACGCGAAAGTTTGTAAGAATGTATGTTTGATACTCTGTACGCAAAAACTACTGAATGGATTTTGATGAAAGTTTAAAATAATATAGCTTACTCATCAAAATAATACATCTGCTTCTTCTTATATATATATAAAAATGAATGTTTGTCTGTATGGCCTTTATAGAATCGTAAACTCTACATTTGATCATGTGATGATCTTTAGCAAAGTTGTTGTGCATGAGCCAGAGAAGGTTTCTGAGTTTGTTCACAATTGGACCCGGTAGGTGGCGTTGCTATCGGCATCTCGATAAGCTTTTCCAGACAGGACGACGTCTGACGGGACAGCTAGTAGGCTATAATTTATAAAGATTACTGTGAATTATCCAAAATTAACGATTTTCCATCACCTGGCGGGTAGTAGACGCTTTTTCATACGAAATTAGTTGTTGCGCAGTATTCGTGAAATATCTTTGGCCTGATGTAAGTATTATTGCTCCAGGTGTCGGGCGGTGGTGTCCAGGCCGTTCCAGCTGTACCAGCCCGGGGCCCTGGCCTCGGCGAGGGCCTCCCACAGTCGACTCCATGAGGCTCGCAGGCAACGCTTCAGGGCGTGGCTGAGGCTCAGGAGGCACGAGTAATGAGCGGACACGGGTGAAACAACTAGTTGTATATATATATATATATATAGGAAAGAGTTTATAAACGGGTTGTATTTATGATCTGTTTGTCATCTTAATTTTTAAAATCCCAGTTGAACTTCTTAAGATCTGCAATTGTTATACTTATGCAATGTCAAAAATAAATAATTAATTTACTTATTTAATTGTTTTTATTAATTAAAAATTAATAATTTTTCGAATATCCAGTAAAATAAAATTAATTTTTAAGTGTTTTTAAATCGACTTCAAAAAGGTGACGTTCTCAACTTGTGCTGCACACAAATTTTATGTATTTGAGGTCATTACTCTTTTGTTACTAAACCGATTTTGATAACTCTGCATTGGATTGAGTTCAGCTTCAAGATAAGTTTTATATAAATTTAATTGTTATTGGATACCATATAACGCAACTTAAAATTGAAAGATAAAAAATCTAGCAAAACCGATATCAAGAGTAAATAAAATGTAAGAAAAAACGTGTGCGTGTATTAGTGTACACACGTAAGAAGTGAAACTTCTCTATGACCTTATTTTTCGAAAATGATCTACTATATGCAACTTTACAGAAATTTGTTAAATAAATAAATAACGGTCGAATCGACCGTGGTAGGGACAAAGAAACAAGATGGCGCGTAACCGAAAAAAGTGACGGAATTTTTTTTCCAACGCCGATAAAGAAGTTTCACTTCAATAAATATTTTCTACAACATCTTGAAGTTGGTTTTGTTTTTAATTTTTTCAATTACTTCCGTAAAAAATGATAATCCGTAAATGACTTATTACTGAGTCTCATATTAATTGGTAGTAATTATCATTTGCTAAAAATATTAACAGACAAACACGTATATTTCAAAAGTAAGCAAATTCTGCTAAGTTACGGGTATACGAATATTGGTGCTCCCAGTGACACCCAGACCAATGTGATTAACGGAACATACTAATTTTATCTTATTCAGAATATATCAAATCTCAATGCTTTATAGTATAATAAGGCCTAACAAAACTGACCGCCAGATTTGATCGTAAACAGGGTGAATTTTACAAGATTTTACTTAACTTGAAATGGATGTACATATGTATGTATGTAAGTTTGGGTGGAATCTTGCAAGTTAAATTTGACCAAGTTCCCGGTTTACCATGGAGCTGATCTGATGATGTAGTCGGAAGGTGGCCATGAGAACTCCTGTACTAAACAAAATAGACCCGTCGTGTTTGGGCTCGCTTTACTTGTCTTGGTTAGCACTCTGCTGTAGCAGCAGATATCCAGGATCTCAAAAGCTTTTATTTAAGAAACCTTTTTAAAAAATAAGTTATTTCAAGGTCAAGGTCATGTATCAATTAACTACGAAATGACGAAAAATAATCAAAGTAGTCTCGAGGACGATTTTGATGGTTACTAAAGTGTTATCCATTAATTTTTTGAAAAATCAATTACCCTAGTCAAGAATCCAATTGGTTGATTTTGAAAAATAAACCACCTGTATCAGAATACCAAGAGATAGGTAGCATATAAGGATCGATTTCTGCTAAGGAATTCAACAGGACCTGTATATCGTATCAAATTTGGTCTTTTGATAAAATTACTGATCAGTTCACACATACATACATAACTTCACGCCAGGTCCCTTGTGGGATAGGCACGAACAACAGAGCGCCATTCAGGCTTATTCTTACACCCTCACTTGCTTCTTTGACATTCATAGCTCTTGTCATGCAGCTCGTCTGTTCTTAAGGCTCTTGACATCACCTTCTGCTTGTACATGATCAATTTGAGATCACAGATAAGTAAATTGAACATTAATATAATGTAATATTTACATTAAAACAATTGATAAAAACCAAATAACAACGTGGCTGGACTGATCTGGGTGATTAGTTCCATTTATGCCGCGGGACTTCAAACGTGAGACGCACTCCAATCCAAAATTTAAAACGAAAATAAATTATAAATGAAATTTAAAAATGAGCCTGGCCATAGACACTTTGGCCAGGCTTACTAACATAAACAATTTTTTGCGTTCTGGCAATTTCTATCTTATCTGTAGTCAATATCAGTAATTGTAAAAAAGTGAATTTGTACATGTTAATATAAGTTTAAACCTAGAGGTTAAATTAACATGTTCAAACTTATATTTTAAATTAAATATCATGGTCGAATTTCGACCACGGGCGACCTTTCTGACATTCCGTTGCGGTACCATAGAGCTTCGTCTGAGGGACTAAACCGAGGGACAGAGTGTAATGTAAATTAATTAAAAAGATTATATAAAATATAATCCGTTTATAAAATTGAAGGACAATGTAAATTTTTTTATAAATATAAAAAAAAATCCCTTTAGCAATAAGGACATTGCTGTGATAATTTTTTCGATTAAAAGTCTTCTTAAGAGAGGAATAAAAAATATTTATTAAGTGTAGTATGAAATGTGGTGTAGCAATGTTCTTATATGAAAGGGTAAGTCAGTCTGTTTCTCACTATTGTATAGATAAACTTGTTCTGTCATTAAAGCCTCTTTTAACGGATTTAGCGAGTTTCATTTTACTCTCGTATTCACTTAGTTTTTCATTTAACAAGATTTTGTGTCGCTTAATCTGTTAAAAATTAAAATATATATAGCCAATAAGCAAGAAGTTTAAATACATATATAGCCTTCCCTACGAAATGTAGTAATGCTGATATTAGACGGGTCGACTAAATTGAATTGATTTGGTTGAAAGGATACGACGCTATTCAATGATCTTAATATAAGTTGAAAGGCGTAGCACTGAATGAATACAATGGCGTTCATTGACATTGAATGATTTAAATTAATATTTATTTATCCAGGTTGAAAGATAAGTGAATCGTCTAATATCGGTTTAATAGTGTGTTACGTATTAGAGTCTGGCTCATGAAAATAGAGACTGAGTAAGCGTGGCAAATTAAAAAAAATAAAAAATATTAGAGTACCAGCATTTGTGCGCGATTTCGTCCACGTTGGACAGAAATCAGAAGTACCGCATATATAAGTACCGCAGATTTTAAGTCTGGTGATTTGCTATCTACAAGCGAAAACCGCATCGAAATCTGTCGAATATTCTTTACGTGAATTCCGAACAAACAGACAAACATAATTAATCTTAAAAACAAGACAACAATGTTATAATATTATAGATTTATACATACATAAATTTTGTTTTTCTCTTGTTGATTTTCGATTTTAGAAATAGTGCAAAACAATAATTTCCGCACTCACTTTTTTGGCTCGATTCACTTTGATGCCGGTCACGGTTAAATCTTGCTCCGGTTTCGATCCGATCGACAAAAAAAGCGTATTCACGCTGTCGATAAGTCACAGGTCGATCTCACTTCAGCCAACTTTTCGACGAACCGGTACCGGCGCGATATCGGATTGCAACCGGAGCGATATGATAGTGATAATTCTCTGATTCTTTCTTGTTGAAGAATATTTCACCGGACCGAGACCGAAACGAAATTAAACCGTGAATCGTATAATAGTGAGAATCGAGCCTAAGAATACTGACCGGATCGAAACCGGATCACAGTGAATCGAGCCTTAATGATTTGTGTGTTTTAAGCTAGTAAATTGTAAAACAAAATTACACGATAATAACGATAACCACCGTTGTTGTTTTTCTAATGTGATTAACATTTGTATTGTATTTCCATGTTAAAAGTCCGAATAATTCGACTTTCTCCTTACATCAGCCAAACTCTAGTAGAAATGTACTTTGAAAAACCTTCCATACAATACTTTGATAGTATCTGTTTTAAAAGCGGAATGTGTGTTTATGTATACAATATGAAAGTCGATTTTATTGATTGAAACGTTGATTTAAGTAAGGTACACAGGGTATACTATGAGATTAATATCAAAATCATTATTGTTCGCTTTGTCTTGTTCTCACGTCTTTGAGGTTAGCCATTTTGGCTAAACCGAACCCATATTAACATGTGACGGTAAACTTGAATAGCTGGCAGCTTAAAATTACTTTCTAAATATCTCCTTAGATAAACATTCATTCGTTGTTGTTTACCTACAACAACAGTGGAACAGAACTTATAATGTTTTGATCCTTCGAGCCGGATTAAGATCCAGTTTAATAACTCGAGATGTATGAAGGCGATCATAGGGAACTGCATTACTACACTTTCTTACTAAATAAAGCACCATCTTTTATGTCCTATACAAGTGTTATGTATCATGATATCATATACAATTCTTATAAGAATTAATAAGACAAAGCGAAGATAAAATTGATAAAAAATGGGTCTGAAATGTAAGTCTGTATGCGTATTGTATTTAACTAATGACGTTTAAGAATTAAAAAATCAATAAAATCGACACACGACATTGAGTTGCATTTTACTTTGTTCTTTGTTGTCGTTATAGAAATTATTTTTGATTGTTGTAAAGAAATCTCATGCTTGTAATTTTTTTTGTTTCTGACCACGTTTTAGTGGTTGGGACTTTTCGGAGCGTGCGCAGGAGTTTAACCGAGAGATTGAGATAGAAACTATTCAAAAATGTGGTAACGTGTGAGCGAGATAGCGAATTCGGTTTAGGTTAGTCCGTTCAATCGATTTTGACTTTATGAACCACGCGGCTGTGCTATCGTGAAGTTATTTCGTGTTGGAATTCGACCATGTTGAAAGTTGTATAATGAATTTCGTTCATGTGAAAGTGGACCAATCGAAAACTTCTTATGCACACGTGTGTGTTAATTTGACACTCAACGGCATCAAAATTTATTTATTTATTTCAGTCAATAAGTGGTAAAATATTCGCCTACGAAGTTAATAAAGTCGTAAACAAGAAGACAGTCAGTCTTTACATAAACCAAGTGCACATTCAGTATCAGGTGCTTAAATAAGTGTATTTATTAAGGGTTTTTACGACTACAGTAATTCTCAATCGACTCGTTCAACTCTTGCGCAACATGTCAAGTTAAGCTCTTGTCTACACTTTATTAAGTAGCTGTTTAGTTAAAAGTTACTTACCATCTTTGCAAAGTAGATGGCGTTGCGGTTTATAAATCCATTTTTTTAAAGTGAAATGTATACTTTGAATAAGTATTTTGATAAATAGTGGGTTCGGATAGATACAAAAACATCGTCAAAATTATCCTTACGTAATTAATGAATGGTCCCTAATCAGTGACACTTGTATGGGTTTATGGATACGGGACCTGTAGACACTGACACGTAAAATAACCTCTAAAACATCTTGCTCATATGATACATAATAGTTACTTAATAAAGTGTTATTGGACCTTAAGGCTTGATATACACTATGATGTCGATTATAGTTCAATCTTGATCCGGTCTCGCTCCGATCAAATCTCGCCGTGTCTACACTACTAGTCTGGAATCGAAACAAAAACGTGTTCACACTGTCATTAGAAGTCTGATCTCTCTTCAGTCAAATATTGTTTACGACAAACCGGTACCGTCGCGATATTCGATCGAAATTATACTCTAGTGACAATTATCTGATTTTCGTAAGTATACCACTTAATAACAGATCTTCATATTAGCTCTGGTATAGAATTTTTAATTTAAATTCGATACAATTTCGAACTTTAATGCAATAAAATTATTAAAAGTAGTTCTTATACAGCCGCATCATTGCATATTCAAAGACAATTGTACTTAAAGAGTAAACTTCAGCTGTTCGTCAGAGCTGACATATTTGTTTTTATTGTTTAATATATCTTACTGACCGTTCATTTACCAACGTCAAAATTCTACCGATGGTAGCGCGCAGATGATTTAACGCTGAGATATAAGAACCGGTAACCGGACCGAAAACGGACCGAGACCGGAGCGAGATTGAACCGCGAACGGCATCGTGTGTATGAAGCCTTAAAAAGGTACGTTCTACACGATACGATGTCATATTAAAAATGTATGACGATCTTTGTAAATAGCTCTACTGATTTAATTTTATAATAGCCGTTCAGATGTGTATCCGTCGAAAACACATCTAACAGTGAGTAACGGGTTTTATCGGGTGTATGTTTTATGCTCTATCGTTGGTATGTTAAAAGTTGGACAGTTGCACAATTATTATTGGTTATATGTTCGATGTGTTTTCGATTAAAGTTCTAATCGATATCACAAAGAGGGGAAGTTTGTTTCTTGTTAGTTGCTTCGCAATATCTAAATAAAGATACTATGAATAATATTATTTAATTGATTTATAGTTTCTGCCATCATAGTTGAAGTAAGAATGATATTCGCCCATAAAGGTCGCTAAAACGCTACGTAGCTAGAGGGCACCACTTGTTTAAAATGTATTTTTATGAACGAAATAGTTTTTAACCGATTTGAGTGTGAATAGCCAAGTTGCTATCAGCTAGTTTTGCAGCCAGCTATTAAACACACTAACCGGATAGCTGTTTTTGACATTTCGGTCGGTTACTTATTGCTAATATGTATCTTACTATACATTCATTGGCATTATTACACTTGGATAGCTGTCTCGACAGACGTTGTCCTGCCTGAAAAAAATAATAATTGACAACCCTATTCTAGCGCCAAGTATTTTGTTTAGATTGGTGGGTTACATTATTAAGTTTTAGCAGGGATCCCTAATTTCTATATAACCTATATTTAATCAGGGATAATGTAGCATTCGCAAGGTGAAAGAATTTTTGAAACCGGTCCACCAGTTTTTGAGTTTATTCGTTACAAACATAAAAAAAATATAAATTCTTTATAATAATATTTAGATGTGAGAACTGGACTTGCCTTCGTGAGTAATATTGAGTAGAGCGCCATCTGTTGGTGATCTCGTGTGAAGTACATCCCCCTGTATATATAGTTATAGTCGAGGTGTGTGATAGTGATCTTAGTATAGTTGTTCGGAACCAATTCTGTTAATTTGTAAATTGACTTATCAGAAAGAATTAAATATTACTATATTTATAATAAATTGGCTTGTTGTTTTATTTTTTACCTGTTGTTGAACATGATGAATAAGAGCCCCGAGCTCTCAGAGTGAAGCCCGCTAAAGGAAGCCGATCAGGCCGAAGTGCGTTACAAGAACTTCATTTGGTATACAATAATTTAAAAACCTTCTGGCGAAATCTTTTGTCTCGTAATAAAGATGTATCAGCTTCAGGTCCAAACCTCAAATGACTGCATGTCATATCTCGTGTATCAAAACAAGAGATTTTTTCTTTCATAGAAATCCTATATAAATAGAGGGAGATAACAACAACAAATCGTTTCGTTTTGAATTCAAGCGCAAATTTGTGCCAAAAGCGTCGTTGCGACAGCGATAGCGCGACGAGTGTCAAAACACAAATTTGTACCAAAACTGAGCTATGGATAAAGCTTTCTTTCTAGGTATTTTTCTAAGGTTTGTATATATAATTGCTTGGCCTTACTGTGATATATCCACACACAGTCCAAACTACTGAAGCTGTAATAGTGAATATTTGTATGCGGGTTCTTTCTACACTGTACATGAAAATTCAACCCTTAGGGGTTAAAAAACGGAATGGAATTATAAGATCCAAAAATGAGAAGTATCATTGAAATCCATAAATCATTAATGTATTATTCTTCCGACATACACAGAACTTATCGTCTCACACTTGACCTGTCACAGAATTACGCTGAATTTTGTGCGCCACTCCCGGTTAGGTTTTATATTATAAGATCGAAAAATACAAGTTTATGAAGTTAGTTAACTGGAAATGACGGTCTCATCAGTATTTTAGTAAACAGTTCTCATAATTTGACTTTATCAACGGAAGTGACAACGAAACGTCATGATCGGAAGTATCAATCACATCAGTAGTACTTCATTAATTAAATTATTTACACTGTTCATAAAAAATATAGAAATATATACCTAATCATTATTAATTACAATTTAACAAACAGTAAATCATAAACGATTTTACTAAGAACTTAATTGACGGTTAACAATTGTTAAAGAAGTTTTTGCGTACAGCGCGTTCCATTAGCAGCTCACAACGCCCAAAATGCTCCGTTAGCTGTTCAACCAAAAAGTCACTAATGACGTCATCATTCAATCACACAACACCCATGTCAAGAGGTTGGTCGAATAACCGTTCCACTAGAGTTTAGATTATAACGCCGGCAAGCAGTGGAATGGAATGGAATAATTATGGAAATTCGTCATTTTCAAAGTAAGAATCAAAAAATTGTATATACCGCTTTTGGTTAGAAATATGTTTAACGTGCATCGCTGTTTTTAGGAATTCAACCCCTAAGGGGGTAAAAAAGGGGATGAAAGTTTGCTCAAGCTATGATTATTTTCAATCTACACGGGCGAAGTCGTGAGCTACAGCTGGTAGTTGTATAATATAATGATTTAATGTTCATAGATGACAAACCACTTTCCATCAGGTAAGCATTCAGCAGCTGTATTCTAACAGTAAAAAGAACCATAATAAAGTAATATTTCAGTTTACGGCACGTTATCTAAAACATCTATGTGGCCCCTGTGAAAAAAATTGTATATGTCGATTCTGACGCAGAACAGAAATTTACTGCTTAAACAATTTTTTATTGCATAAGTCAGCGGACAGGCAGATGGCCACCTGATGGAAAGCGGTTACCATCGCCTATGAACATTTGCAACAACAAATGTGCTACAAAGTCGCCGCTGCTTTCGAAAGGGAGGCTGGATCTGGCCACTAATACCGGACAACTCAAGGTTGTTATGGCGACATGCTTTAGACCAGGGGCCATCCAGTCGGGCAAATGCCCTACCACCTGGCAATATGGCCGGTCAGTGTCACGCCTCATTTAGATTAAATTTGTCCCTCCTCCAAAAGTTTATATCCAGTGTCTGCAGAGCCATACATGTAAAGTATACTTAATTGTTACACGATGTCCATCACAGCAGGCGTGAGAACTATGGAGTATATTAATATCACATAGACAATCGTCATAGATAATAATATTTTTAGTCGATTTGTCACATAATTCGATATATAAATTACTATTTCTACTGGCTAGTTAATTTTATAGGTCCACTAAATTATCATCTAGATAATTTAGTGCATCAGTAACTAATTATTATAATTGATTTTATGATCCTGGCAACACTATGATGTAATTGCTATTTTTATCAATCTTCTTCTTCAGCCAATTTCGGTCCACTGCTGGACGTAGGCCTCCCCAAGTACGCGCCACATATCCCGGTCTCCCGTCTTCCTCATCCAGCCCTGCCGGCGATCTTGCGCAGGTCGTCAGACCACCGGGCTGGCGGGCGTCCTACGCTACGTTTGCCGAGACGTGGTCTCCACTCCAGGACACGTTTGCTCCATCGGCCGTCGGTCCTGCGACAGACGTTACCGGCCCACTGCCACTTCAACTTGCTAATTTTGCGAGCTGTGTCGGTTACCTTAGTTTTCTTATGGATGTCCTCATTTCTGATCTTATCCGTAAGAGAAACACCTAACATAGCTGCTCCATAGCCCGTTGAGCGACTTTGAATTTGTGGACCAGTCCCGCTGTCAGTGTCCATGTCTCGTCACCGTATGTCATAATAGGTAGGACGCACTGCTCGAAGACTTTCGTCTTCAAGCATTGAGGAATGCTCGACGAGAAGACCTGTCGAAGTTTACCGAATGCTGCCCAGCCTAACTGGATCCTCCTATTGGCTTCCCTCTCGAAGCCGTGTTTGCCTACCTGGATATTTTGTCTAAGGTAGACATATTCCTGCACAACCTCAAGAGGGGAACCATCGACGTTTACCGGTCTCGGCACGACATGTTCAATGATGTTCATCATTTTTATCATGTTGCAGTGTTATTGTTTTGTAGGTAGGGTAGCATTTTTGTATAAAAAGGCGTAGTGGTGTGTAGACGGTTTTCATTGCTTACTGTGCGGTGTGAATAGTCACACCAAAGGCTGAACAATAAAGGGGAAACCCTGCCCAAATGGTTAATATTTGGTACATTTGGTACATTCTTACCCACAACTCTGCAAGGCTGTTACATAATATTTCTACAACTTAATCGACATTACAAATTACAAATCTTTAAGAGTTCGAATTAATATGATTAACATTATTATATGAACAGAATGTTCCGAAGCATAAAACGACAAATATCCCTAAATAGCCGCTATAAGAGTGTAGAAATCTACGCAATATGTTACAATAATACCTATCTCTTGTAAGTGATGGGATTAATTTAGTTAAAAGCCCCGCAACGGCTCGCAAAGTGGATACTAACAATAAAAGGGGCAATAAATTTCACTCAGTGCCATCTTGTTTAACAATGTAGAACTAAGTGTCATGTTTATATGCATGAAGTAGGTGGCGTTAGTGATTCAATTATGGAATACTTTCACTTGAATGAATTCGATTTTTGATTTTTTAACGGATTTTTTCTTAATGCCAAGTGCATTAAGAAAAAATCCGTTAAAGAAGCACGCACTAGAGATTATTAATATATATTAATTATTAATATATACTGCTAATTTGAAAATAATCGTGCGTCTTGGGACGACGAACAGAAGTCATGACTTAAACTAATTATATTTTTTTAAGTTTTCGCTACTTGTATACATAATAAAACGTGGGGTGGTAGCCATCTAGTCGGATAAACACCGTACCACCAGGCTGTGGGTGGTTTTGTCGCCTCTTAAGTCATATTCTTTCTCCGTTCCTGATTGATTTTATCCGACTTTACATATCATGTTTTGCTCTGTCTGTTGCTAGGTGTGCACATTGTTTCCAGGCGCATCCCGTAATGTGTGCGCATCTTAATTGCTTTACATTCTGTTACTTTATGAATATAAGTTGCGTCTCGTTCTAGCCAGCAAAATCTATGCCATTTTTTGAGATAAAAAGTAATCTATGTTCATCCTAGCTACAGGACTCTAATTAAAATGCCGTTGGAATTACTATAGAGTTTATTAGAACTGTACAAACACATATAAAACAAGTACAAAATAAAACTGGATGCAACCAGTTCACACTGCACGATTCAATGCAATTCCACATGCGCAAAGTCCGTCACTATGTCGCTAATCGAAAGTACTACCCGTCTTAATCGTATCGTGGTCGTCTATTGACTGCCCTAACCCTTCGTTCGGGCATTGTTTTATATTAACTATACAGTACAAAAATATCAACCGCATGCCGATGCACCGCTCGGCACTTCGGAAACACCAGTGGGTTTCCGAGAAATAGTCATTTGCACACCTGGATGATTATTCCTGCGACCGGCCAACAAAGTCGAAAACAATAACAATAGGCTATTGTCTAATTGCAAATTTAAATACAAAAGAACTCCGAATGCGGGGAGGGGCAATAAATCAGGTGCGCGGCATTTCTTTGTCGGTATGTAACAATAGGCATGCAGGTGGCCCAACATGTAGCAATATAATATGTTACAGCCAAAGTAATAAATTCGGATATTTTATATATTATCTAGCCATTATTTATAATGTCTACGCAATTTATATAAAGTGATTATTGACACAGAATTAATCACATTAACCAGCAATTGTATATAATATCTTTGAAGACTTGGGTAATGCAATAAAATAAGTAAGATCGGTAAAGATTATAAAAGTATGGGTGGGGTATAGAGACACGGCACATTTATTTATTATGCACAAATTCGAACTTTTTTAATACAGGTTAGAAGCCTTAGCCCTCGTGGTTATTTTTTTTATAACCATCCAAAATTAATTTCATATCTCAAGTTATAAATAAATGTGCCGTATATCTATACCACACACAAAAAAAAATACCTAAGAATTAAAATAACATTGTCATAGATATGTTAATTAACATCGTTATTATTTAACTTTAATTTATAAAGTAAATTTAAAGCTCACTAGCCATAAAACAAAATTTAAAAAATACAGAGATCAATACAAGTATTTGGTTATTTATTTACTCTTTTAAGACTACAATAATAAAATATTTAATTTATTCCATTGGCTAACTTTGACCCGCTATTATGAATAATATCCGGATAAAGTGATTAATTTATCACATTGTCCAGTCAATTTTGCTATTATTTATAATGACCAGTCATTACATATAATAGCTATTTAATCACTATGACTGTAACATATATATTGAGTTTCAGCCATATCGGTCCACTACTTTTTTAGTGAAAACGGAACAGACAGACAGGGTTACTTTCGCATTTGTAATATTAATAAGGATTAAAATCAGCTGCCAAACTAGACGGCAGCTCCGTCGTTTTACATCACGCTATGGTTTGCCGATGGAGTAGAAATATATAGCCGTATTTAGTCAAGATATGTTGAAGATGATAACATAATATTTCCCTATTGGAATCACTCAAGCGACGCAAAAATGCAACCCTCAGTGAGAGTTAATATGTTTGTACCGTTTGCCGTTAGCTGTCGAGATGCTTGGACCGTGGGGTCGTGAGGCCATGAGCCTCTACCAAAATTTATCGAAATGACTCATTGACTCTTCAGGCGATCAGAAGGCTGGTGCCTACCTCGGCCAACGGATCAGTATGGCGATCCAGCGAGGAAACGTAGCCAGGCTTCTGGGCACCTTACCCATAGAAGACGGTGACTGGGCTCAGTATTCTACTTATAGTCTTCAGGGACTATGGGTAGAATACAATACAAGTAAGTTAAATTTTCTTACATTGTATTGAATAGTATGTAATATTATAATTATTTAATGAACTTTTTTATTTCCCTATTTAAATTTATTTAATTTTTGTAAATATGGATGTTTGACTTCTATTTTGAGGTTGGGAATCCGTATGCAAAGCGCAATGAAATACATAGTCATGGGAAAAATCACTCACCATGAAGAAAAGAGTTATATCTTTTTGATACAAAGATATATATCCCTCTTTTATTTTTATTATCTGTACTTACTACTTTTACTTTTTTACTATTTTTTTTTATTATCTGTAATTGACACTGACAATATTCACTGTAAAGATAAAAGAGTGATGATTTATTGATGATGATGATGAGTTATTAACGGTTTTATGCGCGGTAATTTATTTGATTTTGGTTATTCCGACGTTATCCGCTTTTCAGTGGCCGTAGTTTGTCGTCCGTGACCACGGCCATCGTAAAGCGGCCGAAACGTCGAAATAACCAAAATCAAATAAATTACCGCGCTTAAAACCGTTAAAACGTAATTTCATTAAACTAATTAGATGAATTATTTAATATTGAAATTGTTTGTCTATCTTGAACTAATCATTAGTAGAGAGTGGGGTAAGCGTCTGTTTGAAACACGGCTAGCGTTGTGGGTTAGAGTGAGAGAGGAGGAGCCTGCCTACCGCTGCCGTATGCGTGCGAGAAAGGGAAGCCAGACAGACTGGTTACGTAACGCGTTACGTTACGAAGCGGGTAACCCTCATATAAGAAGTTATCACTTCAACTTCCGTTTTACGGAAACCGGTTAATTACGTCGGGAATAAATGTCTAGCCATGCCGCCTCCTCCAGGTCCCGGTCGAAGGGGTAGGCCCAAGAAATGCTGACTTGACGTTGTGAGGGATGTGACATGCGTACCAACGGTCTCAACAAAAGAAGTTCGCCGCGCGAAGTGGAGAAGAAAAAGTAAGAAAGCGGACTCCGAACGCAACCGGGATTTAACGCTCGGATGATGATGAAGAAGTTATCACTTCAAATAGTCAATTAGCTTTCATTTGAAAATTATTCCGAACTCAAATATTCAACACTGATACACAAATCATGCCATCATACATACAAATAGCATGCATAGACAATACAAATATTTTCTACGCGCCATCGGGCTTTTGCTAAATGCCCATTCCGCGTCCCAAATAGAAATGAGGCGAAATGTTTATGGTGCATTAAGAATATTAGCGTCGTGATATTCGGGACGAAAATGTATGTAATATCATCATAATATACAATTTGCTTAAGAGGATTCTTTCCCGATACGAAATATAGCCATTCTCGTTATAACTAGACCTTATTCCACTGAAATACTCTAATTGCGTACAAGTGGATATCTACTTTCCAATAGCGACACACAACACAAAACAGTACTAAGATAACAAAGAATATATAAAATTATACAGATACAGTATACGTTGCGAAGCGGTGTACATAGACTAAGGAAGTAAAATTAAATTTTAACTTATATGTTTGACCTTCAAAAAGTGTTCTCCAGTTGAACTTACTTTGAATAAAAACTGTTAAATTTGAATTTAAGGTCTGTGCATAATTCCCGGTCAAACTTCGTATCTAACTATATCATTTTAATGCAAAGAGAAAACGTTAGCCCCTAACTACCTATGCGAGAAGAATGTTGGGAAACTTATTAACGCGCTAGGTAATGGTGAAAGCTTGGTTAGAGCCACCAAACGGGTCGGTAACAGATCGTTTACAACAGTAAATTAACTGGGGTGGCTGGGAGGGGGTTAAAAGTATGGTGTCCATGGCTTCTGGGTATATTGGACAAAATAGTATATTTCAACATTACCATACACTCAGGATAAAACAATCCAAAGTGTACAATATTATTCAATTTGACGGTTGTCATTTGCAGAGAAACAATGATCCCTACCTCCCGTATTAATTAATGAATTATAAAAAATTCTAACCATCACCTAGCATGTGAGCGTCGTGCACCTGATGAGTCTAAACACCTAGAGACGAAACGCGTACACATGGGGGTGTTAACGTGGAGGTTATCGGGGTCCTATATGGGCCTCTCTCCATATCACATCCTCTGTATCGGTTCCTGAAAAGGGACCTTCATGCGAGCTTGTCTGCGAAGACAAGCTGTAGTTAGATAACGGTATATGATGGTACAGTAGTGACCTTCAACCTGTAGTAGTAGAAACTTATAGAGTAACGTCGCAAGATACTATACAGCCTCTGCTACGGGAGGTAGGGAGCATTGTTTCTCTGAAAATAGTATATTTTTATTGCATGAGTTTAGTATCCCGAATCTTCATCAAGCAATTTTCAATAAATTTTGCTCTATTAGCCATATATTGTATATGTGACGCCGTAGACAAATAAACGTTTCTTTCTTTCTTTAACGTCATTCAACCTTTTAAGCTATTGCGTAGCTTTTATCGCGGGCTTTGAGTGCGGCGACTGAATCAAGAAATTCCGTAACGAAAATAAAACCTAACTCCCCCACTCCGCCTACCATGTAGCTCGACCGAGCGTTCGCTTAACGTGTATGTATATGGTGCGAATGTACGAAGCTCTCACGGATCGAGACGAGCTGCTCCGAAATCGGACGAATACGTAAGCAGCTGTTTGTGAGAAAGTATATAGGTGCATCTGTCATATCTTTATAATGCCACACTCACCGTATGTGCGCCCCGTAAGTATTCATGTAGGTATATATGTATACATAGGTGATTTGTTTTCTTATCGGTCACCACGCTCAAATACTGTAACTTGAATTAATATCAAAGAAAAAGAAACTGCATAAATAAAAAATAAAACAATAATTATAACTGCACAAGTCGATAAAAAATGCTATGCAATAGCTTTACCGCGGCAGTCCCCGAGTGCCACAAGGAGGTTTTTTTACATTCTGGGCCCAAGAATAAATGAAAGCGTATATATCTCCTTTCATAGTGAGTTTGACATGTAGTTTATTCTAAAATTTGATCGTTCATGGGTACTTATCATTAACTAAGAATAAAAAATAAAAACTTCGTTTAAAAAAAAACGACTTCAAAAACTAAAATGTATAAAATAACTTATTTCTAAAGCTATTATTATTAATATAAATTATCTAAAACATCTTAAAGGCGGTGCTTAGTAATTTTCAAAATAAAGTAATTTTTATGTTTTACTTTGCACCGACTTCAAAATGTTTTAGATAATTTATATTAGCTTTAGAAGTAAGTAAGTTATTTAACTAAGTTATTTTATACATTTTAGTTTTTTAGTTTTTGAAGTCGGTTTTTTTAAACGAAGTTTTTATTTTTTATTTGTTACCTTTATGTGTCTAGCTATGTATTGGTGGACCTACGAATGGTGCCGCGCTTCTTAAAAAATATAGGTCCCAAGAAACGGGAAGAAAAAAATGTTCGTAAAATGAAAACTACTGGGTCAAACTATGTAAATTTTTTAGGGGACCAATTGAAAGCTATTCCGTGTCGAACAAAAAAGAATCACGTAAATCGGTTCATAAATCACGGAGTAATCGGTGAACATAAATAAAAAAACAAAAACCAAAAAAAAGATCCCGACGAATTGAGAACCTCCTCCTTTTTTCGAAGTCGGTTAAAAAGAAAGAGAAAGAGTCAGAGACGCATACTCAGTATTTTGTGTCCGCATTTTCCACATTGTGATGTCACAACAGTCGTTTTCTGGAGTGGTATAACTCGGTCGGCATAAATTGTAACGGAAAAACTCTACTCATTCCAAATTCGAAACGCGTCTGTTAGAGAGAGATAGACGCTCTCATTTGTCTCAGTCTATGACTTCTGTTACTTATGTGGGGCCGTATTTATACGCCGCATTTTTATAATGGACTGTGCATTAATATTTGATATATTACTAGCTGACCCGGCGAACCTCGTATTTTATTATATAACCTCGGAATTCCTAATAGACTTATTTCCATGACACAAAAACAAACTCACCAAAATTGGTCTAGGTGATCAGGAGGATTCTAGAACCCAATCTCAGCGCCACCCACCGGTTCTTAATGCGAATCTAAACCATCCGGGAACCCATTCAACACACAAAAACAAAATTACCAAAATCGGTCCAGGTTATTAGGAGGATTCTAGGACCCGATCTCAGCGCCACCTACCGGTTCCAATTGTGGCTGTAAACCATCCCGGGACACACTCAAACACACACACATAATCCGATGTATAGTTTACGATACTATAAAGGACATATAGGATCAATCACAAACATTCATTTTATTTATAAACGAGATTGATCTATGAGAGTTAGTATCTGTGGCCATATGAATCTTATTAATAACGTTAAAAATAACGCTGTTAATGGTGCTGAGCTATACTGTAGTCATTTCAAGCATAGTCTTCAAAATACAGGCTTCGCCTAGTTTGGTATCAGCAAGTAACATAAATAATGCAGAATTGAAAAAAAGAAAGAATTTGAAACGATACTTTTTTGACAGAATGTAAATGTTTTTTTTATTTTGTTAAGACGTCAAAAACACAAAAAATAATAATAATAAGCTCTATGGCAAGTCACGACGCCATGGACGTACAATCAAAATAAAACGTCTACGTGGCGGATCAATTAGTAATGTCCTAATGCGTTACCGAATCGATTTGTTACAAAAATCGACTTCTTTTATTAATAAATTTTGATCAATTTAACTCATTTATATATTTTTGACAAAATATACCATATCGTGTAATAAATATAATAAATATACATACGTTAAATAAGCCAATGAAACGACTCTTATATTATTATAAGAGGAAAAATTTTTTTATAATAATAAATACCCTTACAATAATTAATTTAATTATTGTAAGAGAAAAAAAATACCGCGAATAATCGCGGTATTTTTTTTCTTTACAGTAGAACAGTTTTTATTTTCAATTCGATAACTTTCGATTTCTTTGCGTATAGTGTCTATTGAAACTATGTAAAACCTGAACACATTCGTAGATGTATCTCCGAAGGATTTCTATTTTCTGTATTGACAGATTTTGGCACGTACTTGGACTACTCAGTTGAAACCTTGCTAATTATTTAGCAATCATTTATTCCATGTAAGTGACGTAACATTCGTTTTCACCCAATCAACCCGAAAGAGTCCATAAAATTTCAGATAAAAGAAATAAACAAGAAAGATTTCTTTAAAACTACAATATGACACAAAAATAAACGTATCATAAAATGAAAAATGAATTTAAATATCTCTGTATCTCTATCTATATAAATAAAAGATCTATATAAAAATAAAAAGTTAAAAGGTAGTTTATTATTCTATTATTACAACTGAGCCCCAACAAAAACAAATTCCACCTGCATATCTGTAAAAATACATTTTATTACCTGTCGGCATTTGAACTAATTATAACTCTTTTATGATCGTCTTCTTTTGTTTACTGATTTATTCGCATACGTTTCTAGAGAACAGCCTATTGTTTTATTGTACTAGTTTACCGCCAGATCATTAACCAAGTGTTGCAGATTAAGTCGATAACTACTGAAATCAAAAACTACTGAATAGATTTTGTTGAAACTTTACAATAATATACCTTACACATCAGAATAACACAAAAGCTATAATTTATAAAGGTATAGTGTGAATTATCCAAACTGTGTGTGTGAAACTGCGGCGGCAACTAGTTTATAATAAGAAAAAGCAAGTAATGTTCTAAAACAAAACGATTGACGAAAGATGCTTGAAATAAGCTGTTACGGTTCGCAGATGAGGTAGATAGATAAATAAATAACACTTTATTGCTCACCAAAATAAACAAATACAGAAAAAAATGCATAATTACTGTAAACAGCCTTGCAGATATTCGGGTAAGAAAGTACCGAAGACACCAAATATTAACTATTTGGGCAGTTCCCCTTTTATTGTCCAGCCTTTGGTGTGACTATTCACACCACACAGTAAGCAATGAACTACGTCTACACGCCTCACCGCCTTTTTATACCAAAATACTACGAAACTACCCTACCAAATAATAATATGACAACATTGCTATAAACAGCAATTATATCATAGTGTTGCCAGGATCATATTATTATCTATGACGATTGTCTATGTGATATTAATATACTCTACGACTGCTGTGATGGACATCGCGTAACATTACAATACTTCTTGGCAAAACCACAGGCGGCCTTATCGCTACAAGCAATCTCTTCCAGGCAACCTAACTTAAAAGAAAGTATGATGACTACTGTTATACCTAGGCCTCTTTCCACCAGACCTGCTTACCTTTGCCTTCTGCTCTGCTATATCAGCATCCAATAGTTTACTAATACACCTCCCATTCCTTGGCACAGTCAGTTCCATTCTGTAATTCGTCTCGTTCACACTGTATTCTTTCATATATAGCTTAATACATAATTTCGTACGCGTCTTTAAAAATTCAAAGTCCGCCCTATGAATACGTCCTTTCTGGGCGGTGTTACACAAGCGCGCGGCGTGATTGATGTCTTTTGTTTAAACAACTCGCCGGCTGAGCGACGCCTACCCACGGGCCACCCCCACCCCCAACCCCACTCTGCACCCCCCACGCTATCCCTGGGTATAATTGCTGATATTAGTATACTTTGGGATTCTTACGTCGAGCTAAAAAATAGCTTCTGTAAATTGTCACGCTTTTTAGACCATCAAAACAAGTCGGGAATAGGTAGGGCCGGATTTACCTTAAGTGCTGCACGGTGAAAAATACCGCCCTATTATATATCCAATAAGAACTCGATTTTAGGATTTGACATGAAACCAATAATAACTTCACAATTTTTGAAAAAAAAAACAACATTTTATAGCAAAAGTTGTAATTTTTCTTTGTCAGCAAAGACTCCATATTTTGCCGCCCTCGAAAATTTCGCGGCAGTAACGTTCATATAAAACAGTGGGTTTTCAAATACCTTCTCATCATCGAGTTTGAAAATATCATCTACAAATTAATATTCGAAACCACTTCCTTTTATCCTAATTAATCAATCAATATTGATGTTGAAATGAGGTGCAGTCGAATGTCCGGCGGGAAAGAGAATAATAAAAATAAAAAAGTTAAAATGAAGTGTTATCATGTGTAGTAGTTGCGAAAATTTACGAAACATATATAAAGGAGGTCATGTTATTTAATACATAGATAGATATTATTGTCACAGATAATAAAAATGTACAGCAAAAGTTCCCGCCAAAATCTCTAGGAAATTAACAAAATATTGAGTAATTGGTAGTAAAAGTATTCGTTACAATGGCAGGCAAAGGAATCTTAGTCCATACAGCCAATTCTGATGTATACCTAACCAAAGTGTTTGTATTGCTCAAGATCACATTTGACTATTGTTACGCGATGTCCATCACAGCAGTCATAGAGTATATTAATATCACATAGACAATCGTCATAGATAATAATATGATCCTGGCAACACTATGATATAATTGCTGTTTATAGCAATGTTGTCATATTATTATTTGGTAGGGTAGTTTCGTAGTATTTTGGTATAAAAAGGCGGTGAGGCGTGTAGACGGGGTTCATTGCTTATTGTGCGGTGTGAATGGTCACACCAAAGGCTGGACAATAAAGGGGAAACCCTGCCCAAATAGTTAATATTTGGTATCTTCGGTACTTTCTTACCCAAATGCTAGGCTGTTAACACTATACAGTTCGCATTTCTCACAAAAATACATAATTACTACTCAAAAACTATCAATATCCTACAGCTATTGTTAATATTAGAGTAATTTTAAATAATTTTAGAAATTCAAACTTCAGTTCTCGCGAAAACTTATCAAACAAAATATTGAAATGAAAAAACTCTTTTTTCTTATCTCAGATTAAAAAGGTGACGAAAGGCGACTGTCCCAGACCGTACTATCATCAAATAACGTTAAAATATTCGATGACAAATCAGAAACTGTAGCGTAACGCGATCAGAAGCGCAAACAGTATCCGAGCAATCTCAAATAGAATACAAAATCGACGCCGCGTTTCGGAATATCAATATTTGATATTTGGTTTTGTAACGAAAGCCAGCCCGCCATATTGGCGCGAATGCCGCCGATTTTTGACAGCTCTTATTACAGATAATATAAATATTATATTACTGTGCAGTTTTATTTTTAAAAATGTGTAAAATTACTCTAAAATGAACAATAGAAAGAGTTAGTCTGAAAGAGAGTGTCGGGGTGAAGGTAAGGAAAGGAATGCTACGGTGGTTTGGGCATGTGGATAGAATGTATGATAAAAGAATTGCTAAACAGACATACAATGCAAAAGTGGATGGATGCAGAAGTCGCGGAAGGCTACGACACACTTTCCATGATCAAATTGATCGTGTACTGGCAGAAGATGATGTCAGGAGCCTTAAGAACAGACGAGCGTGCATGACAAGACCTATGAATGTCAAAGAAGCATGTGAGGTGGGTAAGAATAAGCCCGAATAGCGCTCTGTTGTTCGTGCCTACCCCGCAAGGGACTTGGCGTGAAGTTATGTATGTATGTATGTATGAACAATAGTTGTAGTATATTGATAGTTCAACGCGTTGGCGATACCACTGGTGTTGCAAACGTCCATAGGCGACGGTAACCACTTTTCATCAGGTGGGCCGTCTGCCTGTTTGCTTGCTTTAGGCAATAAAAATAGTTTTTGAGTAGTAATTTATGTGTCTTTGCGAGAAATGTGAACTGTATAGTCAAATGTGGCCTTTTGAGTTGTCACAAGAACTCCGTTGAATGGCACTACTGCTATAACATACAGTTCAGCTGAGCTATACATAGGCTTAAGAAAATGAAGAAACTATATTGTAAACTAAGGTCTGGCTTAAAGGGCTAGCTGCCAAGCCATAAATCTAAATAAAATAATTATTATTACAATTATTATTATTACAAAATATTCTTGCCTCATAGACATTGCACAAGTTTTTTTTCATGGCTGGAGTACAGCAGACAGGCTGACGGCGCACCTGATGGAAAATAATTACCGTCGTCTATGGACGTTTGCAACACCGGATATGTTACCAACGCGCTGCTAGCCTCGAAGAAATATTAGAAATTTTTTGACACCCTTTCTGAAAAACGAAGCGCTGTGGGAAAACGTCTTTCCCCTGGTTAAAAAAATTAAACAAAAATATGGCGCTACAATCGTATTCTTTTTTCAAGCCACTGTTGTATTTCACTAACAAACACCGTGGCAACGCCAACGAAATTCTGCAAGTACTACTTCTTAATATTATTGTGTCTATACAAACATAGGTTCAATTCGTTTGCGAGGCTTCCAGTGTCACAACAGACGTCGCAGATGTGCCCCAAATCATCTGAGTGCAAAACTTCATCAGTAAGTATAGTGTGGACGTGACTTGCTTATTTTTCAGAGCTTATTCAAGGACATGACACATGGAAGCACATGTTGGTAACTTAATTTTTTATATAGACACATGGCTCTACATAGGATAATATATATTAGTACATACATACATACATAACTTCACGCCAGGTCCCTTGCGGGGTAGGCACGAACAACAGAGCGCCATTTAGGCTTATTCTTACACACCTCACTTGCTTCTTTGACATTCATAGTTCTTGTCATGCACGCTCGTCTGTTCTTAAGGCTCCTGACATCACCTTCTGCTAGTACACGATCAATTTGATCATGGAAGGTGTGTCGTGGCCTTCCGCGACTTCTGCATCCATCCACTTTTGCATTGTATATCTGTTTAGTTATTCTTTCATCATACATTCTTTCCACATGCCCGAACCACCGGAGCATTCCTTTCCTTACCTTCACCCCGACACTCTCTTTCAGACCAACTCTCTTTCTTACTTCGGTATTACGAACGCGGTCCGCGAGCGTCACTCCGCAGATTTTGCGCAGTGCTCGCATCTCGACCGCGTTTACTTTACTTTCGTGCTCTCTATTCCATACCCAACTCTCGCTTCCATACGTGAGCGTAGGTACCAGCACCGCGTTGTGTATGGCAAGCTGGGCCTTCTGGCTGAGGTTCTTAGCGCCTAGAAGTTTACCTAACGCTCCATTCACACTATTCCCCAAATTCACTCTTCTTTCTATATCAGCGGTGTACCTTCCATCCCTGCTAAAAGCACATCCGAGATATACAAACTCATTCACTTGTTCCAGCATAACATCATCGACCATTATCCTTGCATTCGTTCTGGTTGTTTCTCTTTCAAACACCATCACCTTTGTTTTCTTCGCATTCAAACGTAAGCCTCTCGCCTGACAGTCATCTTTCATCATTGTGACTAGTGTTTGCAGTTCTGATGGCGATTCGGCTAAAAGCACGGCATCATCCGCATAAAGCAAGCTGCTAACAACTAGATCACCCATCCGCACCCCAACATCCATCAATCTTAATCTCTGGAGACAATTGTCCAGATATAGGACAAACAGCAAAGCCGACAGCACGCAGCCCTGCCGGACGCCAATATTGACGTCAAACCAGGGCGACAGGCTGCCGTCCACCCGCACGCATGCCATACAGTCCTCGTAAGTGGACTGTACAGCACGCAGCAAATGGCCATCAATCCCATATCCGGGCAATATGTCCCAGAGGTCCTTCCGCACAACCCTGTCAAATGCTTTCTCTAGATCCACAAAACCGCAGAAAACCTTCCGGCCCGTAGCCAGCTGCTTCTCCACGATATTGCGGAGCGAGAAAACTTGATCCATACATCCCCTTCCATTTCTGAAGCCTCCTTGTGCATCCCACAGTAATCCATCGGACACCACTCTCATTCTCCTTTCAACAATTTTCGCATACACTTTAGATGCTGTGCTGATCAAACTGATGGCCCTGTAGCTGGCGCACTCCATACGTGACCCCTTGCCTTTATGCAAGGGCACGATGACAGCGCGCCTCCAGTCGTTGGGAACCTTTCCCGTCCTCCAGCACAAGTTGCATAAGGACAGGAAAGCGTCCCGGACGCAGGTGCCACCATATTTGATCATCTCAGCAGACACACTATCGATTCCTGCTGCCTTTCCATTTTTCAGACTTCTTATCGACCATTCGATCTCTTCCAAAGTGATCTCGGATGCTGACTCCTCGAAGTCAGTCACAGACTCAGTCGTGGTGCCAGCATCCGGGATAGTATCATACATTTCTCTAAAATATTCACTCCATCGCGCTAAAACCTCTTGTGGGTTAGCAAGAATGTCCCCTGCTTTAGTTTTAATTCTTTCCATTCTGGAAGCTGACGAAAATCCCCGAGACTTCTTAACCTCTCTCCAAAAGAGTTTGGTATTTGCCTCGAAGTTCTCCGTCAGCTTCTCTTCTTCTTTCAATTTTATTCTTTCACGCTTCTCTTTCACTAAAGCTTTGGTTTCATTCTTGCAGAGGCGATACATTTCTTTCTTCATCTCTTTCATGCTGTCATTCTGATGCAAAGATGCAATATAATCCAGCCAGGCTTTTCTCTTTCTCTCTACGCTAGATTTAACATCCGCGTCCCACCATTCGTCTCCTTTCGTTGTTATATGCCTCTTTGCGCATCCACATGCTTCTTTTGCGCTTTCCACTATACTTTCTTTCATACTATCCCAGTCATTATCCACATCTAAGTCGGAAAAGTCCGCTTTTGCAAGCCTTTCTTCGACTAGGCGCGCATACATACTCCTTACACTAACATCTTCCAATTTTTCACATCTTATTCTTTCAAGCTCCCCGAAATTGGTACGCTCTCGCCAGTGCCTCCACTTCTTGAAAAGACCCACAAACCGGCTTATCACCAGGTAGTGGTCCGTTCCAAGAGTGGGGCCTCTGTAGGCTCTTGTATCCATTATTGTGTTTCGGAGGCGACTATCTATTAAAATCAGATCAATCATACTTTTCTGTTCATTCATTCTCCATGTATACGTGTGGATATCCTTATGATGGAATAAGGTGTTCGACACAAGCAAGTTTCTTTCCATGCATACGTCTATGATTGGCTTACCAGCATCGTTCGCTCTCTTGTCGCCATAGGGTCCAAGGACAGCCTCAAAGCCGTCTCGTTTGGTCCCCACCCAGCCATTAAGATCACCACACATAATTAGTCTTTCGTTCCCTTCAGCCAGATCCAGAATTTCTCTCACAGACTCCCAAAACTTCTCGAGTTCTTGGGGATCCGCTGAGCTTACGGGAGCATAAGCTGCGACCAGAAAAACTCGCGTGATCCCCAGTTTTAGACGGACCCAAAGAAGTCTCGGGTTCACCAGACAATAGTCTTTCACTCCAGACACAAAGCGGGATGAGAGTACGACGCCTACCCCCCCACTTGCACGCTTGTCCAGGTCCACGCCGGACCACAGAGCAAGCATGCCATCGGGGAGGCCATCGACGTCACACCCCTTCCGCTTTGTCTCTGTCAGACATAAGGCATCCAGGCTTCTCTCATTCATTATATCAATCTTTTCGTCCATCTTATCTTTCATTCCACCTCTCACATTCCACGTGCCTATACGGCACTCTGCTCCTCTCGACCCGCCAGGTTTGGCGCTGCGTGAAGGGTGGCGGCCCCCTTCGCCGCATGCGCAAGAGTCCACACCGACGGGGGCGCATCGGTGAGCGTCGCCTGCGGGGGACGCCCTATCATGCTCTGCAGTCAGGTGAATCTCGGTCAGAATTGTGGCCCTCTGGGCCAGCGGGGATCGCGACGAGCACGCTTCTGACATGACCATGAATATATATTAGTATAATAAGTATAGACATAAGGCCCACACTGCACGCGCACTTCCTCGCAACACTAGCATGTAACAGATACACTCTACATTAGTATAAGTTTACTAGTATTAAAATTAGAATAAATTAATATTGTTACGAGCTACAGGATTCGAATTAAAATAAATGCCGTTGGAATTACTAGAACTGTATAAAACAAAATAAAACTGGATGCAACCAGTTCATATTGCACGATTCAATTTAATTCAACGCGAGCAAAATCCGTCACTATGTCGCTATTCGAAAGTACTATATCTCTTAATCGTGTCGTAGTCGTCGATTGACTGCCTCACTCCTCCGTTCGGGTATTGTTTTATTCTAAACTGCATAATAGAACAAAGTATAGCGTTCGCTGAGTTAATCCCGCACACCTGCCAGCTTCGACGGCCATAAAACAAGGATTAATTCGTTCAACACTAATTTCAGTCATAAAATAAGTACGATAACCATACATGTTTTAAAGCTTAAACACGATGTAAATAAAAGAATTCCTTTTTACAACATGCCAGATGTGCGGTCTGTGTCGGTATGTAACAATATAATGTTTTTATCCGTGCAGGAACGGAGAAAGAATACAATTTCCTGCGGCCCGGCGGCCTGTCGTAAGAGGCGACAAAACAACCCACAGCCAGGTGGTAGGGCATTTGCCCGACTGGATGGCTACCACCCCTGGTCTAGAGTATGTCGCCATAACAACCTTGAGTTGTGTTCCGGCATTAGTGAACAGGTTCCAGGCTCCCTAAAGAGAGCAGCAGCGCATTCGTAGCACCTTTGGTGTTGCAAATGTCCATAGGCGATGGTAACCGCTGTCCATCAAGTGGGCCGTCTGCCTGTCTGCTGATCTCCTGCAATAAAAAAAAATAATAAAAAAAATAATAATAAGTTATTCTTAAGATACATACACCTCAACACAAAAATCACTAAATTAGTGTCACGCACAAGTACCAAAATAACTAATAAGCATGTTAGATTATAAAAATTAAATCTAGAAATTAAGTTGTAAAAAAGCATACGTAACTCGAGTCCTTAAGGTTCTATTGACCTCCCACACATGTCCCAAAAATAAAATTGCGTCCTCTAACAAATGCAAAGCTCGTGTAACATTTCAATGAACTATATATAAAATTATTAGAGCTAGGCATGTTTGCTGAATAGTTTCTTCCGCCGCTTCTTCCCTTCGAGTCATAACAGGTTGTGAAGCGGTGGTAAATTAGATTAGGCTCCCATAGAGTAAATAAAAACTATAAACAAAATTAAAACTAAATAATTAAAATGAACAAGTTGGCTAAATAAAACTTTAACAATACTCATTGACACTTGACATCTTTGTCTTCCGTAATCACTCCGTAACTCCACACTAAAAAGTGGCCGAAACGTCGGTATAACAAAAATCGAATAAATTACCTCGCTTTAAACCATTAAAACGTACTTTTATTATTATATCTTTATATTTCATGTTTCTATAAGTATTTTATAAACATAATATTTATTAGAATGTTGGTAATATTGTTTCTTGTACTCGTGCAAGCAAAACTCGATTTTAATGTGACGAACATTTTCATTCCACGGCTGTACATTATATTGATGGATAATGATAACAATTATGTATAATAAGATGAACGGAGACGGTTATTAGAATTAGAAATTCATTAGAGTAAATATCCTGGAACAATGGAGCCTATCCTTAAAATTCTATTCGCACCGCAAAACGGCAATCAGCGAGTGATCGCCAACACGACAATACCTACCCCCAAACGCCTTCTCCCCAGAAAACCACCCCCCAAAACAGATCGCAGTAATACCACCTTTGGCCACTTTGAAGGATTTTAGGTATTTTTTCCTATGGTTTAAGAGCCAGTGAACGGCTACCTCTATGTATTTGACCAGACCTGATGTTTGGTACATTGAGGCCCCTATACCTACCTTGTGTGGTACGTGCTGTCTGCCTTAGGGATAGACATAAAAAGTATTTTTTTTATTGCAGCAGTTCAGCAGACAGTCAGACGGTCCAGTTGATGGAAAGTGGTTACCATCGCCTATGGACATTTGCAACACCAAAGGTTGTAGCACCTTGCGCTGCTGCTCTCTTAAGGGCGTCACACACGGCGAAGATGCTGTAATATTTCATCTTAAGATACTTGGATATAAAATATTATAGCATCTTAAGGTATCACACACGGTTAAGATGCTATAATATATCCGTTCGAGTCATTCTATCAAAGGTTTGACTAGGGGTTACACGTATAATTGAAGACGTGAGTGGATGAAGGTGATATGTCGCATATACGGTTTTTTGCTTTTTTTGCGTAGATTATAAGTAGATACCAAATGACTACAGGCCTTAGACCATAGATATAAGGCATATTTAAAAAATAAAAAGTTGCTAAAGGTGTTAAGTTCAGTTCAGTTTCAAATAAAAGTAAAACTTTTATCTCGATTTACTCGGAATTGGAATTATGCGACTTATCACCTTCACCCACTCATGTCTTCAATTGTCCACTGAATATATTTACAGGCTGATATAATATGAATAACACAACCTTATTATTAAATTTATTAGATAGCTCATCAGATGATAATTCTGACTTCGAATACGACTTGGAAATTTCTGCCGCACATTCTAAGGGTCGAAAAATCTGGGTAGAAAAATCATATAAAATTTAGGAAAAACCGCGGTGAATTTAATTTTAACCAAAAATGTTTCAAATATATTTTATAAAGTCATTATATCAACATAATATTAACAAAAATCGAAATGTGTGCTGGGACACATATTAGAAGTGAAACTTCAACGGACTTCAAGTGGAAAATCTTCAACTGATAAGGGACAAAATGAATCGCAACAAAATTTGTCACTTATCAGTTGAAGATTTTCCATTTGTCCGTTGCGATTCGTTTTCCCACTTGTCCGTTGAAGTTTCACTTCTAATATGTGTCCCAGCACACATTTCGATTTTTCGCAGGTTTACTGCAAATTATGATTTGGTTAGGTTAGGTACATTTAAATGGTGTAATACGCTACACATGCATCGACTATTTTTTTTACGTCAACAGTTTTGCCGTTCGTTGTCGTTCACTTTTGTTGTGACTTTCGAAAAACTGAACCGTTGGCAAAGTTTTCTTGTTGTTAATTTGTTTCCTTAACAAACTTTCTATTTTTTTATATTTTTTTTACATAGACCAAAAATACTGGCAGTGATACCCAGTCACGTGGAGAGCAGAGGTATAGATAATAAAACTACGTTTTAACGGTTTTAAGAGCGGTAATAAACGTAGCTTTATTATGTATACGAGTAGGTACAAGGCGCAAAAAGTTAAGAAAATATTACCAGAGGTATAATTCGATGCAAACTTAAGTTTGCGTCCATTAATGTCGGCTCAGAACATCGCACTTTCCGATGCGCTGAACGCGATTTTAGGCAGTAAAGGGACGAGGTATACCCTCGCTCGCTCTCTCGCTCGCTTTCTCGTTTACGGGATTTCCCCGGCGCTCGGCTCACTGGGGCTTCAATAGCGCTTTCGGAGATAGATAAAGCGCTTTTTAGGGCAACCCAGCTCCCAATTCTATTAAACAACTTCTAGCGCAAAATCTTACGCTTTTTGTAATATGCACATGTCGAGTTAATTTTAAAGTAAATATATTAATATCTGGACTAATACTATAAGAAGCTCTGAAACTGCTGAACCGATTTGAAAAATTCTTTCACTTTGGCAAGCTACACTATCCCCGGGTGACAAAGGCTATTATATTATATTTACAAAAAAATTAGGATCCTCATTATCCTTATTAAAACTCCAATAACGCAAGGTGTAAAAAATACCTAAAATCGCGTGCACTGCGAAAACTATTGATGATAGAATTAAATAATATACTACGACTTTGCAGAACACATAATTATCTACAAAAAGTGTCGCGACAGCATATGTCTAACTATTATAGTTATACCACAATAAATGCTCTTTTATTTTAAAATTTAATTAAAATGCCGCCGCTAGAAAAGGCTCTTTATTTGTATTTTGGTATTAATCCTTATCAAAATAAATTACTTTATATTGAAGACTGCTTCAATACCTTTATATAACTTTTTGAATGATTCAATTTGGACATTCCATTCGAAAGATATCACGAGTTTAAAAATGTAAGTATTAGACCACGTGACTGTGACACTTTTTCGTGAGCGAAAAATCGTAAGACCCCCGTCTATATAGAAGTTTCACTTCAAAAGTACATCGAGTAATAACAAAAACTCGAGAGAAAAGCTAGTTGAATAAACAAAATATGTTTAATTCCATTTTGCGTTGCATATTAAGTGCACACGCTGTATAAAAGAGCTTGCTATATATTTTCTATGTTAAGATACAAAATATATAGCAAGCAATATATTAAGACAATATTTCGCAAATCTCGGCATCTTAAGATACTTAATATGAAAATATATATTATCATCTTAACCGTGTGTGATAGTTCATAATTTACATACATAAATTGTATAGTGAGCGATATACTATCTTAAGATGAAATATTATAGCATCTTCGGCGTGTGTGATGCCCTTTAAGGGAGACTGGAACCTGGTCACCAATGCCGGAACACAACTCAAGGCTGTTATGGCGACATACTTTAGACCAGAGGTGGTAGCCAACCAGTCGGGCAAATGTCCTGCCACCTAGCAAAACTAATTTTATTACATACAATTTGCTCAGTGATCAGTGAAAAAACCACATGATAATTCGTTTTTTTTAATCTGCCCATTTCGAAGCCTACGCAACAAATACCCGCGGGTATAAAAAGTAGACTTTAAATCCATGAGTTAGCTGTCGATCAGCGAAATCCGCATCGCAATCGGCCTATTAGTTTTTCCATGAATTCCTAACAAACAGACAAGAAATCTAAAAAAATGCATTATATTCTCCATCGTTTTTATAATCTATTGCAGTTGTTTTTTTAGATAGCTTCAATGTATGGACACGGCATATTTAGAATTTTATAATATTATAGATAATTTTCTTACTGTAATGTGGCAGCCCAGCCCGCCGCCTCCCGCACCGCTTTTGGATTCCAAATTCAATTTGCACCAATCAAGCGCCTTCCCGGCTCCGTTGTCCGCGCGCGACGTGACGGAATTATCTTTTAAAATGGCCTCCATTGCAGTTTAGGCTACGCTTCATTGTTTGATGTGCCAAAACAGTCTAATAGACACTCCACATTCTCGCGAGATACCAACGAATAATTCGCGATAACGTGGGATAAGTAGACGAGATCCGGTTATACTTTTTGTAACCTTGACTTGCGTTCTTGTGGTTTTCGCGAGAATGTGGAGGGTATTTTATCCTTTATAAAGCTTTTCCCTCATCGAAGAGAATATTACTAAAACCAGAGCTTCGGATGGCTACCACTCCTGGTTTGGAGTATGCCATCATAACAAGCTTGAGTTGTGATTCGGCATTAGTAGCCAGGCTCCAGTCTCCCTTTAGAGCGCGTCAACACATTGCTAGCACCTTTAGTGAATAGTGTCAGAAATGTCCATACGCAATGGTAACCGCTTTTCATTCGATGGGCCCTCTGCCTGTCTGCCGAACTCATGCAATAAAAAAGTCCCATAAATATTATCACCCCTATTTCTGGAATTGGGTAGGCATGGACGATGCATCTCCACTTGCTACGATTCTGACAAACACATTTCGGTTCTTCAACTTTAGTTTCCACCAGTTTGCAACACCAGAGGTGCTATCTCGCGGGAACCATACATTTTTCCCGGTTATAAAGTTGCTTATTAGAGCAAGACTGACCAGACCTTCGTTATTTTATAAAAGCTGAAAGTTTTTCTGTGCATATCACCTATACAGGTAAAAGCGACTTGGAGTTTGGGTTGTGGTAACTTGGGCAGGTAACAGGTAGTAACTTACCCGGGGGAGCCCGGGCTGAGAGCCAACTGAGCTAGGAGGTCAAAGAGCTCATTGCACGGGGCGGAGTGTGGTGGATAAATTCGACTTACCTTTTCACCCTGGGGTTAAGCCATGCGTTGGGGCGTCACAGTTGTGTACCTATGGTCAGTATCCTGTGACGCCCCATAAAAGCGCGAGGGACTAGGGGCGCAGGTTAGGTTTAGTGGGTAGTCTGGTTGTCGGAATCTCACGACTACTACGCTTTCGTAGTTATGCGTAGAGATTCCGGACGCCAGGAGTCTCACACACCCCTCGGACAAACCCCCCCCCCGGGCCCGAGGCAGTGTCGCAAGAAAAGACATTCCCCCTGCGTTATCAAAAAAAAAAGGAAACAGGTAGTAAAGGTGTATCACATTCACACTGTCACATTTGTCGGTTACGCGTCAGATAATTTTGCAGGATGGCCGAGTGTAGGATGATAGTTGCGTAGCAACGAGTGGTTGAAGATGGCTTATGAGACGAGCATTGTAATGTTTCTTTACTTTGTTGTGTTTTAATTAATATACGAGTTAGATGATTTATAAATCATTTATTTAGTATCCTACATATATACTTATATTAAAGTGATCAGCAAAATCAAAGGATTTATTTTTATTATAATTCCAGTGAATTTCTTAAAAAAGTAAGTAATTATATCTCTTTATCTAATACTTGGGTGTGATTGTGGTATTTATTTTTCTATGTTATTTAAAGTTAACCTCAGTTTTTGATTGTATTTAACCAATTTAAAATAGTTTCACTTCTTCCGAACCTTCTGTTCGGGAACTTTCGTTTATACATTTATCTATCTCTGTCTTCCGTTTATCGTCTATCCCTTTCTAAAATATATCCGTCCTTGTCCTTTCCTTCCAGAATGTTCTAGTTTTTTCTAAAAGTTCTAAAACTAACTAGATGGTTCCACCATCATTCGCCACAATATCCATCCAGTCTTTCGTGTTTATAATATAAGTAGATATATTTAGCCAGGCGGGCCACTCGCAAAAACTCGGTGGGCACTCGGTGGGACTAAAGTTTAGTTTCCGGCACAAATCTTGAGCGGTCGGTGGAATAGTAAAAATCGCTTTTCGCATTGTGCCAATTTAATGCTATTTATCGATTTTTGACACTTTATTCGAAAAGTATATAATATATCATACTGCGAAAAGGGACTCCAACATCATTGTGCGCAGGTCAAACTGACCGCTCAAGATTCGTGCCGGAACCTATTATCCCCGCAAATTGGTAATGCGCTGGAACCTTGTCAAATTAACATTCATGTGACGTCATCCGCAACTCTATATGTACGCGTACTCGCCGGCCAGTGATGCTAACAGTACTGAGTGTTCGGCTACGGTTACGTCACCAAAATGGCGGCCGGGCGCAATAGCAATTTGCGGGGATAATACAAGGGTTACTAATTACTTTAGGATATCAAACTCCAAATTAAACACAGTTAAGTCAGTTTAAAAGTTATTTTAATTATTTCCCTTTTTATGTTACAAATACTAGTTTATACAATATATTAAATATAATAGAAATTATTCACATCAGGTCCATTGTAAAGTAATTTTAAATTAATAGTGATTTGAGTTAAACATTTCGGACAAAACCATAGGAATAGCTTGTTATAAACTGTCGTGAAACGACATCTTTATTCCATAACATTTCTATATCGTAGGCGCTTAAAAGCTTAAACTTATCCCCCTGGACAGTGGTATAGCGAGAAGGGGGCGCAAGGGGGCAAGGGGGGGCGTCATGCCCCGGGTGCTACTCACAAAGGGGCGCCAAATAGTTACATAGAATATTATATGGTTTTCGAATGGGGGCGCTAAAAACGTATTGTGCCCCGGGCGCGAGTCAAGCTTGCTACGCCACTGCCCTCTGGAATGCCGGACTTTTTTCGGAAAATGAGGTAAACAATAAAACTTTTCAAACTCCAAAGGACATATAGTTGCGAATATTTGTTAAAAAAATATAAAATTTTGAATGTACCCTCTCTATATACTCGAAATATCAATGCGTTTGGAGGTCTTTTCACGTACCTAACAGATGCGATGAATTTAGAGTCTGCACCATCAAAAAAAAAATTATAAAAGTAAAACACTTTCCAGTTGAATTCTGCATTCTATTTCACAGGCACGCAACATGAGGGTAGCTAAACATTTCACGACACAAACAGTTGTGCCGACATTCCATGCTTAACACACAATTGAAACATTTTTTAAAATTAAATAGTTACAAATAACGCGCGTCTCCCAAACGGCTAGACCGATTTGGATAACGCTCAGGAACAATACACTGATCTAACACTACATTTTAATACTGATACGTAAGATGCCTTAAAAATTATACATATATAGCCTTACTTATAATAGTTTGTTAAATTTTAAGAAACTGCTCAGCAACTGATTAACGAAAATCTTACCCATAAACTCCTCTTAAGGATAAGAGGTGGTGGTAAAGTATGTCATAAATGACTGTAACAAATAACCAACATCGAGAGGCAGTTTAAGTGACTGCTAAGAGGCAAGATGGCAAGTTTTATTTGAAACAGCCATTGATTAGGGGCTTAAGAGTCTCTTATTTAAGAGATGGCTAATCCTTTCTTAACGAGATTATTATAAGTAAGGCACATAGACTAGCTGTGCCAGCGAAACTTCGTACGCGTAGCCGTGGCATCATATTTGGTACTACCATTTGCCCGATAATTTGTCCACGTGGGACAGAGAGCGGAAGGTCAAAATTATCTCACTAAAAATTTCCAAACGATTCATGGAATATAAAGTATGTACTGCTGATTTTGGGCCTTACTTATAATAATATCGTTAAGGAAGTATTAGCCATCTCTTAAACAAGAGACTCTTAAGCACCTAATCAATGGCCGTTTCAAATAAAACTACCATCTTGCCTCTTAGCAGTCATTTAAACTACCTCTCGATGTTGGTTATTTTTGAGAGTTATTTATAAGTTACTTTGTCACCACCTCTTATCCTTAAAAGGAGTTTATGGGTAAGATTTTTGTTAATCAATTGCTGAGCAGTTTCTTAACGATTATAAGTAAGGCCATTTAAGTCCAGGCGTATTTTATCGATAAGCAAAAACCGCATTGAAATCGATCGAGTAATTTTTACGTGATACCCGAACAAATAAATAAACACAGAAAATATAAAATCAAAAGACTACGCTTTTACAAATTATAATATTATATTATACTAGCTGTCCCGGCAGACGTCGTCCTGCCCGGTAAAAATAGGGGTTTGTCGCAGAGGGTTAATAATTTAGGGTTGTATGTATTTTTGTATGTTGTATCATAAAAAAATAGAAATTAAAAATTTTGTCTAAAAAATAAAATAAAAATTTAGGGGTGGACTACCCCTAACATTTAGGGGGATGAAAAATAGATGTTGGCCGATTCTCATAGATACCGGATAAGCACAAAAAATTTCATCAAAATCGGTCAAGCCGTTTCGAAGGAGTATGGCAACGAAAACTGTGACACGAGAATTTTATATATTAGATATTAATATTATAGGTTGGCCAACATATAAGCGTACGAGGCGCCACCATTGGAAAGCCAACATACACTGTTGGACGCACCGTACTATATTATATACATTTTCGTAAAATACAAAAAAATACTAACATGACTTTTATCTAATGTTCAACGTAATAAATAAAATATGGAAATAAAATTAG